>JAQHUG010000032.1:188992-238514 GCA_028555095.1 Dicrostonyx torquatus | reverse complement strand
TTTTCGAGACAGGGTTTCTCTGTGGCTTTGGAGCCTGCGCTGGAACTAGCTCTTGTAGACCAGGCTGGTCTCGAACTCACAAAGATCCGCCTGCCTCTGCCTCCCGAGTGCTGGGATTAAAGGCGTGTGCCACCACTGCCCGGCGACAAAAATTTTTTAGGGTTGAGCGGGCTAACACCTATGAAGCCAGTACTCATGAAACAGAGGCAGGAGGATTGCTTTGGGCTAAAGGCTAGTAAATGCTCTCCTGGCTTGTGTGGGTTCTTTAGCACCACTCCCGAAACAGAAAGAAAACCTGCACAGATGGCTTAGAGGTTAAGAGCAAGTGTTGTTCTTGCAGAAGACCCAGGTTTGATTCCCAGCACCCACACCGTGGCTCCCAACTGAATGTAACTCCAGTTCCTGAGGATTTGATGCCCTGTTCTGACCTTGTAGGTATGCACATGTTACACATAATACATATGTAGGCAAAACACACGTAAAACTAATAAATCAAAACTGCAGGAAAGAAAAATCATACTTCCCAGGCCAGTCTTCATAACCACGTGAGTCCATGAGATCAGCCAAAAACATGGTGAAATATCATATAGTCTGTGACAGCTGTGTCACATGCATGTCGCTCACAAAGACAGAAATCAAGCCGGTGGTGGTGGTGGTGCATGCCTTTAATCCCAGAACTCAAGAGGCAAACTCTCTGTGAGTTCGAGACCGGCCTGATCTACAGAGCAAGTTTCAGGAGAGCCAAAGCTATTACACAGAGAAAGCCTATCTTGAAAACCCGAAACCAAATCAAGCAAAACAAACAAAAAAGACAGAAACCAAAATCAAAACTTGGGGACATTTTGTTATGATACAAATGACCCTTTGGCTTCATCTTTCAGGGAGATCACCAACCTGATCATGTGTAAACAATCACCCACCAGTCCCTATGTGCTCCCTTCAAACTTTGTGTGTATATGTCTGCATGATTTATCTTGTCCATACGGGCCAGCCAGGGAGCCCCAGGGATTCACCTGTCTCCTCCCCACCCACCCCTGCTGTGACCATGCCTGGCTTCTTCATGTGGGTTTTGGGGACCAGAGTCAGGTCTTAACACTTGCAAGACACACACTTTACTCACTGAACCAGCACCTTCTCCCTGCTGTTGTTTTGATCATGTAGCCATGAGAGTTATGACCCCTTTTACCTTCTGATCCTTCTGCTATGCCTTAGGCAGCTCCTAGGCCACTCACTCACTGACAACTCCAGCCCCAACCCTAAGCATTTTAGGTGACCCTCTGGTGAAAACACGTGGCTCATTCTTTTCTTCTTCTTGTGGTGGCCTTGGGGATGAACTCCACAATCTTCTGGATTCTAGGCAATCGTTCTGCCACTGAGCTACAGCCTTTGTTTCCATAATATTAATTCTTAACCAGGTCATTCAGCTGAGTTCCCTAAAATTTCTCTTTGACTTGGCCCGAGTGACTCGGGAAGCTTGCTAATAATTTGGGGAAGTTTTCCAAGGTCTCTGAAGACCAGAGAGGGTACGGAGCTTGCGGTGTGTGAAAGCTTTCTCATCCCTACGAGATCTCCACACGGTATCTTCCCCAAGTCTGTCCGCTCACCCACTGCCTGCTTCCCAGGACCATGCAGGAAAGAGTAGGAAGCTGGAGAGTTTCATGAGTACAGATTCTCTCACCTCCAACAGCTAAGAACTGCCCTGTGTTCGTTCAGCCTCTCTGGAGAAAGGGCAGACTCTTTTCCTCTGGATGTGCCCCCATTGCACCACCTAATAGAAAAGATGTGAACGTCCACAGGAACACTGGAGATGCTTAGAAACATAGGAACCCAGCAGATGTAGCCAAGTTGGTAGAAGCCAGCTTGCCTAACAAGCATGAAGCCCTGGGTTTGATGCTCACAGCAGCTGTGTGTGGTGGCACATCCTAGACTGAGGTAGAAATGGGAAGAGCAGAAGTTGGCGGTCACCCTAGTCATCGAAGTGAGTCTGAGGTCACCTCACATACTTCAGAGGGCATTTCTCACTGAGGACATGAATTCAACCCACCAACTTGCAGGAAGGACAGGGCTCACTCTGTCCACACTCCAGGTGCAGATCAGTGAGAGGAGAGTCTCCGGAGCCAACCCAAGGCAGCAGAGCTTTGAACTGAGCTAACCCACTAGAAGGTGGGTGTGGCCTGGAGAATGAAGGCAGACCCTGAGGCGACTTGGATCTAGGACGCAGCTGAAGATACAGGCCTGGGTTTTGTCTTGTTTTGCTTTCCTCTTGAATATTAAAATGGCCCCGACTGCTCTGTGTCCTAGAATCCTAGACGATGCCATGAAGCTGTTCCAAATATACAGTGCACATTTGCTTTCGAGGTTGAAGTGATGGTTTTTAATAAGCTGGCTCCAGGCACCTGTCACCAGTAATGGAAATTTTTGCCTGGGAAGACAGATTCTTGTTAACAAGACCTTGAGGTGATAAATTTTCTAAGACTCAACTGAGCTTCCAAATCGGGACTCAGGAGAGCAAATCCCATCATCAGCACTAACCCTTAGGTCCCTGGTCCCTGCTGACCATGACCTCTGACCTCAGTTAGGCAGCTCATCATCTCATTGCATTCAACTTTTGCGGGGAGTTTGGGACAATTTACAGAGGCATGACTGGATGTGACTATGCCCTGGAAGAAGATTAAGAATGACCCCAGCTGAATATCTTGATATTCTGCTGCCAGCAAATCCAGGGGATGATGAGGTCATTAAATAAGACTTCAAAATATGCTCATCCCAGAAATCCAGGTAACTGTAATCAGGTTCTCCGGCCTGTGGACGCTTCTATCTCCTAAATCTGACAGCTGTGGAAAGTCCACAGCTGGAGTGCTGTCTAGATGACCTGATTTTTGGACCACCCCTAGCTAGCGAGGTTACATTTAGCTACTGTATAATACCGACTTTCTCATGTAAAAAGACAAGTTCAGACTTTGTCATGCCAAAAGACAAGTTCAAGAGTAATCACAGGGCCAGGAAGGCAGGCACATACACACACATAAAAAATTTATGAACAGGCAAAACAAAGTAATGTCACTGGAAATCCGAATTGCCGCTACCTCTGGTACATTATACTGTAAAGGGGCAAGGCAGCATGATTAAGAGTCAGGGGATCCTCTACTAAACTGTGATTATGTGTGCAAATATCCACAGGTAGATTCCATGAAGTCGCACACTTAAAATTAATGTGCATAATGTCATGCTTCAGAAAAGGACAGGGGCTTTTAAAAAATAAAGACACCCAATGTGTGTGTATATGTGTGTGTGCGTGCACACATGCGCACGCACACACATGCACATGTGCATGTGAGCTAGGGATGTAGAGTGGTGTTGGGGGTTGAGCTTAGAGCCTCATACATGCTAGGCCAGCACTCTACCAACTGAGCTGCCCCCACCAGCTCCACTGATGTAGCTTTCTTTTCAACATTGAAAGTCACTTCTGATACCTTTTCTCATAAACTTTAGAAACGCAACTTTGTCTTGACCCTTAATGAAAATGGAGTAAGATGATGACCTGGATCATCAGGCCTGGAAAGGAATATGAGAAGTGATTTTAACAGCCACTTACCTGTGCCAAATGGAAAGTGTCCTTTTCCTTCTCAGCATTACAGGAACCAAGCCCGTGTTCTGCATCACCAGGCATCTCTAACCACATGAGATAATGCCAACGAGGGAGACTTGGGCTTCAAGCTCTGCTCCACTCCACTGGCTCTGGGTCATTATCACTGGAATGCTATAAAACACACGCAAAATGAGCCTGCAGTATCCTTCCCCTTTTGCTGAGGTGTGAACCAAGAGTCTTGGGCAGGCTAAGGCATTCTTCCACTGAGCTAATCTCCAGCCTGAACCTGGAGGTCAGGGCTAGTAGTTTATGGGTTTATGTGTATGGGTGGATAGAACCACCACTTTTATTTTACATGGCAATGTGACACCAGTCAGCTGTCTGTAAATATGACAATGTATCTTGCATTTTACCCTGCTCCACTAGCTAGGGAGCTCAAAGCCACGAGAGTGAAGCTGTGCTGGGAAAAGTCCAACTGGGGGGCTGGCGAGATGGCTCAGTGGTTAAGAGCATTGCCTGCTCTTCCAAAGGTCCTGAGTTCAATTCCTGGCAACCACATGGTGGCTCACAACCATCTGTAATGGGGTCTGGTGCCCTCTTCTGGCCTGCAGACATACACACAGACAAAATATTGTATACATAATAAATAAATAAATATTTCTTTAAAAAAAAAAAAAGAAAGAAAAGTCCAACTGGGAAGGGGAGGCCCCACATTTGCAGGCCCAGAACTCAGGAGGCCAAAGCAGAGGAATCAGAATTTGCTGAGGCTAGGTTCATCTGCATAAAGCCCTCTATTTCATTAAAGGGGTGGGAGTGAGGGAATGGAAGGATGGGATTCTCCACTTGATGAGGGCTTAGCACTGGTACTGAGGGAGAAAGCTCCTGCCCGCTTGCTTCCTTCCCTCCCTCCCCTTCCCTCTCTTTTCCTTTCTCTACACTAAGGGACAAATATTTACTAAAGGTAAATATTTTGATCTCTATGAAGCAAAGATAATATCCCAGTGGGCGTGGGGGACATCTAGCTTGGATTGATCTCCACCCCATTATTCAATTATTCATTTCCTCCACCTACTTCCGGCGTTGCCCTCTTCCTAGGTAAACAGATCCAACCTTTGGGGGTCCCTAGAAGAGAGGTTTTAAAACCTGAGAAGCAAAAAAGCAAAAATTCTTGATGTTCCACTTAAGGAATTTTTGTCTCCAGGATACTTAACTGCCACTGTTACCAAAACATGGAGCATCTTCATGGAGGGCCTAGAAGGGTCCCCTTTGCTGACTCCCACGAAATACTGAGAAACTTTAACCTAATGATTTCAAAGCAACTCCCATCTCCCCACCAAACACACTGAAGGGACCATTTTCTTCTTCTGAAATCCATGTGGGGATTGGTCAACATAGAAAGTTGCAGGCCAGTTAGGGCTGCACAGTGGGCATGCCTCAAAGAGGGAAAAAAATTAAATGTGGAAACAGTCCAAGTGCCTAACAAACACAGCACTTTTTAAAGATAAAACCCAGGGCCTTGAGCATGCTAAGTGAGGACTCTATCTGATTTACATACCCAACAAAGAAAATGCTTTTTGGATGGCACATCTGGAGGATTAAATATTGCAAAATTGTTAAAGCCAGGATTTCGAAACATAGTGACACTGGGAAATGTTCTTAATTTAAAATTAAGTTTAAAGAGCAAAATACCAAAAGTCACACAAAATTCGCTTTGAAATGCACTTGTAGACAGACAGAAAAAGAAGCAACAAAAACACAATAGAGATTAAGTTTTGAAAACTCCCATGGCAGGTTATGGGATGAGAGATAATGGGATGGTGGCTTATGGAATGTTTTTTTTTTCTTTATAGCATTTAATACTTTTGAAAGTCTTGACTGTGTGAATGAGTGGCTCTGTCAATCAATAGAAAAAGCTGTTTTTGAGTACAAACACCATCTAAACAAACAGCATTCGAGAAATGGATTTCTTTTTTTTAATTAATATGCCCATGTTTTATTAAACACTGCACTGTGGTCAAGAGCATGACAGGGGAGGCAGAAAATGGGGAGCTCATGCAAACCAGGATCCATGTGTTCCTCATCTGGGAGTCCACTAGAAATGGATTTCTTAAAGCCTGACAAGTCCTTTCATAAATAGTATGTAATTTAAAAGCACTATTTCGAAACTGCAACAACCTAGGAAGTTGCTTACGGCCTAGGAAACGCAAGGTTTAAAACAAGCTTGGATGCACAGCACTGCAAGTCAGCACATAGGAAAGGGAGACCAAAAACTAGCTAGTAACAGGGGCTGCAAACTGGGGTCATAGGCACGGAAGAAGGAAGTTCTATTTGTGCCGCGGCGGGGCGGGTACGATCTCAGGAGTACATCTTTATGTTTGTTTTTCAACTTTGGCTTTTTTTTTTATGACCAAGAATGTTGTGGGCATTTATTGTGTGCATTTTCCGGGGAAGCCTTTAGGCTAGGGTCCCCTAAATCGGTTTCAGCAGAAATAATGGTGCCCAACACTGTAAACGCCTAGCCTTGATAAACGCCTGACATTGATAAACGTCTGGCACCGAACAAACACACAAAACCATTCAAGTGCCTAATTTGAGACACTTTTCTCGCATGTAGTTTTTCCAGTTACACTAATCTGTCTCACATCGAATTATGTCTCTTCCACAGCCCTGGGCTGGGGTAGGATGAGAACGTAACAATAAATTAAAATTGAAAAGCTTTCTCAAAAGCACCCACCCCGCGCAACACAACATCACAATTAGGAGACCCCCTCCCCGGACTGGAACGAAACCAGCGGCCTGATTTCTTCGAAAGATAAAGTGAACTTGACCCTAGTGTTTCCCCACCCCCCATCCCCAAACACCCAAGGTCAAGACAAAGGGAGAGGAACTGGCTGAATTTTTTCCCTACCAGGAGGGCTTAGAGAGCCAAGGCTGCCGGCAGAGGATTAAAAAACAACAAAACAAAAAACCCCAGCCCTTTGATCCAAACAAATCTTATGGCAGGTAACTGGGGGGTGGGGGTGGGGGAGAGAATCAACAACATTTTCTGGATAATTCCTCCGGACATTTTTCTCTGGCCCTAAATGGAAGGACCGGAAAGCTTTGCATCAGTTAATGAAATCTGGCGTCTCCTTAGTGGGCTTCGGGGGACTCCTGGAAGAGACTCTTGGGCGCGGACCCCATCCCCAGCCACATCAGGCCAGCAGACCAGCCCTGCTCTCCCCGCCCGCAGCTCTCCTGAGGCCGCCTTCTACCCCGCATTCCACAGTTAAGTAAACATCACCTCGTCCGGCCGCAGACACCAGCTCGCGATCAGGAATTTCTAAAACAAAATTTAAAACAATCAAACAAAACAACCACAGCTACTACCCGTCCCAAAGGCCGCTCACCAGTCCCCGGCCTCCGCTCTCAGCAGGTCTCTGGCAGAGAGACGCTTTTCCCGGGTCTCCCAGCTGCAGCGGCCGAGATTCCCCGTGGCCCGAGTTTCCCCGTCCAGGACCCGAGTCGCAGATCGAACACCCGCGGGCTTCGGCAGTCGCTCTGCGGGCCGCGGAGACCCACGCGGCGGCGACTGGGAGGACAAGGACCGCGCAGCAGGGTGACCCACCGCTGCGCGCTGGCTGGAGCTGTTAATCCTTTGTTATTTATGCACGTGTTTATCTTGATCGTGGGAAAGATATGGGGGTGGGGGTGCTGACTGACTAACCCAAGGTAAACTACCGGGAATAGTGTTGGAGAACGGAAACGTTAATTACGCGGACCCTAAAGAATCCGTCTCATTTGCTCTAGGGCCTCAACGGTCGGGTCTTTACACTCAGACCCCGTACGTTTTGGCGGAAGACCTTTCATAAAGCAATAGATGGTTTAGTGAGAGAGGCCAGGTCTCTGGCGTTTCAGGTCCTTCCAGAGGAAGAATCCCTTGCGCTCCTCTCCCCTCCACCAGCTAGGCTTTCTTGAAGGGCTAAAGGAATGTTTACAACCTGGCTCAAGTTCAATGACAAAACCCTGCTTGGAGAGGGAGGGAAGTGAACTTAAATCATTGCGCCAGACAAAGGCTGGGCGCAGGGCTCCAGTTCTGGGGGTGCACAGACTGGACTCGCCTAGGGTCTGTGAACTGAGGGCCCTAGGATGGGTCCGAACTCCGCTACCCCGCGTCTAGAGCCTTAGGGTTGCTATGCAAACGCCTAAGTAGAGTAGGGATGGTCAGGGTCTGTATGAACCAGAGGGCATCTAATCAGTGTCAGTATTTGCCCTGGCATCCAGGCCAATGTGAGATACCCCTTGACCTCTGTCCAGAGAGGGAGGTTTACACCGGTCTCCCGCTAGGACCTTCAGCTTCCTGCCTTTTCTGAAGTTTTCCTCACATATTTCCTCTAGCCTTCGATAGTCCGAGCACTTTTCCAGGTCCTTCTGGAACAGGGCCTTTCCCGGAAAACCTCTCCAGACGCCAGCGCGTGTTTCTCAGTCCTGTTTTTCATGTGTCCTGACTGTGTAATAATTTGCAAAGATGTCCCTCTGCCTCACGGTGCAGAGAACATAGATTATAGTCTTCAGGCCTGGAGGCTGCCGGCCCAAGAGTAGCCGAGAAGCTATGCAAGGCTAGGGGAAAGGCATTGCATCCCCCAGGTGTCTTCTCCCGAGTGCTTTGAATGCACTAGGTACCTGAATGAAAACTTGGTTCAACTAAATTGTCACCTGTTTAATCCCGTATTCACACTTAGAAAAGAGGCAGAATCTAGGGTGTTCGGAATGCATCTACCCTCGGTGACCTGGAATAGAGAGTTCCAGAAAGAAGCAGGTGTTTGTCATTGTCTAGGGAGAAGTTGGTTGGGGGTAGGAAAGAGCCTGTTCTGTCAGTTGGTAAAGACCCAGAACTCAGAAGGTAAAAGGTGCCCCACCCATCCCGCCTCTTGGGACCCTGATCCTGCGGTCGCGACACAAAGTAACTCACACTGTCGTCTCAATTTCTTTATTTTACAGAGTGTCATTCAGTAGGGTGTTTCAAGGTGGAGGGCAATAGCTCTGAGGGACAGAAGAGAAGAAGCCCTGTGGGTGGTGGCTGTTGTTTGAAGGGGGTGTTAGCAAGTCTTCACGTGCCCTTAAATGAACTTGCTCACCCAAACCTGTTAGCAGCGGGAGGTCCGAGGAGGTGAGCAGCTCCACGATGCCCCATGATGCTCCAGTACAGAAAGGACCCAGCACTTGAGGCTTGCCCTGCCTGTGATGGCATCCCTTGCAGGGGCTCTTCAGAAGCTCCCACAGGAACCTCTGAGAGAGCATTGGGAAAGGGAGGGAAGCCTCTCCCAGAGGATAGATTCTCCTCTTGATTTTTGTTAACGCTGAATTGATTAGTAAATAATTGTCCTTGCTATCTTTTGTGTAGTCTTCAATGCAGGTATAAAATGTTTTAAATAAAAATTCTAACATTAAAAATATTAATTTTTTTTCTTGCCAAGATTCCATCCAGTCAAAGACAAACATAAAGAAAGCAACGTGCCTGGGTTACTGACCAGCAAGCCTGTCCCTAGCCTAGACCAAGGATGTCCCGCATACTTCGAAGCATTTTCTCAGTCACTTTCAACCCAAATGACTGTCTTTCTCTTCAAACCCCAGCAAGATGTCCCTGACAGGTTGCCTCTGAGAGAAGTTTTGGGCCTTCCCCCTTATTGCAGAGACCTCCAATGTCCCCAAACTCTTCAGCAACATTCTTGGGGGACTTCTAGAGACAGGTCCCAGGTTGATACATAGGAAACTCGCTCAACCCATGTATTAGTTAGTTTACCTTATTAAAGAGAAGTTCTTGGAAGCAGGAAAGGGGGGCTGAATAACACTCTTGACCAATCTGAAAAGGCGGTAATGGGGATCCAGTTGCTTCTAGGTCCCGAAATCTGCGCACATCTGCCTGAAAATTTCAGCCTCCCAGGACGATTTGCGTTCCTTAAGGCTTGGACAGGAACTCGAGCAGCTCCGGGTGCCCTGCTCCTTGCTAAGTCTGGGGCGAGGCTAATTCAGTGGCGCTCCACCTCATTCATACCTTCTCCAAGAAGAAGTCTGGAGAATCTTCTCGGTAGGATTCCCCAGGTCTGTGGCCATTTTGGGCAGCGGCTCCCAGCCGGGTCTCCGATGGCTCTGAGATTACTCGTCACCACCAGCCCCAACTTGGCCTCCTTTCTGAGACCAGAGGAGTGCGCTTCCCCCGCCCCCTTTCTCCACTCACCTTCCCCGGCTCTCCCCGTGAAGCATTTAGTAGAGTGGGGGTGGAGAGAGTGGAGACCACCAGCCTGGATCTTCAAGTTCAATGGCAAAGTCCCTGACCCGCCCCCACAGACCGAGCGACCGGCAGTGGCTCCCTTCCTCTTCCCATAATTCTGGGGGCTACTGCATTCTTTTGCTGCCCCTCCTGTTTCAGAGGCAATTTAGGGGAGCCTAGGGGTAATGACGGCATTCTTTCTTTCCACTCGGTGCCCTTCCCCCCAGCTCCCATAACTGTTAGCCAAGAAAGGAAGACAGGCTGGCATCTGTTCCCCATTGGATGTTTTAAATCTCTCGGCAAGTCCCAGTCAGAGCCGGGAGTGGGGAGGGTGCCCCGCTCTTGGGCAGGAGAGGTGGCGGCTCCTGGCCTTTCTCCTCTCCTGCCCGGTGACTGTTCAGGTGGGTGAGCATATGAAATAAATGTCTTTCAAAAGCAACTGAAATCGCCTCCCTCCTTATCTTCCACCACAGCCGCCAGGGCGCTTTATGGCAAATTGACGGTAACAAGTTCATTTATTTAATCCGAGATTGTAGCTCTGGGCTTTCTATAAGACAGGACTGGAGTGGGGGTGGGGTACGATTCCCCCCCTCACCCGAAAGAAACCTAATTAAAGTGCAGCACTTAGAATCTTGAATAAAACGTTAATGAAGGGGAAGAGGGGAGCCGGAGCCCGCTCTGCGTTGGGGAAGGGGAGCCGGCAACCCTACCGAGATGGCGGGGGCACGCTAGGGCTGCCCTTGAGCAAACCCCAGCAGGAGAATGTGGAGGAGAGGCCAAAAAAATTTCTTTCCGCGGCAATCCTACCAGCCTTCTCCCACCTCCCCAACCCCCCCGGAAGTATTTGCCAGCGGGCGTAAAAGGCCGGAACTTGGGAGCCAGGGGGTCATCCTCGGCTTTGCTGTGGCTGGGACCTAGATTCAAAAGAGCTTCCGGAAATCCTGATGGTACACTTACCTCTATCCCATCACTGGATCTCTAGAGGCCTAATATAATCCACCTGCTTAGTAGTTAAAAGCGATATTAGTGCCGGGGACGGTGTAGACGAAGAAGCTACATTCGGATCCAATTTCGTTGCTGACTGAAACTCTCAGCTGGAGGAACTGACACGGGTGGTAGAGGAGGGAAGGGTATATAAAATTATACCTTGTTGATGAAAAGGCTCCCCAATCATTTTCCGGAAAAAAAATGTGTGCCGCGGCAATTGTTTAGTGTTGTCTGAAATTGTGGTCACACGTTTTCTTCCGTGCTTTAAGAAATAAAGAAAACCTCTTGTAGCTTCGAGTATCCCTTACTGAAAAGGAAACAGCGGCAGGTGAATCGGGGTAGACACGACATTTGTTGTATTTTACACAAATCACTGAGCGATATCGATGTAGTCAGGTCGGTGATGGTTGGGAATAATTCACTTCATAAAATATGTTTGGGGAAGGGTTCCCTAAAATGATTAGTACAAAACGAAGGTTAAATATATTTTGCATCGTTTCCAGGCAAATGGGGGGAGGTGGAGTAGGGAACCCGCCGCAAGCGGTTATGGTTGTAAGAGGAATTTATTATTCTCGTGTAACCAAGAGATGGACGGAATGTAGCCGGCGCCCGTGGCCTTGATTCTCTTCGCCCTTCCTGCTCTCCTCCAGGACTTATCCGAGACTAGACCTATACATCCGCTGGAATTCCTGAGGTCTTCCAGTTCTGAAGCTTTCGCGTGCCTAGTAGCAAGCCGGAAGCTGGGGGTGAAGGGGGTGGTGGTGGAGGATGAAAGCCTCCGGCGGCGGGCCAGTTTCCTGAAATAGCAAATGTCTACCGGAAGGGGGAGCGCTTGTCTTCTTAATAGTTCAAACATGGTGGTGGAATAAATCTCTTAAGACCCCCAGATCTTTTGTCTGCTCTGAAATTAGTACCATCGAAAAGTAAAGAAGCTCTGAAATTTTAAGCCCCTTCGGGCAGAATGATGACGTTAGAGCCTGGGAGTCCAGAACCTTCACCCGTCCAGGCCTCTCTCTACTTGAGCCATCCGTTCATTGAGATGGCGGTCAGTCTTGCAGCTTTCTCTCTTGCCTAAGTGGGGGGGGGGGGCACATACCTAAGTGCTGCCACACACTTCCCACATTCCCATCACACCCCTTATGAAGTTGGTCAGGGAAGGGTCTGCTCACTTCGGTCAGGTTTGGGATGACTTGATAGAGTTAAGGACCTATCATTTCAATAGCTATCCCAGCCAGGCAATGGTGGCCCAAGCCTTTAATGCCAGCACTCGGAGGCAGGCAGATCTCTGTGAGTTAAAGACCAGCTTGGTCTATAAGTTCCATGACAATCAGGACTATGCAAAGAGAAACCCTGTCTCAAAAAAAAAACAAAACAAACAAACAAAGCTACCCCAAAGTGGCTTCTAGTGAGGAAGGTGGAAGGTGAGAGGAACCTGAGCAGGGTTCATAACCTAACCTGGGCTTAGACTGGACCATGGCGGGAATAGAAAGAACTTTCCAGTCACAGTGGATTTCTGCCTACATTTCTGAGGGGCACACACATTCTGTCACCCAAGAAGCAGAGGTGGTGTCTCTCTCCCTCCTTTCCCCCAGTCTTGAGTTTTGAAGTTGAAGAAGGTGGAGGAAGAGGAAGGAGGAGAAGAAAACATGGTTTAACGTAGCTTGGACTGACCTGAAATTCACTCTGCCCTGCTGGCTTCAACTCAAACTTTCTGCAATCCTCCTGTCTCAGCATCCCACAACTGGACTTAAGAGTCCTCTACCACCATGCCTAACTCCTAGCTCCTTTTTGGCAAACATATTTAGAAGAATCTGAGCAGCTTCCTTCCTCCTTCTTTCCTGGGAGAGGAGCCAGGGCTGAAATGCCCCCCAGACCACAGGAGGGTGCCCTAGATTCCCTCGGCTGCAGAGACTGACTCATGGCTTCTTGGAGAACCATAAACCCTTGTTGGATAGGGAAAACCCACGAATATGTGGGTCACTACCCACTACTAGATAGCTACTCAACTCAATGTCACCACATCAGTCCAGCAGCCTCTCCGAACTCAGGGCCCCCATTTAGTCCTACCCCCACAGTGGGCCCAAGGACATCACGAAGGAAACCCTCCCTCCATGTCTATCTCCTGGTGCTGCTTCTGAAAATAGCCATTCTCCTCTGGGTTTTCCAGGGTTTTGTATTATGTCCTGGTCATTGGTGCCATTGGGCACCTTGTATTCAGGAATCCCAGACCCAGGCAATGAAAAAGCAAAAAAGTCTGAGAACACTTTGGTTTCGGGTGCCCAGAGTCCCTCCATGCTAATCCTGGGTCTCTTTGCTTTTTCCAGCTGCTGCCCTTTTACATAAAAATTAAAACAAACAGATAAAAAGTCTTCCCTTTCTTCCAGGCCTACTCAGGGCAGAGAAGCTCCTCTGCTGTTAAAGAGAGGTGACCAGAGGTGAAAGAAAGGCGGGGAAGGGGGCCACCCATTATTTTCTGGTTTTCTTTCTTGTTCCATATTCTAGTGTTTAATCAAAAGCCCCAGAGATAACTTGGGACCTGCCCTCTCCTGTAACCCCTGGGCCTGAAAGGAGTCCTGACAACAAAAAAACACATATGAATATCACATGTGGCTCCTGAATGTCCAACAAACCTTGATTGAGTGAGGACTACCAGGAGAGCCCGAATCCCTCATTTTTCAAAAGAAGTGGAGTTTGAGACAGTGCCCAGGTAGGTGGTTAATTGTCTCGCCAAGTCCTCTCTTTGAGTTCAGTTCTGGTGGTTCTGATCCAATCAGGTCACTGGTCTCATTTTCACAGGACTGCAAAATCTCAGCATCTGGGATGGGGGCTTCCCACTGGGTACAGTCTAAGAGGTTGGCAGGGAAAGTGAGACCACAGGAGAAGGCGGGCAGGGAGGAGGGAGAAGCATCCATTGTTAACATGGTCTATCCTGCACAGTTGTCATCTTAGAAAAATGCTAGCTGGGCATGGCATGCACACCTCAGAAGAATGAATCTGCCTTTGTCCCCCACCCCATCCTCCCCGCTCCAGCCATTGGCATGGGGGCTGGGTGTACATGGGAAAGGGTTTGAGAGGAAACTGCCCTACAAGAAGATCTTCTTCCATATTTATTCACAATTAGCTCAACTCACAAAAGCAGGCTCTAAGCGCTCTACAGAGCTCTAGATAGAAAACATGAAGCTAATTATCATGGCAACTAGTGCTGGTTATGAGATTATCACTGCCGTTAGGATGAATGATTAATTATGACTGACACAGGTTCTCTGGAACCCCGTTGGAGTGGACTGTCATTCCAGGCCTCACGCTCCTGGCACATGCAGGGTAGCCCCTGAGGAACAGTCCATAACTCAGTAGCCTGCTAAGGTGACATCTCTTGGGGTTCCTCAGCCCAGCTGAGTTCTCTGCCAGTCCTGGCCCTGGTAGGCTCCCAGTTTCTCGGAGACAAACCCTCATCCCCTGCCCACCCCCTCTGGCGTTCACGGGGTAGAGCTGGTCTTGACCTTGGCCAAAACTTTCTTCTCCTTGACCCGGCGGTTCTGAAACCAGATGGTGATCTGGCGTTCAGAGAGACTGGTGGCCGCCGAGATCTTGCGCCTCTTGTCCTTGGTGATGAACTTGTTGGCCGCATACTCCCGCTCCAGCTCCCGCAACTGCCCCTTGCTATAGGGAATGCGTTTTTTGCGGCCTCGGCGGAAGGCACAACCCTCAGGAGGGTGCTGGGTGTTGGGCTCTGTGTGGTGCGAAAAGGAGGGAGGGAAAGGCACGCTTAGTCCCCTCTCTAGTGCTAAACCAAGCAGACCCAGGCCCTGCAGGCCTCGGGCTATGTCATCCTGCAGGAGCTTCCTGATTATCCTAAGGGTGAGCCCTACTCCCCCCCAAAGCACACAGGACACTGCTGGAGTCTGACTGGTTCTCTGATCACCCACTCTGCCTCTGTTCCAGCCGGCGATCCCCACCATCGCTACCCTCACACAGAAAGTGTGCATACACACACACACACACACACACACACACACACAACCTCTCAGGTTTTTGTCCACAGCCACGCCACACAATCCACTCTCACATGCATTTTTGAAATCGGCTACTACTACAGATCCCACTGGCAAATTACATGGAGGAGAAAACAGGTTTACCCCCCACACACACACTCAACACACACACTCAAGGAACACACCCTTCAATACACCACCCAGTTAAGGAAGGCCTAAATTTTTCCTTTCGAAATTGAAACCTCATCTAAGAAAGCAAGTGGTTGTATTCTCTAGGAACACCCGATAGCACCCATCCCATCTCGTTGCCACCCTCAAAGCCACTGGATTATGTCATTTGGCCTTTGTATCGAATTAGACTGGAGTTGCACTGGGACACTCGGGCCCCAGTCAACAGTAGAGATCTAAGGTTCTCCCAACATATATTTATTGAAAGTCTGGTACAGGAGCCTCAGGGGTCAGAGAGGAAGAGTGGCCACTCTCAAGCTCCAGCTAGTGCCCTACTGAGGTCCTTAATTCTGATCCTCTGAGACCTCCATCCAGGCCCTCTAGCTATCTGGACCCTCCTTCAAAGTCCCAATGAGCAAAAAAGGAACCCCAGGCTCCTCCTCACCAACTCCAAGTGCCAGCGTAGCCCATGCTCAGAGCCAAGGGGAACAAGAGTAGAAGTTACCTGCAAATGTCGCTTTCCAGAAAGGACCTGGTGGGTTCTGTTCACCTTGGCAACACATCTGGCTGTTCCAGCCACCGGCCAGGGCCCAGGGCTGGTAACTGTCCACGGGAAGCAGAGAGTCATGGCGAGGCTCCCCAGGGGCTCCCAGGGTCTGCACCACAGACACATCCAGGTAACTGGCCATAGGCTGGTAAGGTCCAGGGTAGCCCGGATAGAAGGCAAACTCGGTGGGACGGCTGGGGTACTCCTCCCCAGGCGCAGGAGTTTCCGAAGGGTAGGTGGACAGGGTGGCTGTCTGGGCACAGGGTTTCAGTGAGCTCCTGGACACTCGGCAAGAATAGTACCCGCCTCCAAAGTAGCCATAAGGCACGGGAGCTGGAGATGCCCCCTGGGGCACCCCAGGACAAGGGTGGCACTGCTTTGGTGGCTCTGCAGGGCCTGGCAGATCCAGGGGGGCATAGTTGACAGTCGGCATCAGCGTTGGCGCCGCGGGATGGCTAGCCAGTGGGGAGTGGGCGACTAGATTCCGACTGCCTCCGGGTCCCAGCAAGCCTTCCATATCTTTGGCTCCATCCAAGGTGGCATAATTGCCGGGCTCCATGGGGCCGATGATCCGCTCATGGGGAGCCGAGGGTGGGGATTCTTGGGGGCACCCAGCTCGCTCTCCCCACCCAGGCCAGGGGAATCCTAAGCGTTTTAAATCGCTCCCAGCTCACAGGTCGTCTGCATTGCCTGGTTGGGCTGTCTTGACGCAAGAGACGCAGGGGCCCGGGAGCTCATGCTGATTGGCTGTGGCCTGGGAGAGAAGCTCATAAAATCCTCCCCGCAGAAATTGCAGGGGGAGAGGGGACAGGGTGTCCGGCTCCGCCTCCTCTCTTCTCTCCCTCTCCGCCTGTTTCTCTCTGTGTGTGTCTGTGTGTCTTGTGTGTCTCTGTGCCTCTCTCTCTCTCTCTCTCTCTCTCTCTCTCTCTCTCTCTCTCTCTCTCTCTCTCTCTCTCTCTCTCTCTCTCTGCCTGGCTTGCCTGGCTCTCTGTCTTCTGCATTTTGGCAGGTTTAACGAGGGAATAAAAAGCTCTTCCAATAAAGTGTCCATCTCCTGGTGATGGCGGGGCGGGGGAGTCGGGGGAAGGGCCTCCTCAAAGGATAACCGGGAATGTTTCTGAATAAGAGGGAAACTGGAATGAGAACTATAGGCATCAGGAAGCTCTTTGCTTTGGGTCCTGGGTTCTAGCAGGCCCCTCCAGTCCGAATGCGCCTGTGCCTGCAAAGTCCCTTCCCTAGGGACCCTGCCTAGTCACAGTCCTGAAGGCTCTGGAGGCACCAATCGGGGTGAGGCGGAGCCAAGAAACTGGGAACCCGAAGGAGCAAGAAGCTCAGAAAACGTGCAATCCACAGCCCAGGCATGCAATGTCCGGATCTGAAGGGGAAATGGAGCCTCTAGATGTCTGGGAAGGGGGTCTGGATTTCCGTTTAAGGATAGAGAAGGAGAGCAAGAGACACCAACACACAGAGCTTTACTTGAAAGAATATACTAAGGGTGGAAAAGAGAAAGGGGCAAGAGGGAGGGGGAGAGAGAAAAATGGGGAGTGGGGACAAGATTGTATTCCCCCTTTCAGGGATCTGTTGTCTGGGGAAGCCAAGGCTGGCTAAGTGGCCATGAATCAGCTGCGGGGATCCTGTGGGGCCTTTCTGCTCTTTGGTCTATAACCAGGAAGCCCTATAGCCCAGGAAGTCAAAAAACTGACCCTGGATCCTTCGCATGACCACACAGTTGAGGGGCTAGATAGCTCAGAACCCTGGCTGCCTCCTGTGGTCTTTGAATTTCCTTGGAAGCTAAAGAAGAAGAAAGAGCAGTGGTGTCCCAATCGCTAGCACCCCCCAGGCCCCTCTGTTGGGGCCTATTGTGCTGTGGGTTCAAAGAGCTTGCTATACAAATCTGCCTTGAAATATTTTCTTTTTCCTACATCACTTCCACATGAAATCCTACATTTTTCTAGTTTTCTAAAACTCTCAGGGTTTTTTTTTTCCTGCAGAAATTTGAACTTTTCTATTACACCAAGTGCTTGGTTGCAATAAGCCCTCCTTGAACTCTGAGTGGGCTAAGCCCACGCTATCACCAGCCTGAACTTGAACTTGAGTCCCATACAGGAAAAGGCCTATGAAAGTCAGAATTGCTCCAAATGGTAGGCCTGTAGTGTCCTGTAGATCATTCTCAACAAACATTGCTAGTAATTGTCACCAAGCGCAGAAACCTTGGCTGATTTTTATCACACCTGAAAGCAGGAAAGAAAAGAAAGGTGTCTCTTCACTGCTAATCAAAACGGGTAGAAACACCAAGATTTTCTCACAGCTTTTTAGTTTTTTTTTCCAAGGCAGAGTTCCGGGTTTTAGCTTTTGTTAGGCAGAGACATCTGTAGCTGCCAGAACGTAGAAAACGTGGTGGCCCATGCATTTGATCCCAGTATGAGGAAGGCAGAGGTGGGGAGATCTCTGAGTGTGTTCCACAACAGCCAGGGTTACACAGAGAAACCCTGTCTTGGAGTGCGGGGGAGGGGGGAGATATGTGTTGCTGATAGAACATGGGTGGACCCCTAAATTAAAAAAAAAATCATAGCCACTCTCTGGGCACAAAGGAAAATTTATATCCACCAGGGGGTATGTTCTAATACTTCATCAGCAGGTGGCTGAAACTGTACTAATTTTCAGAGGATTTGCATGACCCCTGGAAGCAATGACATGGAAATTCTCACCCTGCTTCTTAGCGAAGGCTGGAGGCTGGTCTCAAACTCCAGTTGTAGCTGAAGATACTGCAATCCTGATCTTCCTGCTTCTACCTTCCCAGTGATGCTGGGATTGTAAGAACGAAATATTTTACTTCTTTTACTTTTTTTCCCCTAGTGTGTGGAATTGAACCGAGAGCCTCACCTCGTACATAAGCATTCTATCCATGAGCTATGTCCCCACTGGGTTCCACGTTTTAAAAAAGGAAGAAGAATAAGAGGGATGCCATGTGCTAGGTTATCCACAGGACCTCAAAACTGGAAACTAGGCAAATTCCATCAACGGTGGGATAGGCAAAGAAACCAAACTAGCGTTAAGCATGGGGATTAAAAAACCAGCAAATCACTGCTAAATTCAACTGCTAAATTCACCCACAGAGGAAGCCAGGCATAAAAGAAGTCTGTATGATTCCATGTCTACATGGTTCAAGAATTTTGGATAGTGACTGAGGCCAGAAGAGAAATGAGCTAGGGAAAGGTCGGGAGACCTTCCAGGGCTCTAGAAATGTTATCTCAATGTGGATGCTAGTTATGTGGGTATATTCGCTTTGTAAAAACCCACCAAGCTGTATGCTTGAGATTTCCGCACTCCCCCTCCCAGTTATATCTCAATTTATGAAGAAAAATAATTAAACAAAAAATGGATTCATAGTAGTGGTCACCTAGCACATGGGAGGCCCTGGGCTCTATCTACAACATACTGAGAAAAATCTCAGCAGCAATGCCTACCTAAATGAGCTTCTTTGGAGATGAAGTGTTCGCATGAACAGGCACAGAAATAAGCAGCTGAATGCATTTACCTCCTTGTAGAACGCAGTGCTGATCAGCTTAAACTTGACCCCCAGAGAAGCTCCCAGGCTTCCCCTCCAGACCAGTCATTTTTCAACACAAATAGTACTATGAGTTTGCTTTTGTTCCTTCTGTAATTTATGTAGCATCTATTCTATCCCAGGGAACAGGTCAACATATCAAATATTTTTAGCACGTGAGGTAGGCTCCTGTTTCCTATGCATATCCATATATGTGAGTGTCTCTGTCTGTGACCCTAGAGATCTCCACTGGACTTGAGGAAAACGGGATTTGGTCTCCTTGTCTCTAAAATGGTGCTGATATAGTCTTACCTTACATGAGCCCTATGACAGTTTAATGAGATTTTGCATGTGAAAGTGTTTTGCAAAGTGAATGAACACTTCTATTTGTGTTCCTGTATGTGTATGTATCTAATGAAACCACCTGCTTTTATTCAAAACGAACAGTTGCCCTAGAACACGAGGGCCACTTCTTACTACCGCAGGAACCCGGGCTCCTACACAGAAACCGAGACTCCCCGGGAGTTCAGCTCCCTTCCCAACCGTGGTGCTTCTGGTCTCTCCATTTGGGTCCCCAGTTCTTTCTCCAGATTCACTGAGGCTTTTATGTTCCCCCGGGGAACCTCCTGTTAGACCCACCGGGAGGAGTCTGGAGCCTCCGGAGCCCCCTTTACTGACCCAGCCAAAGGCTCTGAAAGCCTCAGCGAGCTCCTTTACATACCCGCCAGACACTTCCAGGAAGGTCAAGGCCAAGTTGAAAGTTAAGAGTCTGTTTACCTCCAGGATCCCATTCAGCGCAGCCCCGCAGACCGCCTGTGACCTTTACTGCCTTGCCTTTGAGCGTGGCCGACCCACCCGCAGGGGTTCCGGCCTCGGGGAGTTGGCACCTTAGTGTCAGCTCCGGCCCCTACTCCGGGAGAGAGGGGGCGAGAGGAGCCCACCCGCTCCACTTAGGGGCCTGGGTTACATTTTGTTTTATTTTATTGTAAAGTAAGAAGCTCGCTGCCTTCTTTATCCCAACTGGAACATTGAATGTTATTGTCGTGGCAATGATGGCGGCCCTCAAGTCGGTGGTGACTGAATAATGATTTATTTGCAGCGGGGCTGGGGACACTTCCTTCTTGGGGAAGAACGTGGCTCGCCAGCCTGACCCACAGGACCCCCTGGGCCCAGCTGGACTTGTGGTCGCTCCCATCTCCCGGCTTCAGAAGAATGGCTTTGGTCCTTCCTGTTGTGCTTTCCTTCTTTTTCTCCCATTCTTTTCTTCAGACTTTGTTTTCCCTGTCTTTTGTGAACTTTGTTCCCCTCTTATGTTTAAGTTTCTCTTTCTGTCTTTCCTTCGATTTTAGTTATTTCGATTTTATGTCTCTCCGCTTTTTTCTTTTTCTCTCTATTGCTTGTATTCCAGCTCCCCGTCTTTTAAACTATCCTTTTTGCTTCCCCTCTCGTTTGACATTTGCACTATTATTTCTTTTACTCCTCTTTTTCATCTTTAATCTCTCCTCTATCTCTCTCCCCCTCCTTTCTTCTGTTTTATTTTACTCTCTTCCCCCCAACACACATATTTTTTTTTTCCTTTTTTGCCTTCTTGCACAATTTCTCATTTTTCTTTTCTGAAGTCTGGAAAGGCCTGCCTTGTCGTTCATCGCGGTGTCTGGAGCCCTTGACTGGAAAGGTGTTGTCAGACGACCCAGTAACAGGCCTGGGGACCTGTGTGGGGCTGGGGCATCTCTTCTATGCCTACCTTCAAATGATGCACGCTTTAGAGGAAAAGCTGTTAGACAAACTGATACTGGGAACCAAGAGCTACAACTACCCGAAGGATAGATAGAGGCATGACCGGCTGATAGTCAGGAGGTCATTGTCACAGCCACCTAAGCTCCCCAAATTGAGAAACCCTGCAACACTCTGAGACTTAAGAACCTCTTGAGGCAACCTTGGATGGAAGAAAGACCCGAGGGACCTGCTGCAGAGAGGAGGCTGTCTCTGAGAGCTTCTAGAACAGGAGCCAAGACAGTGAAGCTGTGAGTGGCCTCAAAGGCAGACAAAGGAAAGAAAATGGCTTTGAAAACTAAGAACTATTGAGCATCTAGGAGCGTGCGGGGTGGGGGTGGGGGCAATCACACCAGCTATTGCAAGCCCAGTAGGAAGACTGACTGCCTCCTCTGCCTCCCACCCACAAACACGTTGCTCCCTCCCGCAGCTCCCTCCTCTAACCCCCAGTTTTGCAAAGGACAGAGCTCTGATACCCAGCCCTGGCATTCAGCTTGGATGTGACTCAAAAACCATTAGGAATTTTGAGCTTCGGTAGTCCTACTGAACAGGACTTCAGCAGGGTTCTGCTCTGGTGGCCCAGTCAGTGTTAGCATGTCGGGCAAGCCTCACACCCACCCCCCAGACTCCTGTCTCCTTTTCCTATAGCACTGTGTAAAAGCCAATGACTGTGCTTCCTTTTGAGTTCCCAGGGCTGACTTGGGGCAGAAGAATAGGGGCAAAGGGACACCAGGAAACCTGTGGAAAGAACAGAAAGAGGTCACTAGACTGCCACTGCTTCTGTTGCTGTTTTTCTAATTTGGATTTTTGGTTGGCTGCAGTTATTAGGACCTTTAAGGAGCCTAGTTTTGCCATTAAACCTCGAAGGAACAACTCAGAATGGGCGATGGGGCATCCAGGGTGTAAATGCCATAGTAGTCCATGAAATGATACCAAATAGGCATGGAAATGCACCTCCCCAGCCTTCACTCTATCCCTTGAGAAGCTCTCCAGACCCTCAACCCATAGATGTCTGAAACTGGAGAAATGGGGCAGGTAGGGTCTTTAAATGGGGACTCCTGATCAGTATCTTTGGGGTTTGTAGCAACTTCCAGGAGATTGGGTGACTGGGTTTCCATTCCAATTCCTGGGGGCTCTGATGGGGCTCTGGAATGAGGCCTATTTTATAAAAAATAAAAATAAAAATAAAAAAATTTAAAAAGTGCCTACGCATTCACAGAAGCATTCTGGGCCACTGACACCCCCAACCCCTGCCCCACAACCTCCACTTTGTTTTCTCCTTCAGCGGATGTAGACCTTGGTGGTTGCTGGTAGTGACACTGGTGATAGACCCTGCTGGAGACAAAGACTGGGTCTCTAAAGCAAAAGCAAGTCCCCAGTTCCCCCATATAACCTAAAGCAGAGCTGCAGATTTGAGGTTTGGAGCGGCAAGGCCTGAGGTAGAGCTATACATACATTGAAAGATTTGTATTTCTTCTTCCAATTCCCACCCATCCCCCGCTGAGAATGCCCATCTCCCTGCTTTCTGTCCCCATTCCAGCTGCAAAGTCTTGTCCCCTTTCCTTCCATGAAATCATTTGTTCCAAGAAACAAAGCTGGAAGAGGAGGGGGAAAAAGCAAAACGGCAAGCATTAACACACACAGCACAACCCATCCCTATTGAGTTCTATCCTTTTTGGAACTCATGGGTTCCTGCCCTTGAAAATAAAAATAAAAAAATAAAAAAAAAAGACTAAGTCCTTGGTATTCTAAAGACTTTAAAAAAAAAACAAAACCTGCTTCCAAGAATGAAATAAAGTCACTCCACCCCTCAGCGTCTCTGAACCTCAGTCCCAGCTTGATATGAATATTGGGCAGTTCCTGGTTACTGCCCTGTGAACCCTGACCTGGGGGGAAAGTCCATTCTATTCAGGTCTCCAGGATTCTGGCCCAGCCATTTGTTTCAGATGCTGACACCCAAGACTAGAGGAGTCTGGCTGACTGACTGTGGCCTGGCTGTATGAAGAATACATAGTTCATAAGCTGTGTTCAGACGTACCCACAGACTCTTCCATCCAAGGAGAAACTGGAATTGGAACAGAGTTCAGTTCCTGACCTGCCTTGTCTTTGGGCCTTCTGAGCTTAACCTGGTGCAGCTCCCCCTTCTAAATCCTATGGAGTTTGTCCTCAGAGTTCTCTGGGTGAAACATTCGTCACTTTTAATTAGAAAGTCACAGGTATTTCCCCCTCCCTCTTTAGTCTAGGTTGGAAATGATTCCAGGCACTGCTGGCCACTGAGATCAGAAAGCATTTCTCAGGACCCTGTCTTTTCCCTTAAATTACTAGGGGGTGGAGGGGGTGGGGGGAGAGGAGCTTGGCTGGAGAGTCTGGTCCTGGGCCCTAGTGTGGGGAAATAATGGCTTCAGGGAATAAGGAGCTAGAAGTTTAGAAGAACAGAAAGTCTCTGGGAAATTATTCATTAAGGCTCTCACTGACTAAGGAATACGGAGAACTCCCCTCTCCTCCCTCTCTTGATCCAGAGGAATCCCTAGAGTCCTCAGCTGCAGGAACTAGATAGCTGGGAGAATGACCTTGTGGCTGGGTAGCAAGTGCCTCTAATGGAGATGGAGAGCTAGCTGCTTGTCCAAGTAGAAAAGAGGAGATGGAGGAGATGGTAGAGAGCAGAAACCAGCAGCGACTACTTCTATGGTTCTGGCCAGCTCTGAGCTCTTAGAGCTGGGCCAGAAGAAGCAAGGAAGAACACAAGTGTCATTAGGTGTTGCTCTGGCTGTGGATTCAAAACACTTCAGTGACATGGGACAGGAATAGAGAAGCCTATGTGTTCAAGATACTTTTTCTGTCCCAGCTCCCTGTCCATCAGGTCTCAGGGAAGCAAAGGTTGGTCACAGTGCCACCTCCTCTCAAAATAGGGCTCTGGAAGGCCAGGCCCTATTAGAATGGTCAACTCTCCCAGTTTCTTATTTCTGAGATCAGCTCAGGCCCTGCAGCTCAAGGAGGAGACCTGGAAAGGCAGTTCCCAATGTTCTATCCCCTTGAATAATCCTTTATATGTGTAATGGTTGGGGAGGGTGCATTTAGGGACGCAGGATGGATGCTCTTCCTGTCACATTTGGCTCCCACAGGTTCTGTCTCCTTTATCATCTCCATCTTGGTTTCCTACCCTTCCACACTGTTCCTATAGGTTTTCTAGACTGGGAATTACCTTCTTCTGAGATGCAAACCAAGACTTGAAAGGAAAATACAACCGGGGGAGGGGGGAACTGACAACTTGCTCTCACCCTGAGGCCCTTGTGCAGAGAGTCCTGAGTGTTAGGTAGGAGAGGCAGTGGTCCACCCCCGCACAGATTTTTAAAAAATTATAGATTTATAGGAACCAAGCAGAAACCATGACCTCTTCCTAAAACTAGGGGTGTGCCTAAGGATGTTTCCCCTGTCCATGAGAGTCACTCCACCCCCCCCAAAAAGAGCCACTTCCCATCTCCACCTGGGGCTGCAGAAGAACCCACTTGGAAGGGCAAGGTGGGTTCTCCACCACTCCACTGGGCTGCATGCATTGGGCTGATTTCTCAGAAGTCAGATTGAAGGCTCTACTCTAAGGGTTTGCTTGGCCTTCTCTTGGGTGGCAAAGTGACCCTCAGCTGCAGGCGAGATCTCTAGGAACCCCCTTTCAGTTCCTTCCTCTCAGACATCCCCTTTATGGTGAGGGTTGCCTTGGGGATCCCCAGGCTGAGGCAAGTTTCCAACTCAAGTCACTACTAGCTCAGTACCACCCCTTTGCTGGGACTGGCTGTGTAGGAAGGGCTCAGCCCTGTGCTGTCTGTCCCCCAGGAGCCACTTAACACAGACACACAGACACATACAGAGGACACCTTACCCAAGTAGAAGCCCCTGTCCCCCATTTAGGAATCCAGTCTTGTTCTGTAACTGAAGGGAACTGAAGAAATGCCTACAACTCTCACCAGGTACTCCCCAGTCACCAAGCACCCAAGTAAGCAGGCTCCACTTAATCAGCATAGTAATATGGATGGGGCGTGTTGCCATCCATTTTGTAGACTAAAAAAACGAACAAACAACAACAAAACAGATGTTTAGAGGTGCTAGGGCACAGCTCAGAGGTTAAGAGCTCTTGTAGCCCTTGCAGACTGGTGGATCCAGAGATGTCCCAAGTTTCTGACCTTCTCAAGGACCAGATTGCCTGCGGCTCTCTCTCCCTCTCCCCCCCCCTTCTCTCTCTCTCTCACACACACACACAAACTCACAGAAACTGGAAGAGCATGCAAAAAGACCTTGACAAATTCCAAGTGAGCACCAAGTTCAATGCATAACCAAGAAGCTGTTTACAGTTGATTCCATCTGGGAGAGGGGGACATCAGAGCTCTTCAATGGAGTGGCACTGGGTGTATCAATCACACCCCTCCATGACAGGAGTAGTTGTCCAACACAAAATGGACTCCATGGGGTTGTTTTGTTTTGTTTTGTTTTGGGGGTTTGCTTTTCATATCATTTAGTGTGTGTGTTTGTGTGTGTGTATGTGTGCTTTTGTTTGTTTAACTGGTTGGTTTTCATTTGGTTTTTTCTTAGAAATGAAAGAATATGGTATTAGATGGTTATGGAGAGAAAATCTAGGAAGACTAGGTGAACTGCAAAGACTGTGACTAAAATGTATAGTATGATTATTTTAAAAATAGAAGTATTTTTTAAAGAAAATATGATGGTCTACAGCCCAGCTGTGGAGCTTGCTTTAAATCCCAGACTCTCTCTCTCTCTCTCTTTCTCTCCCTCTCTCTCTCTCTCTCTCTCTCTCTCTCTCTGAAAATGGGTATTAGGTGAACACTGAGTATTCCCACCCCAATCGTGATTCCACCTTAGCTGTCCAACGCCCACCCCTTGGGATCCAGGAAGAAAGTTGGCATACCCTGGTTGTTTTCTGGGATATGAACCACAGCTTCCTGCACTGCTTCCTGAAGGCAAACTTTACACAGAAAATACGATGAAATATATCCCTGTCTCCACCACCCAGCTTAGGCAATAACCAACTCAGAGCTGGAGTACTGCAACTTTTTCTCTAAAATATTTTAAAGTATTATTTGTTATTTCACCCCCAAAATACTTCAGCTTGAATCTGTGCCTATAAGAACATCTTTGTTGTTTTTGTTTTGCTTTGTTATTTTAAATATAGCCTCGATGTGAACAAAAATGAAAGAACAAATAGGAAGTGATATAAGTCTGGAAGTCCACATATTACGTTTAGTTGATATGTTCTCAATGTTCTCTTAATCTACAACAATGTGTTTTCTCCATCTCTGCTCTTGGGATTCAAATGCCAACAAGTGTTTCCCCACTGAACTACTGGTCTGGCCCCTCTTTTTCTATTTATTTAAAAACCTGGCTCTCCAGACTTGGGAGTGCACATGCCTTAAATCCCAGCAGAGGCAGGTAGATCTCTAGGGCTCTGGGAGTCTGAGGTAAGCCTGTTCTGCATTGTGAGTTCCAGGTCAGCCAGAGCTACAAAGTGAGAGATCCTGTTTAAAATAGATAGATAAATAGCCAGATAGAGAAAGAAAGAGAGAGGGGGGAAAGAAAGAGAAAGAGAGAGAAATGAGGAAAGAAAGAGAGAGAGAAAGGAAGAAAGAAAGGGATTACTGCTTTATGATGGAATATATATATATATATATATATATATTCTTTCTGTGCCAGGCTAATACTGGTAGGAGAGTGTACACTTCCCAAAGAAAGACAGCCTGGGCCTGGCAATGTCCTGTCCCTGCTACAGGACTCCTTTTGTTGGTGCTCCAAGCTCTTGCTTTGCAGGATCTCCCTTCTCCCAGCACCCCCAAACAGCCAAGCATGCCTACTTGATGTAAGCTTCTGAGAGTGATGAAGGCTGAGTCATTTCTGTCCCTGCTCTGATTTGGGCTATCTGCTGCCTGTCCTTGGACTGCCTATCTGCTCTCTGACCCTCTGACTGTCAAGCTTGTCACCTGCGAAGTGAAATTGGTCATTCCTGTCTAGCCTTCCTATCAGGGCTGTTTTGAGGCACACAATAAAGGAAGCAGGGCTGGGACTGGTAGTTCAGCTGGTAAAGTGTTTGTCTGAGATCTAGGGAGTCCGTGCCATAGAAACTTAAGTCAGGACTCAGGGAGTGGAGGCAGGGGATCAGGAGGAGTTCAAGAGGCTCTCCTAGCGACATAAAACCCTGTTTCAGAAACAAAACAAAATAAAAGAAGTAAAGGCTCAGCAGAAAGGACTTTCTCTCCCAGGATCTCTGCTAGAGGAGTGACCAGCTGATACAGCCTGGTTCTGAGCAGCATCCATGGCGGTGCCACCCTCTCCTTTGAAGCTAGGAAGAGAGCTGGGCTTGCTGGTGACCGGACTGAGAAGCTGTGGCCTCCTGGCATGAAGAATGCACAAAGATACCTGCTGTTCTTAACCATCAAAGAGCTACAACCCATCCTTCTCAGCTGGCTTTTCCTCTCCCACCTTCATCTCTTCCTTTTTTTTTTAACTTTTATTTTTCATATCTTCCTTCTTTAAAGGATGCCCAATTTTGATGCACCACCCACTCCAAAATCCTAGGAGGAAATCAAGAAACACTGACTGACCTCTTTATGAAACCGAAGCACTGTCCAAACCAGATGCAAGGTGTCTGGTGAAAGAATTGGTTCCACCTGCCCAAGCCAGAGCCTCACTCCACAAGGCTTCGCTTTCCATAAAGAGAGGATGTGTCCCCAAGAGTGAGTGTAGAACACAGCAGAAACATTAGTATCAGAAAGCCCTCACATTTTTCATTTCTAAACTGCACCTAGCTCATAAAAAGCCAGGGAATGTAATAAATTCTCCCCTGCAGGACATGGCTTTAATTAATTATTGGGTTATTCAAGGTGACTCATGTGTGAAACAAAATTTGTACTTGTAAATGAGAAGCTCATATAATCCATTCCAAAAGACTGTCTGCTCGCTTCCTCGAAATACAAAAAAAGTTCTCCCTCTCTCTCCTCTCTCTCTCCTCTCTATTTATCTCTCTTCCCCCCTCTTCTCTTCTCTCCCCCTCTTCTCTTCTCTCTCTCTCTCTCCTCCTCCTCCTTCTTTTCTCTCTCTCTCCTCCTCCCCCTCCCTCTCTCTCTCTCTCTCTCTCTCTCTCTCTCTCTCTCTCTCTCTCTCTCTCTCTCTCCCCCCCCCCAGAGACTCTTTGTAGCCCTGGTCTGGAACTCACAAAGATCCCATCCACCAGCCTCTGCTTCCCAAGTGCTAGGACTGAAGACATTCCCACCATGTCCAGCAGGAATGTGATTTTAGCCTAAGAAAAGCTCACTCAGCTAGCTCAACATCCTTAAGAGACTGGATCATTATTTTCTCTGGTAAGTTTCTTTTTCAGAAAAATCCAAGGTGAATGTGTGTGTGTGTGTGTGTGTGTGTGTTCATGTGCTTGTTCTTGTGTCTTGTTCGTGTTAAGCACTTCCACTCGGTTTTCGAAGTCTGAAAAAAACAGAGGAAGCCGTCTCAGTGCAGAACAGAAAGAACTTCATGCCCCATAAGCTGCAGCTTCCCTGGCAGCCTTGACTCTTCCTCCTGCTGGGACCTCTGAAATCTGCTTTTACCACTTAAGATCAGTGTTTGTCTCACTTCCCCAGGGCTGTGCTGTAAAGTGTGTGCAAGTGCTTTTGAGGGGATTCACACTCCTTTCTGCTCCACTTTAAAAGTTCTTTTCTCTGGGCCCCACATATAGGAGCCAGGCAGAGTGAGCATGGGAGTCTCCTTAGAGCCATTAGCTCCACACAACCGGGAGATTCCAGTTTGGTTTTGTTTTTATTTTTTGTGGTCATTGTTGCTACTGTGTGTGCATACATGCTGTTTGTCAGAGCTGGCACTTCCCTTCCATCTCGTGGGTCCCAGAGGATCAAACTCGGGTCTTCATAGCTCTGACTTTTGCTTTGTAAGCCATTTTGGGGGATGGTTGGATGGGGGTGCTGAAGCTGTTCCTCCGAGCAAAATCTGGAAACATGGAGGGAGGGAGGTGTTTGCCTCTGGGCAGTGCTAGCGATTGCCGGTTCCTCTGGGTTAAGTAAAGCAAAGGCCGTGGGGGTGGGAAAGAAGAGTGCCACAGAGAAAGACTTCCAGTCCCTTACTCCACAGTCAGCTAAAGAAGAGGGGACAGTTTTAACACTGCATCTGGGTTTCTGCAGTTTCTCCCTTCCTGGTTTTCTTTTCTCTTTTGCCTCTTTTAAGACCTGGAAGCTAGATACTTTTCTTTCTTTCTTTTCCAAACTCAGAGAGATCCATCTGCCTCTGCCGGCTGGAAGTTAGATTTTTTTTTTTAAGTTTTATTTTTAGGTGAAAAAGAGACTGGATTCCAATCATCCCTCAGTTCCCTTGGAACCCTAGAATTTTGTACTGAATATCAGAAATCCCTTGAGGTTTCTAAATAAATGGGTGGTGAAGTCTCTGCTTTGAAGAAGCTTCTTCCCACCTCTGACTCTTCCCTTCATTTTTGAGAAGAAAACCCCAATGAAAGAAAACAAAATCCTTCCTCTTCCAGCCCCCCTAGCCTACTTGAATTTCCAGCTTTAGTGGTAAATAAATTAAAAATTTCCAAATGGACAAGAATTTAATAAATGCAAGGGCTGGAGAGTCTCCTTCCAAGTTTGCCTGCTCCAAAAGTCATTCCAGACTGTGTCTACACCACAAACCCAAAAAGGACAGTGGACACACAGATGGGACAGCATATATGCATACAATATACAGCACCCATGTCATCCATCATGTGCAGATGACCCAGCCTTTGATACTTTGACAGAGCTAGTTCACACCAGAGTAGTTAAAACCATCACTTGAACCTGAGGCTCTGAATCCAGAGAATGCCCTCTACAAAAATGGTATAGTCTGTGACAGGCAGGATGGAACTGAGGAGCATAACGGTAGAGTGGTTGAAACCGGAGTTAACCCCAAGAAAAGGGAGTCCACCACAAGGGAGTGACAGGGGGTGGGTAGGATGGCCTGGAAGGGAGGGCTGGGAGTTGGGAAGCTTTGGAAGCTGTCTTGAAACAGATATAAATCTATAAATCGTTGTGCTCAGCATCCCATATCGTGACTGCCTTAGATGCCAAGATAATCAGCCAGCTCTGCCAAGTTCAGGAGACACCAGCCAGAGCCATTGTTTGGCCTTCCACAAAGTAATAGTTGACCGGCTGGAATTTTCACTCTCTGAGCAGTTAGTTCTGGGAGCTGATCCTGGACCCTTCAGCTCACAAGTCCCTCTGAGGGAGACTATTGGATATTGACAAGAAGTCTTTTTGTTTCTTGGCCATAAACAGCACAACTCATTGGAGTTTTATCAACTCGGATGTTATCTCTTTTACCAGATTAAGCCTAGAAGCAAAGCCAGAGAGCTATCCATATTTTTTCTTTGTTTGGTTTGGTTTTTGCCCTTGCAATTCTTGGGGTGAACTCAGGACCTCATCCATGGCACTGAGTTAAATCATTAGTGGTGACCCACAAGTTTAAAGTTCTAAAATTCCATTTTCATTTTTTGTTTTCATGTGGCATGGTGTTGCAAAGTCACAACCAAACAACAAAGAAAAACTGGTGCATTTGGGCAAATAACTGAGATTTTCTCCTTCCCCGTTTACCCACATCAGTACGGTGGGGCTGGGAATGGGAAGAAGGAACTAGATTCCAAGGGTGTGCTTGAGTGACTAGGATCGGCCACCTTTCTTAGTTTGTTTGAGGGGAATCAAAAGAAGGGGAGAAGAACCTCCAGGGAGGGAGTGGGGAGATGGAGGGCTGCCCTCCGCGCCAAGGAGAAAGGAGAGAAGGGAAGTTGCTGATTAGGTGATAAATTCATCCTGTCTGCAATTCCCAAAAGTCTGCTCTTTGAGGGAACGAATACCACGGATCCTGGGGGTAGGCTAGCTGGCTCCTAAATTGGAGCAACAGTACATCCTTCCAGGGTTCCTTCAGGCCGGATCTCCGCCAAGCCCTCCCCTGGCCCAATGCCTCCCCGCACAGCGGTCAGAGCCTAGCCCCCGCCTCACCCCCACCCCAGCCCCTGCCCCCTGGGATCCATCCCTCAGAGTTTCTGAGGCCCTTGTGACCACAAAACCGTCTCCAGGATGCCCGGGTTTCCACTATGTCTCTTTATCTTTCTGTGCCTCGGTTTCCCTGCTCCCCCACCCTCCAAAAAGGGGACCTTATAGACAGCTGAGACAACAATCCAGTCGGAAAAGGGGAGGGAGATTCCAGTAAACTTAAAGGAGGAGAGGGTTAGACCTCAGACCCATATTTGATCTGCCTGCAATGGAGGCAGAAAGCGGGTATGGACGGACACAGAGAGCAAGCTGGACGATTCCCAGGCTGGACCCACAGCCTGCGTTTATCTGGAGCTCCCAGCTCAGTAAAGGGCCAGAGAATCTCAAGCCTCCGACTGACTTCTCTCACCAGGCCCTCGGGTGCCCAGGACAAAGGGCTGCCTCGCTTTGAATAAGGCTCCGAAGCAGTCAAGCCTGCAGCAGTCAGGGGAGGGAGGGGGACGAGCAAGGGACTCCCGACCTCCTACCTCTTCCCAGCAACTCTGCTTTCTTCTGGGCGTGGGGAGGGAGCTCAGAGTCACAAAAGGGCAGCAACGCAGCGTTTTCTTCCCAGTGGGAACTTAGTGAGCTCCAGAACCCTGGCAGCGTCTTTTTCGTTCCAGGGCACTCCCTGGCGCCAGACCCATGGCATCCTCAGCTTCCCCTTGATATTTTGAGAGAGCAAGCCCTCCCATACCCAAGTTTCTTCACCAGTGGGCTCAGGAGCACCAGGACGCAAAATACAGAAGAGATGCCCGGTCAAGACGTCCTAGAACTAGAGAAGCCCCGTAGGAAGAAACAAATTTAAACCTAAAACAAGACTATCAGAACCTGGAGGAATTTTTGGTCTAAACGGTACATATAATTTGTGGTTTGTCCCTTCCACTCTTTTGTCTGTGATTTCAGCTGTACAGACCTGGTCTGGGATAAACAAGAATTGATATTTATGTTCCCCCCCCCGAAAAAAATCTTTTTACCCAATCTCTCATTTAGGCATTGTTCTCATTGACTTAATCTCGGAAAACTCGCTTTCCGAAAAATAGCGTTTGTTTTTATTTTAAGAAACGAATGATCAGGTCAATGACCGGATTTTCTTCTTATTCTAATTACCCGAGGAAAGACCGTGTAGATAAGCTCTTAACAAACAGGTAGTTAATTAAACATTTTATTTTTTGAACTTGTTCACTTTTACCACCTATGTATTAGAAATAAAAACCACTGGAAACAACAATTTGCCTATTTTTATCTATCATTTAAAGTAGTGTATGCTAAAGAGCTCCACAGTTAAACCGGTCCATGTATATGGATAAGAGGCACCTCGAGGAATAGGAATGGTTGAGCCTATTGTGACAGACAGCATGCAGGAAGCTGAGCCAGGATGGTCACAAATTAGAGAGCAGCCTGAGCGGCACAGTGGGGTGTGTGTGTGTGTGTGTGTGTGTGTGTGTGTGTGTGTGTGTTTTTAAAAAGCCACTGTTCTCAGAGCCACCCTTAGCACAGAGGGCAGCTTATTAGATACAAAGCATTTCGTTTTTGTTTCAAAAACCTAATGCAGTTGAAACTTAATGCTTCTTTCCTTTAAAAGGCTGAATTTTATTTTGTGGCTATGCCTTAATTTATTTGACTATCAGGAGGTAATTAGGTTGTTTCTGATTTTCTCTTCCCTTAGATAACTCTATATTCTTAGGAATTAATAAAATAGAAGGACTTGCACAAAGAAACTATTCATTGAGCTTGAATATACAGACTTTTCATAGGCTTCATAGGTGGCTCATGCCTATAATCCTAGCACTAAGGAGACCAAGGAAGAATCACCACAAGTTGGAACCCAACCTGGTGTGTGGACACATGGCAAGACCCTGTCTCAAAGCAAAGGAAAACAAACAAACAAAAAACAAAACAACCTACTTTTATTATAAAAAGTACATTATTTGTTGACGTGTATGGGCATGCGAAGCGGTGTGAAGGTCAGAGGACAGCTCTCCGAAGTCGGTTCTTCTTTCCACTGTGGGAATTGGGGTTGAACTCAAGTCTTCAAGACTGACAAAACCATCTTTACCGGCTAAACCATTTCACTAGCCCTGCATGTTCTTTTTAGAAGAATGATCCCATGTTCCTATTTTAAAATACAATTTGTTAATAATTTTGTTTGTATAATATTTTGCTGAAATGTGAGATCTGATTCAGTCTACAAAGACTGTGTTCCTGATAGATTGAAGATCTTCTGACAATTGTTCCTAGGAGGTGGAGGAGAGGCTGGAGGGAGGACAAAGGGCTAACTAGTGCTCATTTGGACAAACCCCCACCCCGCGCCCCAGGAAATGGCTTTTTGGCTTTTTGAAAATGAGGAAAGAGGTCTGATTTTTCCTAACAAATTTCTTAACAATTCTCGCCATCTCTGACCCTTTAAAATTAGAAGACAGAAGACACGGAAAAGTCCCTTGGGGGACTGTGATGGCCAAAGCTTGTGGGGCAGAAACCTCTCCTCATTGCTTCCGAATTCAACTTCAGCTCTTGGGCAAATTACGGGTCTCTAGCTCCTCTGAAGGAGCTTCTTGTGGGGGGAAAAATGACTGGAAGGAGAGATGTAGCCAGGGTTCTCGGGATTGTCCTTCCTTGAAGGTCATTTGAGATCCTTCCATCAGAGAGTTGTGCGTATCCTCCCGGACTCCAATTTCAATGAAGGAAAAGGCATTCAGCACATTTATGTTCTCTGAGGATGAGGTATCTGAGGATGGGATTCATATGAACCGGGAAAGCAAGAACTGAGCTGTGGCTTCACGAGGCTGAAGCTGGGGTACAGTAGAAAAGTGAAGATTGACGGGTACTTTCCCAGGCTCTGTGCCCAAAGGTAGCCCTTTCAGATCACACTAGGGGACCTGCCCCTGAGAAGACCAGGGTGGCCAGAATGGGGCTTTAGGCTTTAACTTGGCATTCCCCTTACTTTCAGGGAATCTCTGGAAGACAAAATGCTTTTGACTTTCCTCTCTTGGGCAGAAAATAAGATGGCAGATGTTTAGAGCAAAGACAAAGAGACAGTTCTCTGCAGAACCCCTCAGTTCTGAGCAGGGGTTACTCATGCAAAAGAGGTGCCAGGAGCTCATTGGTTTGGCTAGACAGGCTGGGAAGCCCCAGGGGTCCCACTTCCCCTTTGCTGCGGAACTAGCTGGCACACCTAGCTGGCACACCTAGCTGGCACACTTAGCTTTTTTTACAACCAGGTCCCCATCTATCCAGAGCTCATCATTATTACTTTTAAAAAGGTCTCTCCCAGGAGCGGCTCTGAGGGTGAAGGCGCTAATTTATAACCAAAATGATATTCACCTTTTTAGTTAGGTTATTTCAAAGGGAAAAAATGTTGCATTCTAGCCAAATAACTGTTTGAATGAATATAAATTAGTTCAATTGCTAGAACTGATATAAACTTCATATTTGAGACAGCTCAGAGAGTAAAGGGATCCTTGCATAAAACTAGTAAGCTCCATTAGACCCCCAGAACCCATGTGGTTGAAGAAGAGAACACCCCCAAGTTGTCCTTTGGCCACTGCACGGGGGACTGTAGCATGCAGAAGCCCACATGAATAAATGTTTTAAAGATGTTATTTATATATGAATTTTTTTCAAAACAAAATTTCTCTGTGTAACTTTGGCTCTCCTGGAACACTCTCTGTAGACCAGGCTGGCCTTGAGCTCACAGAGATCTGCCTGCCTCTGCCTCCCAAGTGCTGGGATTAAAGGTGAGTTCTAATACCACTTAAAAATAAACTTTTGCCAGGCCGTGGTGGCACACACCTTTAATCCCAGCACTTGGGAGGCAGAGGCAGGCTGATTTCTGAATGTTAAAAAAAAAAAAAAAACTTATCTGGGAGTGGTGGTTCATGCCTTTAACACCAGCACTCCAGAAACAGAGAGCTTGAGGTCAGCCTGGACTCCATAATGAGTTTCAGGATAACCAGGCTACACAAAGAAACCCTGTCTCAAAAAACAAAAATAAAATTACAACAACAACAAATCAAACTTTTTAAATGGGGCTGGGGAAGCACATACCTGGGCTAAGGCCATCTGCCCTGTCTAGGAAAGGAGGTGGCCTTCCTAAGAGTGTAGAGCTCCTCTTCCCTACCCTAGGAAACCACCCGCTCCTTCTTGTGGATGCTGCCTCCCCAACTCTCTAGACAGAACCTGTCTTCCAGGGTCCCCCCAGAAGCCTCCTCCCTCTTCCGTGGAAGGCTCAGGGGAAGGGGAGCTTGGGAAAGAGGGTGGGAGAGCAGTGTACAGGTCTGGCGGGGGGGGGGGCTTAATTGCTCAATGTGTAGAGAACTGAAGGGAAAGACTGGCTTTTTAAGATTTGTTTTTATTTTTGTTTATTTGAACTGAATGTCATGTGTGGGTGTGACCCATGAGTACAAGGGCCCTTGAAGACTTGAAGACAGTGTCAAATCCCTTGGGTGGTCGAGCTGACCGCTCGTGGGTGCTGAGAATACAACTCCATCCTCTGGAAAAGCAGCAAGTGCTCTTAACCTCTGAGGCATCTCTCCAGCCCCAAGACTAGTTTTCTAATGGCAACCCCCTCCATCCTGACTAATGATCTTTGAACCAGAGGCCTTGACCAAGATGGATTTTGTCTACACTCCAGTATACCATGAGAAATCGCGGTCATGTTTCTCGGCAATCAGTTGGCTCAGGTAGACACTATGTATGTATCCTTTCAGTCAAAGCCCTATTTAGTTGCATACAAGGTCAAAGAACAAAAAAAGAAAAAACAATTCACGAAATCGAAGATAGAATTTGGTTGTTCATCTTGTGTGGACAGTCCAGTCCCTTGCTGGACTGAGGGATGGGCTGAGGTTTTTTTTTGTGTTTTTTTTTTAAGTTCATTTCTGAAAGCATTTTTGACACTCTCTGACATCAATTTCCCCTTTCTCTCTTTTAGTTTTTACTATTTCCTGGAGCTCTCATGAGTCTGCATCCACATGGGCAAAGCCGGTTGTGGCGGAGAGGAGGGCGAGGGGATGTGGGATGACACAGAAAGTTTATTCCGAGACAGGACTTGAGGTGCTGTGCTGGAGTCCCGCAGACTAGGGAGGCAGACGCATCCCATTTGGCCCCCTCAGCCCAGGGGTCGGAGAAAGGACAGGCAGTGCAGCCTAGAAAGGCAAAGAAATTAACGATGTTTGGCCGTCTGGGGGCTTATCAGCGTCGCTGGGGTCAGGCGGCGGCCGAGGCGACGCGTGCGGAGGCAGCCGCCTGCCAGGGTTAGGACTGTACAGGTGAGGAGGGGCTGCTCCGCCACCCCTACTGACCCTGTCGGCGACAGTCTTGAGACTTGGGATGTGTCTTTTTGGAGTTCGCAGGTGAAAGGAAAAGGAAGAGGTGGCTGGTGAATGATTAACACTTTCCGGGTCCTGAAGATGGGGGAGGGTGCCTGCAGAACTACACAGGAAGCAGGGCCGAGCCTCTCCTTGCCGCCACCCTCAGGTTCACTTCTAAATAGCCAGAAGTACCCAATCTCGGCCTTCGATAGCTAGTTCTCCCGGCTTCAGTCCCAGGCTCTACCTCAGAGTGAAGGAAAAGTGGCTCAGGTTGGGGTGGGGCTGAAGGGATGGGTGAGGGAACTCTCTTCTCTTTGGGCAAGGAATGCTCTAGGTAGGTTCACACAGGCCGGAAAGAGAACTAACTGTGGATGGAGTACATTCTGGGACATCTGTCCTATCAAGTCCGAGCCTCAATCCTGTTCACCGGGTGACAGGGACCCAGTGGAGTATGAGGAAAGCTCAGGGTCCCCCTAGAGTCCTCTCACTGTATCCTTGCAGGCGCCTTTGGCTGTAAACTGGCGGGAGTAGGGAGAGGGACCGCACAGGACATTTCTTGGCCCGGCAGGGTGGGGTTTCCAGACCTCCATCCCCACCCTCCATCTTAGAGCTGGATGTAGAGAAGGCTCCGGAGTCTCCTGGCCCTGAATCAGGCTTCTAACCTCAGCCATTCAGGCTTTGTTCTACAGGGTAAACATCCTCTACACTTTGGAAACTGGTGGGACAAGAAAGTCCAGGGAGGGTGACAAGGACTTCGAAGGAGTGAAGGAAAGATCTAGGTTTCGAGAAAGAGGGAGGACTGGAAATTCTCTAATATTCTCAGTGGCTTTCCAGGGAGACAGTACTGCCGCCTACTTGAAGTAGAAAATGGAGCAGTCTGATGGGTGGTTGCCTGTCCCCAGCTACAGAAGGGCTCACAGGAACCTCACAAATTAGACAAAGAACGGTCAGGGATCAGGAGGTCGAGTGAATGAGAGAAGCAGGAAGGGCAGATTCCCAGTCTTATTTGTTGGGAATCAGAGGCTTCTATGGAGGGTTAAGGGCAGGAATAGTCAACTTTCCCCAGAACGAGGGTGGAGAGCCTTACTCTTAGAAAGGGACCCAGGAAATTCAAAGGCAAGGGTGACTGTGGCTGCTCCCAATGTTGGAGATGGTGCCGAGGCCTGTACGGACTTCTATTTGCTCTCCAGTCTTGGTCCAGGGTCTGGGAGGGGCTGTGAGGCCAAATAAACCCAGCCTAGAGCAGAGCTCACTTCTTCCCCAGGTCCGGGCCCCACAGCATTCTCCTCTCCCTCAGCATAGCTTCTTTTGTTCACACAATTTCAGTGTCGCATGCTGGATCCAGATCAGTTCGGTGATGTTCTTAGCACAAAGACTAGCCCCAGCACTTATGGGCTCAAACAGCAAGCCACTGTGCCTCAGCTTTTTTTCTCTGACTTTGCCAAGATAAAACTGCAGAAGCCATGGCTGCTTGCTCTCCACCCAATTCCAAACAATTGACAGGAAAGAATGAAAAGGGGGCGGATTGGAGGGTCTGAGAAGTCTCTTTTCCACAGTCCAAGAGCAAAAGAAAAGGAGCACAAGGGCTCCATTCCCTTTCCTTTGCCTTTCCCGCTGTAGCTGTATACAATAGGAGGTTCAGCTGCTCTGAGTGGGGCCGTAGATTGAAGCACAGCGCAGTTAAGCCGGCAGAAACCCGGCTACCAGCTAGCAGCCTGGTTTCATGACCCTCATTTCATGAAATTTCAAAAGAGCAACGAGGAAGAAAACTTGGGCCTTTTGGGGTTTGGGCATCAGAAGACCTCCCATGGAGTTCTCGGATGAATTGGTTGGGAAATTTTCTACACTGTACAATTGGAGTAACTGTGTGAAGACGCCAACGGGAACCGTGGCAGTTGAGGTGACCGCACTGGACCGTGCAGCCTGTTCCCTGAACGAAAGCAATTTCGTGCGTGCAGGGCAACTTAAACGATCCATTTGTGCTTGAGGCAGGTCCCACTGGGAGCTGGAGTCACCGTCAAATTCATTCTTGCCGCCCCAGACAGACACTGGTTTATTCCGGTGCTGCATCCCGGGTTCATTAGGTGGTTGAGGGGAGCGGGAGATTGGGGGTGGGGGGGTAGTGCTTGAAGACGAGCGTGGGTGGCTTTGCGAAGAGTGAATCAGGCAGAGATGGGAGAGGAAACAGTTTGGAAATCGGCGGCGACTCGGCCCAGCCTTGAGTATTTTCACCCGAATCCAAGCTTTACTCCTTCCCACCTGGGGAGGATTCGCCTCCCACCCCGCTGGGGCGAAGGTCTGGCTTTGCTGGGAGCCCTCAGGGTCTGCGCTGCTCTGGGCCGGGAGAGAGGAGTCAGAGGGCCGCCAGGGACCCTGAGTGCAGGGTCCGGGTACAGCTGCTACCCGGATCTAGGCCCTGAGTCTCGCTAGCAGCAGCAGTCCCGGCTTAGGTGAGCGATGCGGACTAAAATTCCAACTGAGCCTTCCCTTAGCGATTCTTCTCTAACAGCACGTCCAGCTCCTCACAAGCCTGCCTCTCCCGAACAGGGGCCCCGGCAAACTATCCCCTAATTCTCCAGTGCAGAAATGGGGAAAAGAGAGACCTGTCCAACCACAAATCCACCCACATGGCCCTCGGTCCAGGGCTCCATATGAGAAGAAATTTTCTGGCCCTTTCTCCAGAAGCAAATAATTAGAAGGTCTACTAAGAGCTGGGCGGCTGTGGCGCACGCCTTAAATCCCAGCAAAAGCTGTCAGATCTCTGTGAGTCCAAGGCCAACTTGGTTCCAGGACAATCCAGGATAACAGGCTCCAAAGCTACACAGAGAAACCCTTTGGGGGGGGGAGAAAGAAAGAAAGAAAACCTACTAAGAAAATGAAGACCCAGAAGGAGCAATAGGAAGCAGCCTTTCACTGGCTATGAATATAGCTACTATATAGAAATTTCCAACCAGGCAGCTTTTCATAGGTACATTGGACCCTAGAGACGTCAAAAAAGGCTGCAGGCCATAAGGGACTCATTCAGACTCTGCCCAAACAGAAGCAAATGGTGCTCAAGCTCCAATGGTCGTGATTCAGATCACTCACATTTAAATGCAGGAAAATACTGTAGAGATATCCAAATAAAGAAATAAAGGAAAGCATATTTTTCCTCCCCAGGATTCCACTTGCGTTGATGGGTGTGGGAGACAAAATGGGGGGGATTATCAATTGGCTGTCTGCTGTAAAAAGCTAAATACCTGCCCCTGTCCTGTGCTTTTGCTTCTGAGCTACTAAATGGGAAGAGAGAGAAAAAGAATGGGAATTGCCTCTTAGAACATGGGGGGTTCTGCCTGTGAAGGGACTGTGGATACGGATACGGAATTTGGGGTGGAAGAGGAAGGAAAAGCGATGCACACTGGGTCAGAACCTGACTGAAGACTCTGATCTTGCTGTCCCCAGCCTCAGTTTCCACCTCTGTAGCATGGGAAGAATACTAAGCTCCTAGAACTGCTGGGGAGCGCACACCAAGGCAATCTGAACCTTTATCTTCAGTAGCCTCTCTTCCATCTTGGGCTGAACCAAAAGGAGGGTATGGGAATCTAGCCTGGATGCCAGGGCCTGGGGAATGGATGCGAGCAAGCACCCTATGGCTACTGGATGTTCTGACATGTGAGCTTAGCTGGCTCATCCTCTCCCTCTGCCACATCCAAGGGGAAATGAGAGTCCCTTGCAAGCCTGTCTCATCCTCTGTTTACTTTGGCCACGTTGTAATGGTCTTGCTGACTCTGCCAACAGGATTTTGGTGTTTGCTGTCCCGCTGGCATGGCTGTTGAGGCAGCTGGTGCTCTGCTTCTGATAATCGTGCTAGCTAACATTGCTCCAGGCAAGTGAAATCTGTCTCAAGGCCGCTGCCCATTTTCTGATGCATCTGCCCCTTTCTCAGATGGATGGGTCCCACTGGGTCCTCACCACCGCAAGGCTGCTGGGTTTTTTGAAAGAAGGGTCTGTGCTATGCCCACACCCCAGCCTTTCCCTTTGAAATAGCTGTCCCTAAGGTACAAACCCGAGGACTAAAAGAAAGTAAGCCCGGAAAAGAAATGAGCCAAAAAGATGTGGGAAAGCTTTGCTTCTCCTTTGTGTTTTCTGGGGGCAGCAGTCAATACTGGAAGCATATTGAGGAGCAAAGAGGCAAGAAAGACTTGGGCTGAAGGCTGTGCTGGACCATTCGGGATGCATGTTTTTGTGGCAGGGTGGAGGGAGCATGATTAGCAGGTGCCTGACCAGATGGGAAGAACTTTTACTCACAATAATCTCACTTCCTCCCACTCCAAGGCCACTACTAGAGCCTCCAGCCACCTCCGGAGCACACAGTGTGCTCACAAGAAAGATGAAATGCCCTCCACATGACACGCTGCCTCTGCCTTTCCCAGGCTGCTCGTTAATGACTTGAGAGTCATGGCGGGAGAAAGCAAAAATAATTGAAAGCAACGCTTAGTAAGTTGCAGTTTCAAGGTCGTCATTGCCTTCCTAACAATTTGCAAAACTCACTTTAGATTCCTTGAGTTGAAATACCACTGTGTGCTGTAATTAAGTGACGTGCCAGCCGTATGGACAAGGGTTGTGAATGATTGCATTTGGCTCATGTAATCATCCAGCTTGGCTGGAGGGGGCTCTAACAGCTGCCTATCTGCCTGACTTACACTCCCTACCAGGGTGGAGGGAAGATGGAGTCAGCAGCCAGCCTTTTAAGGTTAGCAAGGGCCACTGAGCCTGCAGCGGATAGGGCCATCCAGGGCTGGGGTGGACCAAGTGATTCCTAAAACCGGTCATGCATTTATTCAAATGATGGTCATGCATCAGAACCTTCGGGGAAGGCTTATTATTGATGGGCTGGGGAATGAGCCCAGGGCTCCACTCACACCAAGCACCCATTACTACCAGAGAGCAATGTTTAGTGTGTGTGCGTCTGTGGATCTCTCTTTCGTGTGTGTGTGTGTGTGTGTTATACATGTGAGATCATGACAGGTCAGGTCTTGGGATCTGCACGACTCTACCATCTGAGAGTTGAGATTACAGATATGAGCAGCCATGCCTGGTTTCTTGTGTGGATTTGGGGAATTCAAGCCCAGATTTTTATTCTTGATCAGCAGGCACTTTTACCCTCCATCTCCCCAGCTCCTAGGACAGCCTTTAAAGTTCAGACAAACATCTCACTCAGCCAAAGTGATTCATTCAGTCTAGGGAGAAACAGTTATACACGAACTATCCAGGTCCTTTCCATGTGAGACGCTAAGGACTGAATGCAGGGCCTCAACATGCTAAGGAGGTGCTCTAACATGGAGTCAAGACAATGATCCAGCCTGATCCAGAGAATGTTTTACTTTTATTAGTGCTTTGCCTATGTTGTGCCTGAGGAGGACAGAAGAGGTCGCTGAATATCCTGGAAATGGATTCACAGATGCTTGTGAACTGTGCTGGGGACCTAACCCAGGTGTTCTCCAGGATCGGTAAGTGCTCTCAACCATTGAGCCATCTCTCAAGCCTCTACATTGTGTCTGTGTGCATATATGTGTGTGGGCATGCAAGCTACAGCACATATGTGACCATCAGAGGATGATCTACAGGGGTTAGTTGTCTCCTTCTACCACATGAATTCAGGGATTGAACTCAGATTGTCAGGTTGTTGGTAAGTACCCTTTGCCACTGAGCTGTCCCTCTGGTCCCCAGGATGGCTTTTTTGTTTTTGTTTTTTAGCTGTTAGGGACATCAATCACTTCTATGCTTGGACCTTTTCTATCGTGGTTGCTCTTTGAGGTTTGCCAGAAGGCAGAGATGCATTTAGATGCTTTCTGAAGCAGATGAGGTGATCTATGTCTTCCCAAGTCACCCTAGATTTTCTCAGGGGACTCCCAATTTCTTTCTTTTTGCTCATGTACCCAGCCGCTGTGCGCCAGCTCTCTGGTGTGTCTGTCACTTGCTACTTTCTTTTTGTCTGCTTCTCTGAGGTACAACTGTCTTTTCCCCACTTCCCTACAATCTCTCATCTTTTTAGGTGTTGTGAAGGCTTGAAGGCAGAAGCACTCTATGAAGCTTTCAGTTTTCTCCCTCCGTGGGCCTCTTCCTTCTAATCCATCATTCCACCGTCACTACAGAGACATCTTCTAACACTAAAATCTCTCTCCCGTCCAAACTCTTTGAAGGTCTCCACTACACTCTGGGTTAAACAGTTCCCAGGATAACATCTTCATAATTCCCAGGATATCCTCTTCATAATTCATTGAGCAAACATTTATTGAATCCCTATGAAGTCCTTGTTACTTTGTTTTAAGCGCAAGGAGTAAGGGGCTGGAGAGACAGCTCAGTGGCTAAGAGCACTGGCTTTTCTTCTAGAGAATCTCAGAGTCCTACTACCCACGTGGTGGTTCACAACCATCTGTAAATCTAATTCCAGGGGATCACAGCCCTCTTTTGGCTGCCACAGGCACTAGGTACACAGACAGACATACATGCAGGTAAAACATGTAAAAACATACAATTCAGACACACAGACAATTCACTATCATGAGGGAAGCAGTAAGGTGAAAGGAGCAAAGAGCCCCTGGGGTCCACAGTGCGGTCTCTCAAGCTGTCTCTCCATCTTCATCTCCCAATTCCTAGCTAATGCAGCGGAATGGCACTGGACCTTACATAGTTATCATCTTCAGGCTTGCTATTTCCTCCTAGGCCTCTATACTGCAGTCTACATCCCATACAGGTTAAAATTTTCTTTATCCTTTTCTGACCCCTTGACTAGAAGTGGACTTGGACACCAGGTAGACATGGTGTTTCCTTCTCATCCACAGATACTGGCGTTTAACTACGGCTTCATCTGTGAACTTGCGGTGTTCTACTGCACACTCCACAGGAGCAAGGCTTCCTCGGTCCCCCATCTCCCCCACCCCATTAGCATTCAGCACATGGCTACTCTCCACAGCCTATGGATGGGTGGAGTCAGGAAGATAGCCTGCTCTTTCCCCCTCTCACTGGAGAACCCAGAGGTTTTTTTTTTTTTTTTTTTTTTTTTTAGCACTTTAGGCAGAACAGAACATGCTAAATAACAGGGACGGCCAAGTACAAGATGCCAGCACAAGACTCGTTGTCCAGAATTCACTGTGCATTTCAAGATGGGGACCGCAGAGCGCTCCACCAATGGCAGAGTCCCTCTGTGCATGGGGCCCTGAGTGACTACACTGATTCCAGATGTCAGCATGAAGCTGGCCATGGCTCTAGAGGCAAGGGTACTGGAACCAAAATGTCTGTTAGGGAAAACAAACCTGGCTTTACCTTATTAACAGACTCCAATACCTTGGATAATTCAGGCCCTTTCCTTGGAGAGTACTATGGGGCAAAATGCCTCAGACCTTGCTGAGGTGGGAAAACCATTCCCACAAACATCCAACATGGTGAAGCGGTGCTCACCTTTAGACTCACGTCTACCTTCCCCATACTTCTCTGCAAAACCCCTTTCCCCCAGAAATCCAACTCCAGAAGAGCAAAGGAGAAAAGGCCTCATATCACATTCTAGAGAACGCAGGGAATGAACTAGCAGGTAGGACGAGATGTTACACCTGGAAACTAGCTTTCTCTGCTTGATGGAAGGAGAGGAGTCACCACTCTGCAGCAGACAAGGTCATTCTAGGCTCTTGGATCCTAATGAAAGGACAGGGCTCCCCGTGGATCATCCATCCCAAAAAGTCTTCAAAAGCTCCTGGCATATTTCAGTAGATCAGTGAGCGGTACTCAGGGGAACTACCATCCCGCCTCCCATTCTGGACCAGGCTCCTTCCTAGTATTGAGCATGACAATTTATTTTATTAATGTAAATATAAGGGAAGATATATAATTTCTGCAGGCCAGGGGAAGGAACCCCTGCAGGCTAGGTACTCTCACATTACCTGTCTTTGCCAGCAAGACTGTAGGGGAGGTAGCAGCAAGAGGCAGCCTGGGGCCTGAGGTGGCAGGCCTTTGGGCGGGCTGGATGGAGATGACCGCTTTTGCTGGGAATTTGCAACTGTCCTGATTCTTTCCATCAAGACTCAGAATTCCACCACACTCGGTCCTAGCTCTGCCTTCTTTTTCTTTAGACGGAAGGGCGGACTAACACAGGCCAGCGGGTGGAATGAGGGCTCTGGACTCCTGGAGATTGGGAGTCCTCCCCTCACTCTTCCCTCGAGCTGCTTAGCCTGGGGGAGTGTTCTGGATGACAGTGGCCATTGTGTGAGGGACCCAGAGGAGCTCCACAGTTGAGGCAACCATTCTAGGGGAGCAGCACTCGATCCCTAGAAGTCCTGGTCCCACAGGCAGCACTGTGAACTAATGGACAGCTTCAAAGGCTGCTGTTCTCAAAGGTGCCAGTGAGACATATTAATCAGATCAAAATTTCTAGATGAGGGAATGAATCTTCCAGTCCATTCTGAAGATACTGGCTGAAGACAAATCATTTCCTGGAGTAAGAGGTAGGACAGGAAAAACAGCAAAGACCCACTCTGATTCTAGAAAGGAAAAAAAAAGATTTTTCTTAGAATATCTTTTACGAAGGCCTCTGGAATGGTAAAGTTAATTAGTCCCCCCTTTTCCCTCTTTGTGATGTTGTGGATGAAGCAGGCCAAGTGCTCTGCCACTTAGCCACACCCCAGCCCTAAAGTCATCATCATCATTTCTACCTAGTGAATCAGGAGGTGCTCAGGAGTCACATCTGAGTGCACCCGGAACTCATTTTACCCAGGTAACTATCACCCGCATCACCTAATGCCTGACCACCCGGACATTTACCTGTGTAACTACCACTCGGGTCACCTACCGCCTGACCATCCGGACATTTACCTGTGTAACTACCACTCGGGTCACCTACCTCCTGACCACCCGGACATTTACCTGTGTAACTACCACCTGTGTCACCTACCGCCTGACCACCCAGACATTTACCTGTGTAACTACCACTCGGGTCACCTACCTCCTGACCACCCGGACATTTACCTGTGTCACCTACCGCCTGACCACCCGGACATTTACCTGTGTAACTACCACCTGTGTCACCTACCATCTGACCACCTGGACATTTACCTGTGTCACCTACCGCCTGACCACCCGGACATTTACCTGTGTAACTACCACCCGTGTCAACTACCGCCTGACCACCTGGACATTTACCCGTGTAACTACCACCCGTGTCACCCAGACATTTGATATGGATCGTCAAAAGCGGGTAAGACAGCTGACTGCAGACAGCGTACAGTACTGGTTAAAAGCCACCACCACCTGACTGGTGCTTTCTTTGAAAAAGAGAGAGAAAGAAAAAAAAATTGGGTGGGGAGAGAGGTTCAGAAGATGTGGGAGGAGTTGAGGGAGGAGAAACATGATCAAAATATATTGTATGAGAAAAAAATGTTGCCGGGCGGTGGTGGCACACGCCTTTAATCGCAGCACTTGGGAGGCAGAGGCAGAGTTCAATTCCAGCCTGGTCTACAGGAGCTAGTTCCAGGACAGGCTCCAAAGCCACAGAGAAACCCTGTCTCGAAAAACCAAAAAAAAAAAAAAAAAAAAGGTTTTAATAAAAAAACATGGCAGGGAGGTAATAGCGCACGCCTTTAATCCCAGCACTTGGGAGGCAGAGGCATGCATATCTCTGTGAATTTGAGGCCAGCCTGGTATACAGAGGTAGTTCTAAAACAATCAGAACTAGACAAAGAAACCCTGTCTTGAAAAACCAAAAAGAAGGGGTTGGAGAGATGGCTCAGTGATTATGAGCACTAGCTGCTCTTTCAGAAGATCCGGGTTCAATTCCCAGCACCCACATGCCAGCTCACAACTGTCTGTAACCCCAAGAACTGACACCCTCTCACAAACATACATACAAGCAAAACACCAATGCACATGAAGTAAAATAAATAAATTTAAAAAAAGAAAAACAAAAAAGAAAAGAAAGCTAAAACAAAGAAGCTGTGTGCCAAGAACTGGATGTCAGGGCACAGATTTGTAACCCCAGCATTTGAAGAACAGAGACCAGAGGATGGGGAGCTTGAAACTAGTGTGACTTTACCCAAAACAATTTCTTGAAATAATGCTTTTTTTTTAAAGGGGAGGAAAGAGGAGGTAGTAGCAGCATGCTTTCGGACAGTAGTTACTTAGCCTCTCTGCCTCGGTTTCCCCATTTGACGAAGAAGCATCTGAGAGAACTGAGCACAGTGTTTCCAACAGCAGGAGTAAATGTCTTCGTCCAAGCCACAGCAAGAGCATATAACCACGGTCACAATGGTCACCATCACCGAGGCCACCCACCTGGTCAAGCTTGCAACCTTATTAACTGGGTTCTCTAACCCCGAGATCATAAGCACTACACAGATCCACACCTGGCCCCAGTGACCAACCCATTCCTTATATCTGTGCATCCAGGGAAAGACGATGGGCCTGTGGTGACTTCTGCAGACAGATGGAAGAAACTTCCAGGGCTCCAGGGCTCTCATGGGTCAGGACAGGCTTTAAGCTCACAGCAGCGTGGTGAAGGGGAAGAAGTGCTGTCTATCTGTCCTGAGTCCATCACTTGAGTAAGGTTGGGCAAGCCGTTAGACATCCTCAAACCTTGACTTTCTCTACCTACAAACTGTGGCTCAAATAACACCTGCCTTGCCAACTTCAGTACTGTCATGAGAATTCCAGGAGCTACAGTTTGTGAATCTGCTATGTGGAAAGTAAATTGTTAATAAATTTAGGGAACAAAGCCTTGGTCCACCACGTGGCCCCCTACGCTGCTCCTCCCCTCACTCAGCCACCATTTATCACGTGAAAGCCCTTTTCTTTCAGGGCTCTCGGTTTATTAGTCAACACCTGAGAGTTAGTCATATTTTGTGAGCTTACTTTCTTGTTTGTCAGCTATCGTGGTCTGCTGACTTCGGGGACAATTGTTAGAATCCATTATTTGTCCTGAAAGCAGAGGGCCAGATCTGCTATCTGGTCAAAATCTCGCCCCCCCCCCCGCCAATATTCTCAGAGCCCTCTCAACTTGTGCTTTCCCGGCCTCCTGCAGAAATGCCTTCACTGGAGAGTCATTGGTTACACCCTCAGTTCTGACTCAAGAATAATAATGGAACAGATATTTGAAAGATGAGTGGTATAGATCTTGGGACTTGGGCATCAGAAATATTTGACTCAAAGTAGGAAGGGTGGCTCACACGATAATCCAGGCACGTGAAAGGCTGAGGCAGGAGGCTCTCAAGAACTACGCTAGGTTGAGGAGGGGAGGAGGAGAGAAGAAAAATAAGAAAGCAGCCAAGACCATGTCCTGCTCTTGGGAGGACGCAAGTTTGGTTTCCAGCACCACACTGTACCTGTAACTCTAAACAGGGCATCGGAAATGGTCCTCTGGCCCCGAGAGTACTGCCCTCATATGAGCAAATCCCACCCAGATACATACATACATAGGTAAAAATAAAAACAAGAGACTAAAGAGATGCTCAGAGGTTACGAGCGCTCACCTCTCTTGCTTTTGTTCCATTCCCAGCAACCACAGGGCAGCTCACAACCATCTCTAACGCCAGTTCCAGGGGATCTGATGCCCTCTGCTGGCCTCCATGAGCACCAGACACCCACATGTTACACATACATAAATGCAGGCAAAACACTCATACACATTAAAAGAACACATAAATCTATCTTTACATAGCCCTAGCTAGCCTGGGACTCACAGCGACCCACCGGCTTCTGCTGGGATTAAAGGAGCGCACCACCACATCTAGGCTTAAATACATAAATCTTGAAAGAGAATCAGAACAAAATCTTTAGATAGGCAGAAAGAAGAGCTGACAAAAGGACCACTCTGGTCAAATGTGGAGACAGTTTGTGCTCTGAGAGGATCAGCAGTCTGGTTAGGGGAAGAAAGGGCAAAGCTGTGTTCAGCCTTTTCTGTAGGTTCAGTTCCATCCCACAGTCAGCGCAGGAAGTACTCTGTCACACCCTCTCTCCGTGATTTCACTTGTATTGTTCTTAATTGTTTTGTTTTGTTTGAGAAAAAGCTTAAGCCAGAGATGATCTGTCCGCCCCAGCCTCCCCACACCACACTACACCACCCCTCATGCTGTCCCTGTACAACCCTCTTTCTCTCTGTCTGTGTGTGTGTGTCTTCTGAATTTTACTATTGTTTTTGTCATTATTTTCTGTGGCACTGGGGACAGAACTTAAGTCCTTGTGCATTCTAGGCAAGTATTCTACTTCAGAGCTATGTCTCCAATCCCTATTAATTCATATTGACAGACTTATTAAATAAAGCTTTTCTTTGGCTAGAAAGATAACTTAGTGGTTAATAGTACTGAAGCTTGGTTTCCAGTATCCACATGGCTTACAACCACCTTTAGCTCCAACCCAGGGGATGCAATGCCCCTGGCCATCCTGGGCACAGGTATCACATGTGCCAATCCACATGCTGACACATACACATAATTACAATTAATAAAAGGGACCGCAAGAGATGGTTCACCAGTTAAGAGCCCTGGCTACTGTTTCTACAGACCTGAGTTCAGTTCCCAGCACCACACAATGACTCATAACTATCAGTAATTCCAGTTCCAGGGGATCTGATGCTCTCTTCTGGCCCCCAAGGGTGCTGCAAGCACACGGTGTATAGACATATATGCAGGCAAAACACACCCACACATAAAATAAAAATAAAGATTAGAAGATTTTTTTAAGATTTATTTATTTATTCATTCAGTTTTTAAATTTATTATGTCTGCAATGTATCCCTGCTCACCAGAAGAAGGCACCAGATCTCATTATCGATGGTTGTGAGCCAACTCAGGACCTCTGGAAGAGCAGCCAGTGCTCTTAACCTTCCAGACAATGTTCTTTTCTCTTTCTTTCTTCCTTCCTTCCTTCTTTCTTTCCATCTTTCTTTTTTCCTTTGGTTTTTCAAGACAGGGTTTTTCTGTGTACTTTGGAGCCTGTCCTGGAACTTGCTCTATAGAACAGGCTGGCCTTAAACTCACAAGAGATAGATCCTCCTGCCTCTGCCTCCTGAGTGCTAGGATTAAAGGCATGTGCCACCACCAACTGGCCTAGCCAGTGCTCTTAACCACTGAGCTATCTCTCCAGCCCTAAAAGTTGTAAGTAATAAAAATAAACTCTTTTTAAAAAAATTTTTTGGACCAGGCGGTCATGGCGCACGCCTTTAATCCCAGCACTCGGGAGGCAGAGGCAGGCAGATCTTTGTGAGTTCAAGACCAGCCTGGTCTACAAGAGCTAGTTCCAGCGCAGGCTCCAAAGCCACAGAGAAACCCTGTCTCG
>JAQHUG010000032.1:147426-165917 GCA_028555095.1 Dicrostonyx torquatus | reverse complement strand
CCAGAAGAGGGCACCAGGTCTCATACATGCTTGTGAGCCACCATGTGGTTGCTGGGAATTGAACCCAGGACCTCTGGAAGAGCAGCCAGCCCGTGCTCTTAACCTCTGAGCCATCTCTCCAGCCCTAAAACATCTTCTGAGATTTTAAAAATTTTATGTGTGAGTTTTGCCTAGAAGTATGTATATGTACCATGTGGATACTGGGGCCGAAACCTGGGTCCTGCAAGAGCAACAAGGGCTCTTAGTTGCTGACTCAACTCTCCAGTCCGTTTGAATGTAATTCCGAAGGTGACATTTCTTCACCACCACCACCCTTTCACAAGACCTCAGTGTACCCCAGGTCTTTTTTTTTCTTGCTACTTAGAGAAGGATCTAGAGCAGGGTTCTCAACCTGTGGATTGCAACCCCTTTGGGGGTTTGAATGACCCTTTCACAGGGGAAAACACAGATATTTACAATCTGATTCATAACTTTAGCAAAATTACAGTTATGAAGTAGCAACAAAAACAAGTTTATGGTTGGGGGGGTCACTACAACAAGAGAAATTGTATTAAAGGGTCGCAGCATTAGGAAGGTTGAGACCCACTGATCTAGAGAATTGCACATTCTGGGAGTGGACGCCTACTTAGGAAGGAAGGGTTGGTGGCTGTTTATGCAGTCAAATGGGACAGGCTAGGCAGCCTTCTTTGCTCCTGCTCTAGGACCCAACCACAACCCCACTTTCTCCTTAGAAATTCAGAAACTGCACAAGGAAGTGGTTGGAATAAGTTCAAATCCAACAGCTTTCAAGGTCAGAACAAACTTTCATCCTAACTGTGGGTCCAACCTCCGGGGCACTCAGCCCCTAATTGTCCTTTCATTTTACAGGCAGAGCCTGTGTTTTCTCAACCTTGGACACACCCTTTACCTCTTTCTCTCTGAACAGTGGGAAGAAATATGTGGGGAGGGAGAGTGGCAGCCAGGGAATCAGGGCGGAAGTGAAGAAAGAGCAACAGGAGACTGAAGTAGCAAGTACTGGGGGCTTACTCAGCAGGAAGACACCAGGTCCTAGGGAAGAAATGGAAGTCCTTAGGAAATAGCTTTAGCATGCGACTCATATTCCGGGCCAGCAAGTCCTTGCGACAGATCTCACTCATGCCAGGAAAATGATTGATTTTCTGCAAAGGAAACCGGAATTCATGAGCAGTTCTGGCAGCGTGGAAGCGGGGCTGCAGGAGGGTCAGCTTTGGCTAGACGCCACCCATCCAGGGAGGAGCGCACCTGGTAACTCTTCATTTCCATCACGCGCTCCAGCGACACTGAGTAGTCTGTCCAGTAGAGAGTCCAGTCATCATTGTCACCGGCCTCTCGAAGGCCATACTGCTGGGCAGCCCTGCGCACTGTGAAGGTGTTAAAGAAGGGTCTGCGGGTCACAGAAGCAGGAACGAACTCCATGTGGGGATGTCTCGTTTCCATGCCCTCCCAGACAGAGCATTGCAACAAGAGAGCTGGCTCCTTGGGACCGGAAGCCATCTTGCCTCGTGGGCAGGGCAATGAAAGAGTACGGAGAATGGGAATATCCTGGGCTATACGGGATGGGGTCAGGCCTAACCTGGCTTCCTTTCCCAGGAGCAGGCCTCTGGCTTGCCTCCAAACACTAAACCTTGAATGTAAAGCAATCCTTAACCATAATCTAGAGCCAGGCTTATTCAGTGAGAGAAATTGGTGGGGAGAAAACACAATGAGTTTCAGGCTAGCCTGAGCTACTTAGTGAAACCCTGCCACAAATACATACATACATAAATTAAGACTATAGGTGGTGCACGCCACTGTGGCCCAGACCTGTGACTTTTAGAAGGAGACTTCCCAGTTTCCTCTAACAGTCTGTGGAGCCAGGAGAAGCAAGGATTTGAGGCCCTGTTTTTCACCCTCAGGCACACACAGGAGTGACCCATTCCTACCCTTCAGTCCCCATTCTAGGTCCCCTGAACACAGATGCTCACCACTGTCATACCGGCAGTTGGATAGATTGATCACCAATCATCTGGAAAAGAGAAAAAGGCAAACAGCAAGACAGGGACAGATCCCCTGACCAGAACACGAACACAGGGCTGGGACCAGACAACCATGTCCCAGCTGCCACACTGAGCCTGCAGGGCCTGCCCATCCCATCACTAAGGATAGGGGTGCAAAGCGGTGCAGGGTGGCAGGAACCATGGACTTGTAGTTCTGTTATTACTTATTATTCTGTTATTATTTGCATATACTTATACATACTGTTACTTTCTGTAAATTACAATTAGGGTTAATGTTAGCATCATTGCCCCCACCCCCACTCCCCTTTTTTTTTTTTCCCGAGACAGGGTTTCTCTGTAGCTTTGGAGCCTGTCCTGGAACTAGCTCTTGTAGACCAGGCTGGTCTCGAACTCACAGAGATCCGTCTGCCTCTGCCTCCCGAGTGCTGGGATTAAAGGCGTGCGCCACCACCGCCCGGCGAGGTAAACAGTCTTTAACTCTAAGCTATATTCCCGGGCCCCTATGCTTTTACACCATCAGCCAAACAGGGACGGGGATTTTAAAAATTTTGGCTAAAATATTGCCTCCTCTCCCCACTAAGGGAAGTTATTTAAAAAGTAGACAAGCTCTCGGCAAGGCACAGCCGAGTATGAACCCAGAACCAGAACGCACAAGCTGCATCGGGGGCTGGAAGTCACCGTGGTCCTGTTACCTGGAAGAATGTCAGATTCCCAGGACTTGCGCGCGAGCGCGCTTACACTCCTTCAGCAAGGAGCTCCCTCCCCACCCAGTCTTTAAAAAGCACTTACACACAAATAGCGCGAACGCTAGAACAAGGTGTGGCTCCAGGTTATACACGCTGTTATGAGATTCCATAAAACAGAACACTGAGTGTGGCTTCTTTTATGTCAACTGAAAGCAGTGTGATCTTGACAAGCCAAGCCTGTGGGGTCTCCTTCTCCTCTCAGCCGCCAAGGGACCCCTTCCCTCAGGTCCTTCCTGTTCTTATCAACACTGATCCCGCCCCCATCTCCCCCCTCCCCCGCCCCCACCCTGCCTCCTCGGTTTCCTAAACTAACCTTTTTCTCTTCCTCTTCTTCTTGCCATGCTGCTGGGCATTCTGAAGCCTCTTTTGTGTGTTCTCTCTCACAAAAGCCAGGGTGACAAATTCTTTCAGCTCTTCTAGATCTTCTGTAGAACTGCTACTTTCCTCCCTCTCTTCGCCCCCTTCCTCACTTTCCGAAGTCAGGCACTGAGGCATCTTCCTAGCCCTGGAGGAGGCTCTGGGGAAACACCAGCCCTCCCTGGGGAGAGGGCAGAGCGAACAGAAGTTGCGTGGTTCCACCTGCAGGGGGCCCTCCTCCCTTGCTCATCTGGGAGGTGAACCAGGGTTCCCAAACGATGGACAGTAGTTTATTTAAAAAAAAAAAAAATGCAGCCCTCTCCAACTAAGCTCTTGGGGCATGCTAATTCCACCTTTGCCAAGGGCTCTGACCTTGGGGACTCACTTAGCCAACCGCGGCCTTAGTTTTGGCCACCTGGGGTTTTCAGAGAGAGGCTGAACAGTTCTGCGCGGTACCACCTGGTAAACAATCTTATTAAAGCGTGTGTCTGGAGACAGCCTCAGAACTAAGCCTCAGGTTTTCCTAGCTAAGGGTATTGAGTCCCGAGGCTGCACTGGAGGCGGGCTGAGTCTGTTAACTGTTGCCAGGCTACGTTCAATCTTCCACACAGCAAGATGCAGGCACTAATTAGGGCACATAGGTGGTTGTAAATCCATGGATGTGGGTACGGAGCTGGAATGGAACTCAGGGCTTCTGGAAAACTAGTACCTGCTCTGAACTGCTGAGACATCTCTCCAGCCCCTGAATATATAATAAAATATAACCAGGGTTCAGCCTCCACAGCTCTTTAGGAACGCACTAGTCCACCCTCTACCTAAGCCAGGTCTTTGGGCCCCATTCCGATCACACCCTCATAGGTAAGGCTCCTATGGTCATAAACTGCTCCCACTTCCTCTCTTCCTCCCCCCACCACCCTCATCACCCCAGCCCCTCTCCTTTGATGGCCATAGGCCTTTTGCTCCTTACTACCTGTTCTAGTCTTTGGATTAAAAAAGAAAAAAAAAAGATTATTATCATTCAGATTATTATTGCAATCATGTTAAAGACCTTAAAAGTGAGAGGGCAGCTGGGTGATGGCAGCACATGTCCTTAATCCCAGCACTCGGGAGGCAGAGGTAGGCAGATGTCTGTGAGTTCGAGGCCAGCCTGGTCTACGAAGTAAGTTTCAGGACAGTCAGGGCTACACAGAGAAACCCTGTCTTAGAAAACAAACAAAAAACAACCAACAAAAAAAGGAGGATAGACACCACCTGTGGCTTGCCTACTCTAACAAAGCAACTTTGCCTTGGCTATGAATTCTCTTTAATTCTTAAATTCTAATTGTAATTATTGTGACATTAACTATTTTTATGACTTCTTTCTGCCCATTTAATGTCACACCATAAAGGCAAAGGCCCATTTATGTTGGCAAAATTTGTGTGTCCCTAGACATGAGTTTGGATTCAAACTCAGGTAGGTAGTCAAGCTTTTGGTGAAGCACACTTACCTGCCGAGTCATCTTAATGGCCAGGATATCCCTGGCTATGAAACATTCTATAGAAGGAATGTGCCTAAAGTAAACCAACCCTTTCCTTATTATTGGACAAATAAGTTGCTTCTAATTTATCTAAATATCCTAAAACACATGGTCAAGCTGGGGATGGGGGCTAGGGTGTGGCTACTACAGAATCTGAGGCAGGAGGATCCTTGAGCCTCATCTCCTAAAGAAGAAAAACCAAAAACACATTTGCATGTACAGAGGGTTTTTTTTACTTCTTTGGGGATTGTTTTGTCTCATGTTTGTCTGTTTGAGACAGAATCTCACTATGTAGCCCAGGCTGGCCTGCAACTCATGGCAATTCTCCTTTCTCATTCCCCCCAAAGGCTGGAGTTACGGGTGTGTATCCCCACACCCAGCTTTTGAAGTTGATTCTTGAGCCTGCAATTCCTAGCACTTGGCAGGTGGCTGCAAGAGGGTCAGGAGTTCAAGATCATCCTCAGTGAAGTTAGTAGAGGCCAGCCTGGACAGTGAGACTCTGTCTTCAAAACAAAAGGCAATATTCAGGGATTAAATGGCTCAGAAGGTTATGTAGCTCCTGGTTTTGTGTGTGTGTGTGTGTTCACTATGTTAAATCCCGAGGGAATTTTTAACAATTTCAGCTAACTATCTTCAGCAACAGGCAATTATAGCAGTCTCACCAGGGCCACTGGATCTCCTAGGAGTCATCTCCCTTTTCCATCCAAACTCGCTAGTTCTAGTCAACACCTGTAAGCCCACAGCCATGTCTTTGACACCACAGCACCCTTTCACTTTGCCTGAACCTAACCCGGTAGTGACAGGTAAAGCTCTAACTATGAATAATTTCATAAAACTCGCCATGTGACATATGGCTGTGGCTTTGTCAAGGATCTTCAAACACATCTTCTGAGTAAATGCTCGCCGCCATCCCTGGGAAGGAGGACACAACTGGCCAAGGGTGTGCTTATTTCTTCACTCTCGGAAAACATGGTTGCCTTCAGGACAAACGACAGAGACAACCTCTGCTGGTCATATGAGTCAATGTCCCCAGTGGACTTGGCAGCGTTCAGGAGAATGGGGTTAACATCAAGTCTTGGCCTTGGGCTGTTCCCTTCCTCACAGGTAAATGACCAGTTCCACTCCCCGGGCCTTCAACAATGCGCCTCTTTACCAAGCCCTCATACAGGAGTGGTTCGTTTACCTAAAGGTTAATGTTAACTTGGGGAAAAACTGACCCCAGATTTGAACTCTGGAATTGTGGGTTGCTGTTGCCTTTTTTAGGACCTTGCCCCAAGTGGTAAGAGTACATCACATCTGCCTCAAAGAACAGAACACGAGGGTGTTTAAAAAAAAAAAAACAGTTGTGGGGCTGCAAATTATGAATTCTAGACTAGAGTGGCTTAAGTGATGGGGCCCTGTTACAAACACACACAGTCACACTCCGTTTGCTCTTGGCAGAGCCCCAACACACAGAACAGGAGACCAAACCCATGCACTTTTAGAGGGATAGGGTCATCATGGCCTTCCTGCCTCCATCCGGCCTGTCCTGGACTCTAGGCTACACACAAGAGCCACCTAGGGGGACCCTGAGACAGGTGCAAAATGGCAAACAACAGTCCTTGCTATGTGTAAACACCTTTTCTTTCTTCATGTAAATTAGCTTGGTCCCTTTCTTCAGATTTATTTATCTATTTATTTATTTACATATTTATATATTACATATGCAGTGTTCTGTGTGCACACCAGAAGAGGGCACCAGATCTCATTGGAGATGGTTGTATGCCATCATGTGGGTGCTGGGAATTGAACCTGGATCCTCTGGAAGAGCAGCCAGTGCTTTTAACCTCTGAGCCATCTCTCCAGTCCTCATTTATTTTCATTTTATGTGTATGAGTGTTTTGCTTGCATCTATTTGGGCAGTACATCTGTGCAGTGCCTGTGAAGGTCAGAGGAGGGCAACAGATTCTCTGGAACTGAAGTTACAAATAACTGCAAGCTGCCACGTGGATGCTGAGAACCAAACCTGGATCTAGTATGGCCAGCCCATGGTGGCTGCTGTTTCTTGGCTCAGATTCCCAAAAGTTAGGATTACAGGTGTGAGCCACCATGCCCCCTTCCCTTGCTTTCTCTCCCCTTAGACTCTGCAACCTGTTTCATGTCCAAGCCTGAATCCTTCTGCCTTCTCTCCAAATGCTCCTAAAAGAACATCTTTTGCAGACTTGCACCCCAAATCTAGCCTGCAGAAGCATCTCCCTGACTCACAGGAGAGTTTGGCTATTGCTACAGTTGCTCAGTAGGAGTACTTTCCAAGAAGTAGAAAATGCACATTTTTATTAAAAACAGATTCCTATTTCTCTTGTCAAAGTAGGTTTACATTCCTTCATGCCAACAATCACTCAACAGCAGCTGAGTGACTCTCTCCTTAATATTTCTTTCACATTTTTGTAGTGTCTGTGACACATAAACCACGTGATAAGTAGCTCTGTTTATAGTGGCACTCAAAGAATTGACTTTTTTGGTCTGTGCATATGTGGTGTGTGTGTGTGCGCGCGTGTGTGCATTTGTGCAGGTGTATCTGCCCATGCATGCATGTGTAGAGGTCAGAGGTCAATGTCTTCCATTGCCCACTACTTCATTCTTTTGATTTCTCACTAAAGCTGCATCTTGCCATTTTGGTTCAACTGGTTGGCCAGTGAGCCCGAGATCTGCCTGTCGCTGCCCCGCCCATGCTGGGATCACAGAGGCACTGGGGACTCTAGTCCTCATGGTCACCAGGCCTCCAAGTGCTGGGATTATAAGCTTGCACTACCATACTTAGTTTCAACCCGCACCCCCCGTTATCTTTTTTATGTGCATGTACGGTGTGTGTATGTGCGTGCGCGCGCGCATGTGTGTGTGAACATGCCACACTATGGAGGTCAAAGAACAACTTTGTTGGAAACAGTTCTTTCCTTCAACCACGTGGATCTCAGGAATTAAACTTGGGTCACCAGGTCCTTTTGCCTTCCGAGCCACCACCCAGCCCACTCCTCTCTCTCTCTCTTTTTTTTTTTTTTTTTTTATTTTCGCTTTGGAACTAGCTCTCTACAAGAGCTCTTGTAGACCAGGCTGGTCTCGAACTCACAGAGATCCACCTGCCTCTGCCTCCCGAGTGCTGGGATTAAAGGTGTGCGCCACCACCGCCCAGCTTTTTTTTTTTAACTTATCTTCTTTTTTTTTTTAACTTATCTTCTTTTTTTAAAAAATATTTATTTATTATGTATACAATATTCTTCCTGCATGTATGCCTGCAGGCCAGAAGAGGGGCATTGTGAGTCACCATGTGGTTGCTGGGAATTGAACTCAGGACCTTTGGAAGAGCAGACAATGCTCTTAACCACTGAGCAATCTCTCCAGTCCCCCTCTCTTTCTTGACCATGGGTAAGAGTATCTGTTTCCTCATAAGGCCTGGAACTCTATGTAGCAGTAGGTGGCCTTCAATTCAAAGCCTCAGCCTCCTGAGTGCTGGGATCATAAACTGAGCCACTGTGCCTGACCTGATTTTCTCACTGTTACTACAGGCCTGACCACATCACAGATGAACTTACTAGTTTTGTTCCTGCATGTTCTTAGCCTGTCAGCAGGGGGTCTGTTTGCTTTGCTTCCTTTTGTAGGACTGGGGATCGAGCCCAGACCTCACACAGGATGACGGGTGAGCACTCTGCTACTGAACCCTATTTTTTTTTTAAGGCAGCTCTGATTTAGAATAAAAGCTGCTTCACCCAGGGCTGAATAAAAAAAAAAAAAATCATTCATCTTTGTTATACGGGGATTGAACCAGGGTTCTTAAAAAACTAGGTACATGTTCTACCATTAATCCATACCCCCATTAACCCCCCCAATCATTTTAATCTTCTGATATCAAAAGAATAAATTAGAATTGACCCAGCTAAACCCAGGCTGGACTCAAGCTCGCTAAGCAACCAAGAATGATCTTTAACTTTTTCTTTTTTCTTTTTTTTTTTTTTTCCAAGACAGGGTTCCTCTGTGTAGTCCTAGCTGTCCTGGAACTTGCTCTGTAGACCAGGCTGGCCTCACTGAAATCCACCTGCCTCTGCCTGGAATTAAGGCGTGAGCCACCACACCCAGTTTATGGAATGCAGAGGACCAAACCCAAGAATGGTTTCAAAAAAAAAAAAATTCCTAAGATCTCAAGGAATTCCTCAACATTACAGCAGGGAGAGACCTTGAAGAAAGTCTAGTTCAGCCACCTACTTAGTCAGCTTTCTCTCAGGCAAAAGCCTGCACAGACTGACATGTGCCTGGATTAGGGGAAGGGAACTGACCATAGCTAGAGAACAAGTCATGAGAGCCAGTACAAAATTCCAGCCCCCCCCCCCCGTCCCATTGTCTTTCTTTAAATCAAGACCCTTGGAGAGCTCAGGAGAGAAGGTTAAAGTCAGGCGTGGTGGTGTGTGCCTACAACCCAAGCGCGTGGGAGGCTGATAAAGGATCACCGGGAGTTCCAGGCTAGCCTGGGTTACAGGCAAAAAGTATGTATATAAACATAATGTATACACACTAAGCAAGATCATACACAGCTTTAATTGCAATAATTGGGAAGCAGAAGCAGTCAGATTTCTGTGAGTTCAAGGCCGGCCTGGTCTACTAAGTGAGTGCCAGTACTGGCTCCAAAGCCACACAGAGAAACCCTATCTCTAAAAACCAAAACACAAAAGCAAACAACCCCCCTCAAACAGAAGACCACTGATGAAACCAAAAGACACTGATGACTCCTCCCATTTTAGCGCCAGTTTGATCTTGAGACCTTCCAAGCCAAGACTAGCCAACCAAATCTAGACAGACAGCATGGAAGTGTCATGCGTTGGCCACCAGGGGGAAGCAATGAGTACTGCCATGGCCAGAGCAAAGGTTCTTCAAGTTGTTTGGGAGAACAGTTGGTAACTAGGGTTCTTTTTCTTTTATTTACTTATTTTTTGAGGGAAAGTTTGTGTTTATTTTTTGCGTTTTGTTTTTGTTTTTGCTTTGTGCCTTAGGGTCTCATGTAACCCAGGCTGGCTAGCCTTGATCTCCCACCACGCAGGCTTTTGTGTTCACTTCTGAGGGACTATAAATGCTTTCTACTCTTCGTCCCCTGGCACTGGTCCAATGGGCGTAAAACTTTTTAGTGCTTTCTTTTGCAAGACTGGACGAATACCAGAGTCCCCTCAACAGCAGGAAAGAAGGGCTGGAGGGCTGATTAACAAGAATGATGGGGCCGGGCAGTGGTGGCGCACACCTTTAATCCCAGCACTCGGGAGGCAGAGGCAGGCAGATCTCTGCGAGTTCGAGACCAGCCTGGTCTACAAGAGCTAGTTCCAGGACAGGCTCCAAAGCTGCAGAGAAACCCTGTCTCGAAAAAAACAAACAAACAAACAAAAACAAGAATGATGGGGGCGCTATCTCAACAGTCAGCCAAGCTCTTTAATTTCTGAGTCTCAAAGGCTTTCCTGTATTGTCTGCCCATGATTTCCTTCTCATTTCTCAACAATAGACTCTCCTTCATCAACCCCTTTCCGTCATTTCCCCACTAGCAGCATCCTTATGAAGGTCTCCAGCAGACAACTGTTGGGAAAATATCCAGTGGATAAAAGGGAAAAAAAGTGGCAGTGAACACTGCGGAGGTAGTTTTGGTTTAGCCTTCTGATTAAAAAGAGAACAAACAGCTGAGTATTTCCTTTGTGCGTCTGTGGGTGGGCGGGTTTTGACACAGGGTTTCTCTGCATAACAGTCTTGGCTGTCCTGGAACTCACTCTGCAGTCCAGGCTGGCCTCGAACTCACAGACATCTGCCTGCTTCTGCCTCCTGAGTGCTGTGATTAAAGTTGTGCGCCACCACCGCCCGGCCAGAGTTATCATTTCCTTACTCATTCTCCTCTTTCCAGGAGGATAGAAACGTCCCACCTAGAGGCACAATGGCTCCTGTGTGTAAGCCCAGGACTCGGGAGGCTGAGGCAGCAAGAGGGCTAAGGAGAGCTGGGGCTACATGACAAGCTCCAGGTTAGCTTGAGAAACATAGCAAGGCTCTCAGAAGGAGCCAGAGGGAGACCTAGTGATTTCATTAGATCTACCCAGGCAGTCCAGCTAGTGCTGAGAACAGGTCAGGCTAGACTTACTGGGGACAATAGGATTCTTGCCCACTCAGATGTCACCTTTTAATCTGCTAGAAATGGGAAATTTGTGATATTAGAAGACACAAGATTCTTTCATACATTTGTTTGTTTTTAAGATGCAGTTTTCAGGGCTAGAGAGATGGCTCAACAGTTAAGAACCATCTTCCAGAAGACTGCTCTTCCAGAGGACCCAGGTTCAATTTCCAGCATCCACATGGCCGCTCACAACCGTCTGCAACTCCAGTTCCAGGGGATCTGACACCCTCACACCAATGCATATAAAATAAAATTAAGTAAATTATTTTTAAAAGTGCAGTTTTCAGGCCAGGGTCATGGCCAGCCATTTTCTCCATGACAGTCAGGAGAATGCTAGCCCAGACAAACCTGGGTCATGTACCATCTCTCTTTGCTTTTCCTTTTCACAGAGTCTCCCTACACAGCCTAGGCTGACCCCAGTTTGAAGCTTTCTCACCTCAGCATCTCACGGGGCTAGGATGGCAGATGAGTGACAACCATGCCTTGCACTCTCTTGCTTTCTACAGTGGTGACCATGGGTAATGGCCTCTTTATACCTCATTGTCCTCCTAAATAAATGGACAATATTCATCTCGTTCTAAAGACCCAGTTACTATTTCTACTGCTCTTCAAGCAGTGCATGGCTCAAAACAAGTACCATATTGTCAAGTGAGGATATGGGGGGAGGGGTTCAGTGTTGAAGCACCTGTCCAAGTCCCTGGGTTTGATCCCCTGCACCCCAAAATGATGATGACGACGATGATGATAGAACTGGTACAAACTCTAAATAAAATTGTTGGAGCTCCTGGCACATAACAGTAATTAATGAACATTTAGTTCCCTTTTCATTTTGATCTCAAATGTAAAGGATATATTTCCCTGGGGTTCAAATTCTAGATAACTTTCTCAGGGGTAGAAGATTATTCAGGACGGGTCGATGTAGGCATAGGGTTATTCCAGGCATGAAAAACAAACTGTCTTTCTGGAAGGAATCTTCGGACAAAGGAAGAAAAATGATGACGGAGTCGGGGGGAGGGGGAAGGAAGATGTCCCAGAGATGATTGGTATCTGAGGGCCTGCCCCCAGGTGGCCTTAGGTATGAAAAATCGGGAAGAGCGAGGAGCGAGTACTAGCACCAGGGACAGAGAAGTGAGGAACTACACCCGGAACCTACGGTTCATGAAAATGAGAGACTGGGATCGCGGAACGCCACCGAGAAAGCCAGAAGGGTGGCCATGGGTAGAGCCAGTATTTAGGGAGACGGCACCAGGAGGCGGCGATTTAGGAGGGCCAGCACCCGGTTTCCGAGCTTCCTTACCCGCGATTGCTATTGCCCCGGCTCTCCCCGGCAGGACGACTCTGATCTCTCGCAACCACCCTAGCTAGTCCACACCTCCTCGGTGCAAGGAGCTAGGTTCCCTTAGGCTGCCACTTAATCAGTAAGGCGACCCCAACCCGCGACCCTCCTAACCTCGTGTCCGCCCGGCTCCCATATTTGCATATAGGGCCTCCCAGGGTTTCGATTGGCCCCTGCAGCAGGCGGCCATGCCCCCTCGGTCGGGAATCTGATTAACCGTCGCAGCGCACGCAGAGGGCAGCGCCTAGGTTGTCCCGGGAGACGCAGAGGACGCACGGACTCCGCCGCTGCCTAGCGCGAGGAGCGCGGGACGGCTTGTACCCGCCTGGCCCCGCCCCGTCCGCGCCCCCTGCGGGGGTGCCTCTGGGTTAAGGCATTGTGGGGACCCCAGCGCAGGTGCGGGTGGAACTCCGCAATCCAAAGCACCTGCTCTTCAGGTCGACTTGTAGAGAGGCTTTCTTTGCTTTTAGATTCTCTAGAGACAGTACTTACTCCAGATTAGAAACTGGATGCTCGGCGAGGGAGCCGTGGATTGAGGGGACGAACTCAGACATATTTGTAACTGTGGGGGCCTTAGGCTCTCCGAGGGTTGACTTCTTTCACAGTAAAATGAGTATTACAAAGCTATAATGAGCCGCTCGGACATTTTGAATCATGACGTCCCCTCCAGAATTTGGATGGATGGCTCATGGTTTGTCCTGAACTGACCGGTAAAAGACTTAAGGAGGGCAGGGGTCTCATTTGATTGTTTTTATGGTGCGGAACCTCAGTAGTGACTGGATTCCTGTTTTGACCTATACTGCCCACCTGCCAAATTGCCTGCAAAGACAGACAGGCATAAAAACAAAACAAAACAAAAACAATAACAGCAACAACAACAAACCCTGCTATTCCTCCAAGTGTCGATTCAGAATTTGTTGAAAGACCAAAGGATTGATTTGAAGCTACTGTGTTTTTAAATAGCGGGGTTTTGTTTTAGCCACGGCTTTTCAGCCTGGACAGCCTGATCCTTTTGTCTCTACATCTGGGACCACAGGTGTGTCTTGCTACACTTGGGTTAGCCATGCTGCTGGGGCTTGATCCACGGCTTTGAACAGGCTAGGCAAGCAAGCACTCTGCCAACCAACTGACCTACAGCTCCACCTTCCTCTCTTTCTTTCTTTCTTTCTTTCTTTTCTTCTTCTTCTTCTTCTTCTTCTTCTTCTTCTTCTTCTTCTTCTTCTTCTTCTTCTTCTTCTTCTTCCTCTTCCTCTTCCTCCTTCTCCTCCTCCTCCTTCTTCTGTGCTTGACTTGATGTCACTGAAATATGGCCATTCCTTTGATAAAGGTTTAGTTTCAAGAAGTAAGACAGTGAACGAATCCTTACTGCTGAGAACTTTTGCAAGTCACTTGAGAGGAAACACAGGCAAGAGAAACACAAAAACATCTGCAAGCACTAAGGGAAGTGACAGGAGCCACATGTCTGATGGAGAGACTGTCCAAATTAATCCAGGATTGTTGCAGAATATTCCTTTACACTGTGCGATGATGTGTCACTGTGATTGATTTAATAAAGAGCTGAATGGCCAATAGCTAGGCAGGAAGAAATTAGGCCGGACTTCTGGGGACAAAGAGGCTAAGAGGAAGAAGAGAGGCACAGTCACCGGCCAATAATAAGTCTCTGTGTTATTTGGGAGGTGGCAGTACAGCCAAAGTGTTGCTACAGGTCTCAAAGTCAAAAACAAAACAAAACAAAAAACTCACCAATGAAACCCGAGACCAAGAGGCACTGATGGCTCACCTCCTTGTCCCATATTGACCTCATCCACTTTGCACTGACTCTGGCCTTACCCATGAGTGTCAGGTGTTGGTCACTAAGAGGCCCAGTTTCCTTCTTGTAACTCCCTTGCATAACCATACACAGGACAATTACCAAATGTGACTGTAGTTCTGTCCCCAAAAGCTTCTTTCTCATTGCCCAGAGAAGAAGTGCTCAGAGCACTTAAATTTAGTAAGTCAGCCACCAACATAGTCTAAAACCATTTCAGAGTGAAAGCATTCCAGACACACTACAGGCACAGTGACTGCATCAGAATCTCTTTTGGTTTTGGTTTTCAAGTTAGAGGTTATCTGTAGGTTATCTGTAGCTTTGGAGTCTGTCCTGCAACTCACTCTATAGACCAGACTGGCCTCAAATGCACAGAGATCCACCTGTCTCTGCCTCCCAAGTGCTGGGATTAAAGGCGTGCACTGCCACCTCCTCAGAATTTCTTCTCTTTATCTGAATAAAGCTTTCACCATAAAGATAGCCCTGAGGACAATGGCCTGTGTCCTGTTTACATTCACCCTGGAGTGAATAGAGGAATCAAGGTAGATTTTTTTCCAGAAATCTCCACACCATCCACACCCTGCCCCTGCCAGCCTTCTCTCTTCCCTGCCTCCTCTCTGGTGCCCTAAGGGCCCAAGTGACCTCCACCAACTAGCCAGCCACCCAGCAGCCGTTTGCTTCAGCTAGGTCACCCTCCCCACCCCTCCCCCACCATCTTTTTACTTTCCCAGTATTTCACCAATCTGCTCTACTGGGCTGAAGCTTCAGTTTCCCTGCATCCCACCCCCACCCCATCCCTCTGGAGCCATATTGTGATGGAAATGAAAAAGAGGAACTGGACAGAACAGCAAAGATTTATGGTTTGCAGAGGATCTCCATAAACCCCCTGACAGCCAGTTATTTATGAAAGAATGGGCTGCAATGGGAACTAATAGGCTGATGTCTAGGAGGCTGTCCTTTCAGGGGTGATGATAGGAACAAGCAAGGTGAGCATTAGAGCCGCCCCAACAGTAGGCCAAAGCGGGCTCCAACAGTCAGGCACACCCACAGGCTAGCTGAGTCCAACAGAGTCCTTTGTGCTAGCTGTGTTTTCCAGAGACTGGGAAACTAGCTGGGTGGAGTGTGTCACCGAGTCATAAGGCTAGCAACCTGGAAGCTGAAGCAACCTGGAGACTGAAGCAGAATTGGGAACCCGATAGCCTGGATTATGCAGAACTGGGACAGCCTGGATTACAAGAAAATTCTATCTTAGCGTAGGTGACAAAGGGAGACCCTGACTCAAAAACAAAAACAAAAAGTAAAAACCAAAACAGAGCCCATGTGGTTTCTATATACCTCTATTCCCAGCACTCAGAAGTGTCTCAGCACAGAAGTGCTGAAAGTTTGAGGCCACCTTGGGCTGCACAGGGAGTTAGTTCTAGGCCAGCTGAATCACAGAGTGAGACTCTGTCTCAAAGAATAAGTTTATCCATTGCACTCCCAGATGGGCTGTTCCCTGTGATTTCCCCAAACGTGGGAAATTTGACAGCATGGAGTAAGTGGGAGATTGCTGGCATGCACCCTTTTTCCTGAAGAACAAAGTAAAACTACATTAGTAAATAAATAAATAACACAGGAAAGGGGAACTGAAAGAAGAGAGGGGAGTGGAAGGAGGAAAGGAAGGAGCGCTGGAGATGTAGCTCAATGGTCAGAGTGCTTCCCTAGCAAGCTCGAAGTCCTGGTTCGATTCCCCGGCACCTCTTAAACAGGGTGTTGTGGTACATGCACTCAGTGGGGAGAGGCAGGGAAATCAGCAATTCAACATCATCTTCAGCTATATCATTAGTTCAAGGCCTGCCTGGATACCGAGACCCTGTCTTGGGACAAAGAGACAAAGAAGAAATGCCTCTTTGAGTAAGGAGTTTTTTTTTGTTGTTTGTTTGTTTGCTTTTTTTAGGCCTAGGTGTGAGAAATTGAAGCAGAGTGTTGAGAGTCTTCGCAGCTGTCAAAATATTTGAATTGGGTCCCCACCTGAACACTCCAAATAAGCAACAAATGTGTGTGTGTGTATGTGTGTGTGTGTGTTTATGAGAGAGAGAGAGAGAGAACAAGGTCCCACATTCCAGCCTGTTATTTTCACTGTTGCTTTTGTTCCTAAGGCACCCACCTGACTCTGACTCAGTAAATAGTGAAGCAACAAAGAACCTCAGAAGTTTCATTTGCTCAGCTACTGACATGCAGTCTCTTTCCCAGGATCAGGGTTTCAAGTTTTTAATTAAAAAAAAAAACTTTATTCTGATCCCCAAATCAGAGTCCATCCCAACAATGCTTTCTTCCTGGGATGGTTGAAACAAAGCCAAAGACAGATTCAGGGTAGAGAGTGGGGAAGAGGCAGGGGTACTGAGGAGGTGAAACTTTGCATACCACTGATATATTTTTCTTCAAGTCTAAAGTTCCCATGGGGATAGAAACGTATACAACTGGGTGGAGATAATATCTCAACCCATTAAGTCCTCATAGCACAAACATAAATTCAGACCCCTAACCTGTTAGAAAGTCAGGCATGGTAGTATACATGTGCCTATAATTCTAATATGGGAGAGGTAGAGACAGGAGGATCACTGGAGCTTGCTGGATAGTTAGTCTTGCCTGATTGCTGAGCTTCAGATCCAGTAACAGACCCTACCTCAGCGAATAAGGTGGAAATCATGGAAAGCTATGATGACATGGGTTGCTTCCTCACAGAGAGATTTGCCCCACTTGGTCCTGAGCTCTTACATATTTGTTACGTGTCTGTTGCTGAGCTAAAACATCATGACTGAAGAAATTTGAAGGAGAAAGGATTTATTTGATCTCACAGTTATCGAAAGAGGACCCATGATGACAGAGTGGAGGCAGTAGGCGTGGCTGCTGGAGGAACAGCTAAGAGCGCACATCTTGTACCACAGCATGAAGCAGACGGAACAAACTAGCAATGGTGTGAGTTTTAAACTCTCAAAGCCTGCTGTAGGCAGACTTTATGACCGCCAGTTCACAAATAACTGATAGAGAGACTTAATATAATTTAGAAATGCTTGCCGGGTGGTGTTGGCAGCACACACCTTTAATTCAACAGCTGGGAGGTACAGGCAGGCAGATTTCTGTGAGTTCTAGGCCAGCCTGGTCTACAGAGCAAATTCCAGGACAAGCTCCAAAGCTACAGAGAAAAACTATCTTGAAAAACCGAAAATAAGGAAAAAAAATTATGAATGCTCAGCCAATAGCTCAGGCTTATTACTAACCAGCTCTTACAACTTAAATTAACCTATTTATATTAATCTATGTATCGCCACAAGGCTCATGGCTTTACCTGTCCTCTAGCATGTCTTACTCCCTCTGTGTCTCCTGGAAAGCTCTCAGACTTTGCCCTTTTTTTCCCCAGTATCCTTAGTCTGGTTTTTCTGCCTAATCTTATTCTGTCCAGCTATTGACCAGTCAGTCAGCTTCTTTTTTAAATTAATCACAGCATAGTTTACACAGTGTACAGAAGGATTATTCCTCAGCAGCCTGCTTCCAGTGACAGATTTCCTCCAATAAGACCACATCTCCTAACCTTTCAAATACTGCTGTCAACTGGGTTCAGTGTTCAAATGGCTGAGACTATAGGGGGCATCTCATTTGAGCCATCACGTCATGGAAACACTAATGGCCATAAGGCAGCCCAATATGGTCTCTTTTGCTACCAATATGTGCCTTGAATTGTCTTAGACACTGTGTCTATAAGCTAGAGACTAGACTGCATCCCTTTGGCAGTAAATAAAGATTAAAAAATAATAATGAAGTAGAGATGGGCTGGGGAAATTAAAGTGCTTGCTGTACAAACATGAAGACCAGAGTTCTGATCCCCAGCAACCCACTTAAATAATATGTAAGTGTGGATATTGTCTGTAATTCCTACCCCAGAGGGCAGACACAGGATTACCCAGAACAAACTGACTAGCATGGCTAAGCATAAACTCTGGGATTGACTGAGAGACCTTGCCTCAGTGAAAAGGGTGGAAAAGCAGTCATGCATGATTCTTTGCTGGCCTTGAACTCACAGAGATCCATCTGCTTCTGGCTCCCACGTTCTGGGATTAAAGACATGCGCCACCACTGTCCAGCTATGAGTGACTTTTAAAATGTAGTATGTGGGGCTGGAGAGATGGCTCAGTGATTAAGAGCATTGCCTGTTCTTTCAAAGGTCCTAGGTTCAATTCCCAGCAACCACATGGTGGCTCACAACCATCTGTAATGAGGTCTGGTGCCCTCTTCTGGACTGCAGACATATACACAGACAGAATATTGTATACATAATAAATAAATAAAATGTAATATGTGTCTTTTTAAAAAAAAAAGATTTATTTATTATGTATACAGTGTTCTGCCTGCACATATGCCTACAGGCCAGAAGAGGGCACCAGATCTCATTATGGATGGTTGTGAGTCACCATGTGGTTGCTGGGAATTGAACCCAGGTCCTCTGGAAGAGCAGTCCATGTTCTTAACCACTGAGCCATCTTTCTAGCCCAGTGAATAATTCTTTT
>JAQHUG010000032.1:69922-94956 GCA_028555095.1 Dicrostonyx torquatus | reverse complement strand
TCCTGAGTTCAATTCCCAGCAACCACATGGTGGCTCACAACCATCTGTAATGAGATCTGGCGCCCTCTCCTGGCCTGCAGGCATACACACAGACAGAATACTGTATACATAATAAATATTAAAAAAAAAATCGACATGGAGACATAGTCATTAGAAAAGCTCGGCCTTTGCCCTTTCCTTGTTCCTCTGGCTTCTCTACCTCCAATTAATTCGTTTCCATTCATCTCAGCCCTCTCTCTGTCCAGTATTCCTGCCTGTATCTCCTGCCTTGCTATTATTGGCTCTTAAATTCCTCATTAAACCAATCACATTGCCACATCTCACAGTGTGATGGAAGATTCCACAGCAGTGGAATCCCTCCCACTGAAGTCTTGCCCTGCTTTTCAGTCATCTCTTTCAGTAGAGCTCTCTCCCATTCACCTCTAACTATACCCTGCCTGCTCCCAGCCCCACCCAGTACCTGTCCACCCTCGAGATCTTGTCTTTTCCCTTTCCAGGGAGATCCAAGACCCTTGAGCCCTCCTTGTTACCTAGCCTCTAATCTGTGTATTGGACCATTCTTCTCCCTTCCACACACACATACACACACTTTTTTGGGGGGGAGACAGGGCTTCTCTGTGTAGCAGCCTTAGCTGTCCTGGAACAGCTCTATAGACCAGGCTGGCCTCACACTAACACACAGATTCCCTGCCTCTTTCTCAGGACTTCTTATGGCCTGAAGTTTGTCTTTCTCTCCTGGCAAAAGGAGACTTAATTCTGTGATTCTCTTACAGGGAAAAGTGCAAGAGATGGAGCAGCGCACTGAGGAGCTTCTCCGAGAAAACCAGGAACTGAGGGACAGCTGCGCCAGCCTGCAGAAGCTGAGCACACGCAGGCAGGCAGATTTAAAGAGGAAGCAGATAGAGATGCGGGTAAGAGGTGAACATGGGGTCATGTACTTAAGGATTGTTCTGTCTGACCCGGTGCTATTTTCTATGTGGCCTCATTCCTGATTATAATCAGAGATTGTGCCTTTGTTTCCTGACTGCTCAGGCTGCAATAATCACAATGAAACTATTAAATATTACACTGCTTAGCCTATGACTTAGGCATATTCCTACTGCGTTCTTATATCTGTATCTTCACAAGCGTGTGGGTTACTGAGTATGACTCTCGGGTGTCTTTGGCAGCTACAAGGGTTCTCTCTGACTCCACCTTTCTCCCTGCATTCAGTTTAGTTTTCCCACCTGCATATATTCTGCCCTGCTGTGGGGCAAAACATCTTTCTTATCGAACAATGGCTAAAATAAAAAAAAAAATGGGTATCAGCCATCTGTGGGATCTGCTGCCCTCTTATGGTGTGCAGACAATACATGCAGGCAGAACACTACATAATCAATTAAGTAAATAACTAAAAAAAGGCCAGTTAGAAATAAGCCTAAGTTATAGGCCGTGCTTTCATAATTAGTAAGAAATCTCAGTGTCATTGTTTGTCAGTTCACAAGCGGGGCAGAGACAGACATTCTTCATATGGCACCCCACTTTGGGCCTCATACATGGACGAACTTTCCTTTGGGCCTCCAGTTTATAAAAATCAACATGGAGACATTAATGACAAAACTCGGTCTTTACCTTAGTCGTGTCCCTCTGGGTCTCTACATCCAATTAAGTCGTTTCAATTCATCTCAGCCCTCTCTTTGTCCAGTAGTCCTGCCTCGCTATTGGCTCTTTAACTCCTCATTAAACCAATCACATTGCCACATCTTCTCACAGTATGAAAGAAGATTCCACAGCTGTGTCCCAGCCCCTCCTACTGAAGTCTTGCCTGATCACAGGAGATAGCGGTTCAGGCTACACATCCACTCTTGCTAGAGTCTTAGAGGGCATAGTCCTTGTTTCCAGACTCCTGGAGTTTCCCCTGCACCACCTGACCCTGAAATGTCCCTGCTTTTCAGTCATCTGAAAAAGGATCTTGGAGATCCAAGACCCTTGAGCCTTCCTTGTTACCTAGCCTCTAATCTGTGTATTGGACCATTCTTCTCTTCCACACACCCACTTCTTTTTTAAGGTAGGCGGAATGGAGACTGGCTTTCTCGACACTGTGTAGTGTCCTTAATGGTCCTGATTCTTGCTCTATAGACCAGGGTGTCCCTGAACTACCTCACAGATTCCCTGCCCCTCCCTCATAACCTTTCATGGCCTAAAGTTTGCTCACATATCTCTCCTGGCAAAGGCAGACTTAATTCTGTGGTCACACAGGCAGGCCAGCTAGTGTTGCACCATCCTCCGCTCTGGCTGGTGTGCCCCAGGGCCACTCTGTGGAGTGCCAGTCACTCAGCTGCTCACCTTCCCTGCCTGTGGGAAGCTCCTGCTGGAAGGACTGTAGAGCGGCTGTGGTCTCTATTGCAGGAAAAGGTGCAAGAGATGGAGCAGCGCACTGAGGAGTTTCTCCGAGAAAACCAGAACCTCAAAGACAAATGCGCCATGTTGCAGAAGCTGAGCTCAGACACACTGGCAGAGCTACAGAGGAAGAAGGTACATTTACTACATGAGAGACTCTCCCTGGCCCTGAACCAGTTTTATTTCGTATTTGCCTTTGATTTACTTGTTTTATACATTCTGTCTTAAAAAGACACATTCTGTGGCCTTTTAAATTTTTTTTCAATGCAGCCGATATTGAGTGTTTTGGGAAGAGAAAGGCAGAGGGAAAAAGTCTTGCTGGAGGGAGGTCAAAGCCACGAGTCACATGGCAACATGTAGATGAATAGATGAGCAAGGTGGGTGATGGCTGGAGAAATGGCTCAATAGGTTTAAGAGCACTGGATGCTCTGCCAAAGCCCCTGAGTTCTAGGCACCAGCACTCACATGGTGGTTCTCAACCATCTATAGTGAGATCTGTGCCCTCTTCTGTCGAGCAAGCGCATATGCATGATAATAAATTGCATACATGATAAATGAATCTCTTAAATATAATTAGGAACCTGCCTGAGCTTTCATGAAGAAGAAAGAAGTCGTCTGTGTCATTATTTGGGAGCTGACAGGCAGGAGAGAAACCCTTTTCTCCTATGGCACCATATATTGGGCATCACATGGTGTCTGACTTTTCCTTTGGGCCTCTAGCTCAGCCCCCTGACCCCCCAAACCCATTTCTGTTTATCTGCATGTTTGCACATGGCTGTGATCTCTCCTCCAGCATGTCTTGCTCCCTGTCTGGTTGGAGACACCCCCTTCCCAGAGCTAGTCCTGTCTATAGCCCCTGACTCGCTATTGACCACTTAGGTTTGTATTAAACCTATCACGGTGCCACATCTTGACACAGTACAAAAGGATGTTCCACAGCACCCATGTTTTCTTGGCTGGGTGGCCGGAGTGACTGGCTTTCCCTGTGTAGGGGCCTTAGCTGACCTGGAACTTGCTCTGTAGACAAGGCTGGCCTCGAACTAAGTCACAGATTCCTTGCCTCTCCCTGCCTCTCCCTCAGAACTGCTTATGGTTTGATTGTTGGCTTTCTCTTCTTTTAAAGGCAGACTTAATGCTGTGATTCTCTTGCAGGAAATGGGCTACATGAAGATCGAGGGGCTGAAAGATGGCTGCACCTGCCTACATCAGCCGAACTCAGACGCGCAGGCAGAGCTGCAGAGGGTGCAGGTACAGATGTTGGTCAGAGGTGAACCCGGAGCATGTACGTGAGAATCGCAGTGTCTCTGACCCAGTGAGTCCTGGCTGTCCTGGAACTCACTCTAGACCAGGCTGGCCCGGTATACAGAGATTCATCTGATTCTGCCTGATTGTAATCAGACATGGAGACTTCTTATTTTTTACCGCTCCAGAGAGATCCAAGCATCTTACCACAGCATTCCTTTTTACCTAAACTCTCTAGCTATGTATTGTAGCTGGTTATCCCTTTCAACCCCCTTCCCCCACCCACCCTTGTTCCTTTTTTCTCTATGTAGCAGCCTAACTGTGCTGTAACTGGTTCTGTAGACTTGGCAGGCTTCACTCACACATCTGCATGCCTCTCTCTCGTATCTTATGGCCTAAAGTTTGCTTGTATTTCTCTCCTGCAAAGGCAAACTCAATTCTGTGATTGCACAGGCAGGCCCACTAGTGTGCACTGCATGCCACACAGGTGCTCTGGCTGGCAGATGCCGGGGCCACTCCAGTGAGTGCCTATCACTCAGCTGCTCACCTTCCCAGCTGGTGGGACGTTCCTGCTGGAAGAAAGGGCTGGAATAGAGCGCCTGTGATCTCTTTTGCAGGGAAAGGTGGAAGAGATGGAGAGACGCATTGAGGTGCTTCTCCGAGAAAACCAGCGGCTGAAGGAGAACTGCGCCAAACTCCGTCAGCAGAACTCAGACGCACAGGCAGAGCTGCAGAGGGAGCAGGTACAGATGTTGGCCAGAGGTGAACTTGGGAGCATGTACTGTGAGAATCACAGTGTCTCAGACCCAGTGAGTCCTGGCTGTCCTGGAACTCACTCTAGACCAGGCTGGCCATGTATACAGAGATTCTGCCTGAGATTAAAGGCTTCAACCACCACCACCAGGTGATTCTTCTTTATGTTACTCCTAATTGCTTTATGAGTGAGTGCGTACCGTACCGTCTTTGTGTTTCTGGATCTACGCACTTCACTCCTTTTTATAGTTCTGTCCAAATATAGTGCCTTCAAATTTCATGATGCCAGTGTTTTTGTTTTTTCTTATGCTTTTTGGTTTGGTTTTTTTTTGTTCTTTTGTTTTTTTTTAAAATATTTATTTATTATGTACACAACATTCTGTCCATGTGTATATGTCTGCAGGCCAGAAGAGGGTACCAGACCTCATTACAGATGGTTGTGAGCCACCATGTGGTTGCCGGGAATTGAACTCAGGACCTTTGGGAGAGCAGGCAATGCTCTCAACCACTGAGCCATCCCTCCAGCCCCCTGTTCTTTTGTTTTTTTCAAGACAGGGTAGCTTTGGAGATCCTCTGTGTGTGCCTCTTGAGAATGGGATTAAACATATGCACCACCACTGCCTGGTGTGGGAAGTCCTTTTGTCTATGTGTTGCTTTTATTGGTTAATGAATAAAGAACTGCTTTGAGCCTATGGCAGGAAGAACAGAACTAGGTGGAGAAAGCTAGGTTGTATGCTGGAAGAAAGAAGGAAGGGCAGAGTTAGGAAAAGCTATGGAGCAGCCAGAGACAGAAGCTGTGGCAAATAGAAGGGCCCCTGTAATATATCTGGCCTGGGGATGTGGCTCGGGATACTGTTATGGCTGCATCATGGGACCCCCCAAACAAGACCACCACAGAGCTGGTATCCAATACACTTTTTTAAAGTTTTAGTGAGAAGTCCCCTTGGATATACCATTCTATGCTCTGTATTTTAAAGTTGTTACAAAGTTTAAGGTGCCAGCAGAGGCATAGCTGTCATGTTGCTATGACACAGCCTCATGTCCTACGCAGCGTAAGGAAGATGGGGTTCAGTTTGGCGTACAGTCCCGAGGGGTGAGTCCATCATGGTGGGGAGGCAGCAAGCTGCAGGAATGGTGGCAGAAGCAGGATTCACACATCTTCTTCAGCAGGCCTGAATTTCAGTGAGAACTGGAAGTGGGCAAGGCTGGAGGGCGCTCAGATTACGACCTCCAGCAAGTCTGCACCTTCCCCCAACCTTTCCAAATGGCCCGAGCCCTAAAACGATCTGCCTTGGGGCTGAAGAGATGGCTCTCCCAGAGGTCCTGAATTCAGTCCCAGCCACCACCACAATGTGGCTCACAACCATCTGCATTGAGATCTGGTGCCCTCTTCTGGCCTGAAGGCATAATAAATAAAAAGATCTGCCTTAATTATGTTTCACTCTACAGGAGGCATTGGAGGCACTTGCAGAGCATCAATAAGCCTAAAATGTAAAGCAGAGCAGCTCTATATGTAGGAAGACAAGCCTTTGTTTAAAAGACTAGGTTCTTAGGCTACCGGGTAGAGCTGGTGAGCAGGGTCGCTGTGAGGGTTCTTTGCAGTGGGGAATTGCTAGGACAGTCTTCCTTCCTGTAGACTGTAACATTGTTGCTGGGTTGTTTTCCTTTATACCTTACTGTAGAATTCACTGTGCTTGCTTTAGGCCCAAATGGCTCAACAGAAAAAGGATTTTGTTGTGAAAAACGAAGCATTGTCAGTCATCATAAAAGATCAACGAAGTAAAAACGGCCAGCTCCTCCACCGTTTATATCTACAACAGGTAGATTACAAGATGGCAGCTCCAGGATGTTTCCCTGACTCTGCCTTTTTTCTCTCTGCGTCCAGTTTCGTTTTCCAGTCTACTTATGTTTTGCTATTGGCAGATTCTAGAGGGGAATCCCACATCACCTGATTCATCGCCTTCTTAAAAAGGAAGAAAATTCTGTGCCTTTCTAATTTGTTTTCAATGCAGCTACTAGTTTTGTTGTTAAGACAGGGTCTCTCCTGGAACTTACACTGTATTTCAGGCTTACCTCAAACACAGAGTCCAATTGGTTTTGTGCGGGATTAAATGTATGAGGCTCTTTTCAGTTTATGTGATAATAGTAATAACTATTTCTATCCACTGAAAGCAGTGTCTGGTGTGTACCCGGCACTGAGCCAAGTGATCTTCAAGTGGATTAATAGATAAATAAATGATGAAATTAAGATAGGTGATTTTAAAGTGGGGTCTTAAAATGTAGCCTATGTTAACCTTGAACTTTCCTGCCACTCTTAACGATCTTTGTGCTATCCTTACCCCAGCACATCCCACAGACAGGACAGACTGCGTCAGTTGAAGGAAGGTTATATGGATGGGTTGCTGTCCTATTGATGTTTGATTACACTATGTGAGCTAATGTCATTGTTCAGTGGCTAGGTAGGAGGTGTAGGAAGTATAGGCAGGACATCCTGAACGAAGAGACTTCTGGGAAGAGAATACGGGGATTCACCAGGCAGACAGAGAGACAAGACATGCTGTAGGACAGGTCAAAGCCATGAGTAGATGAATAGAAATGGATTGTTGGGTGTAGCTGGAGAAATGGCTGAAGAGGTTAAGAGCGCTGTCTGTTCCCAATGACCACATGGCAGCTCACAGCCATCCAAAATGAGACCTGGTGCCCTCTTCTGGCATGCAGAGGGTTGTAATGTCTCTGACCCAGGGCTACTTTGTGCTTTTTTAAAACAGCACTAGATAGAAACGAGCCTAAGCTATATGCCAAATTTTCATAATAAGCCTGTCATTATTTGGACACTGACAAGTGGGACGGAGAAAGACTTTCTACATATGCAACCCCACATTGGGCGTCGGAATTTCCTTTGAGCCTCCAGCTCACAAAACTTCATGGAGACTTACTATTATAAATGCTCCGGCAACACTCTGGCTCCTGTAAATGTTGCCATGTAACCCTAACCCTTACCCTAAGTGGTTGTGACCTCTCTTCCAGCCTGTCTTACTCCCTCTTGTCTCAGCCTTTCTTCTGCCCAGTACTCCTGCCTAGCTATGAGCCATTCAGCTTTTATTAAACCAGTCATATCTTCTCACACTGTGATGGTAAGATTCCACAGCAGTGTCCCAGCCCCTCCCACTGAAGTCTTGCCTGGTCACAGGAGATAGCAGTTCAGGCTACACATCCACTCTTGCTGTGGTGTCTACTGGCCCCAAAATGTCCTCCCTTTCCAGTTATCTCTTTCAGTACCTCCTAACCTGATCTCTCACATTCCAACCCCCACCAACCCTCAGTCCACCCTCGACACCTGTCTCTTCAATTTTTCCCCTTTCCAGTGACACAAGCACCCACCTTGAGCTTTCCTTGTCTCTAGTCTATGTTGTAACATGGTTATCCCCTCCCTTCTGCCTCCCCTAACTGTCCTGGAACTGGTCCTGTAGACAAGGGTGACCTTGAATTCGCAGAGATCCCTCCTGATTTTGCCTCATAATTTATGGCCTAAAGTTTCTTGTCTTTCTCTGCTGGCAAGGCAGATTTAGTTTGGTGACTGCACTGGCAGACAGGTCAGTGTTGCACCTTCCTCCACACGGCCTGCCCGCTCTGTCTGGTGTGCTCCAGGGCCACTCCAGGGAGTGGGAATCACTCATCAGCTCACCATCTCAACTGGAAGGGCTGGAATAGAGTTGCTGTGGTCTCTTTTGCAGAAAAAGGAGCAAGAGACGGAGAAGCGCATTGAGAAGCTTCTCCGAGAAAACCAGCAGCTGAAAGATGGGTGCAGCAGCTTCTGTAAGCTGAAGTCAGATGCAGATGAGCAGGTACAAATCTGGCCAGAGGTGAACTTGGAGCATGTACATGAGCTCTGTGTCTGACCCACTGGGTCCTGGCTGTCCTGAACTCACTCTGTAGACCAGGCTGGCCTGAACTCTGTACACCAGGCTGGCCTTGTACACAGAGTTCACCTGATTCTGCCTCCACCACCACCAGGCGGTTCTCCTTTACGTACACCTAATATCGACGTACGATTAAGTGCATACTGTCTTTGTGTTCTGGGTCTACGTACCTCATTAATTGTATAGTTCCATTCAATGCCTTCAAATTTCATGATGCTAGTGTTCTTTCGTTTTTTCGTTATGCTTTTGGGTTCAGTTTTTATTTTTTTTAAAGACAGGGTAGCTTTGAAGCCTTTCCTGGACTTATGAAAAAGAGGGACAGAGTTGAGTCAAAATTAAATCTTAAATCTATTTACGAAAATAAAACAAGAGGTTTGTTACATATACACCAACTATATTCTTCCAGTAGTTCCGGTTGGGGGTCCATTTATAACCATTTCTGGATTATAATGCACCCTTCAGCACACGTGTGAAAACCTCACAGCACAATTAACACATCTATTCTTAGACTCGTGCAGGAAAGCATTTTCAAGAAAAGCACACTTTGTGCTTCTTTACTAGCTCTGGGGAAGGTCTGGAAAGACCTTTACTACTTTTCCAGACACTATCTCCCTGTGTAGCCTTGGCTGGCCTGGAACTCAATTTCTCCTGTCTCTGCCCCTTTGTTTCTGGATTGAAGGTGTGCACCACCACGCCCAGATCAAAGCAGCAGCATGGCTTTAGACAACTTCAGCACCCTTGTTAAGAAACAGGTTACTGTGTGTGTGTCCGTGTGTACCCAACCATGCATGGTACTAAAGTCTCTTTCTGTGCAGAAGGAACAGAAGAGCAAGCTTGAAGAAGAAGCAAAGAAGAGAACATTGAAGAAACCGGTGTATATGGCATGTTCCCTTTCTGCATGGCTATGTGGGCGGGTGTCTGTTTTCAGGAGATGGAAAGGGACAGTAAGACCCTAGGATCTTTGGATGGTAATCACCTATGGTGCTTTGCTTTTTATCCAAAAGGACAGAGAATCAGAATGTGGAAAATGATCAAGGTGTATTGAAAATTGAGCATCACTACACTATAGTAATCTTTGGGTTAGGAACTCACTCCAGAGTTATGACAAACAAGTTAACCATAAAGTCATACGAGAAATTATGACACAGCCAATTTTGTTATCGATGTCAGCAATTATCATTAATGTTCTTAGTAGTAAAGTGGTAATAAAAGCCTCATTAACTAGTAATTACCTGAAGTAGCTTGTTGTAAAAGAGGCCTTAATATGATGCTTTCTGAAGTGATATAAAGAAAAGGGAAAATCCTGCTGTCTGGAAGTGCCTAGCGCGAGCTGCATCTCTCGGCCAGCATAGTTGGTCAGTTTTTGAGAACTGGATATTTGCCAGCTTGCCCTTCCAGTCGCAGCCAGGTAGAGGTGGAGGCAAAAAACCACAAATAGCAGGATTAGCTATTTGTGTATTTGTGACATGGGGAGTTTCTGGAAACTCTAGGAGAACTCTTGTGGAACTCTAGGAGAAAATCCTCCCAACCCAGACCCAAGCCTCCTGGGTGTCCTTACATCTGACGTCAGTTGTAAGGTCTACCTTGGGCTTGCTTTGCTTTTGCTTGGTCTCTTACCCTGCCAGATCAACTGAAACCCTTGACATCACCATGCCTGCTCAAGCTTTCCAGCGTTTGTCTAAGTCCCCAGCACTGTCCTTCCCAGAGGTTCCTCATTCCTTGTCATTTCCCAACACACACACACCTCACCTCCCTTTGAAGGTCTGCTTTGGGGCTATTTTTCAGTCTTTTAAGATCCTAATTCTAATCCCTTTGTTGACAGGGGCCCTTACGCTTTTTTCCCCTCAAGCTACAAGAAAGCTCAAAGGACGTGGAGGAGAAAGAAGAAAGGGTTCAGATTTCGGCATTTTGATAGCTGCAGGAGTCAGCTGGCACAAACTGTCCTGGGCCCAGGGCTGGGGTAGCCTGTTGAGGAATAGGAGTGCAGGCATACATGCAGGCAGAACACTCAATCATTAGTCTCTTTAATTTTCAAAATAAATTACTCTTTAAGGACATCGGTTTGCTTGGTTTTTTTTTTCCCCCCCAAGACAGAATTTTTCTGCATAACAGAGAACTGTCCTATACTTATTCTATAGACCAAGCTGACTTCAAACTGTCTCCTGCGTGCTGGGATTAAAGGCATGTTACGCCATGGCCTACTTTTTTGATTTTTTCAATACAGGGTTTCTCTGACTTTGGAGCCTGTCCTGGAACTCGCTCTTGTAGACCAGGCTGGTCTCAAACTTACAAAGATCCCCCTGCCTCCAGTGCTGGGATTAGCCACCACTGCCAGATTTTTTTTTTGGTTTGGTTTCTTTTTAAAAGGGGAAGGACTAGAGAGATGGCTCAGTGGTTAGTGGCACTCCATGCTCTTTCAGCAGCTCCAGGGAACCTGCCTCTCACCTGGCCTCTGGCTTGTAAGCAGAGATACAAACATGAATAACAATTCCTAGCATTTTTAAAGGGGGCAGTGAGATAGCTCAGTGGGTAAAGACACTGCTAAACTGGTGACCTGGTGGCAGGAGAGAACTGACTCCCAAAAGTTCTCTGACTGCCACGTGAACACACACACTAAACAGTATTTTTAAAAAGATTTTATCTGGCCGGGCGGTGGTGGCACATGCCTTTAATCCCAGGACAGGCTACAGAGCTACAGAGAAATCCTGTAAAAGAACTTTATCACTTTGAGGATTAAGCAATGGGGATGAGAATGCTACCAACTCACCGCCTTCTCAGTCAGCCGAAGAGTGTACCTGGTCCTGCCTTCTCACTGACGTTCTATGCATATTGAAACAGTGTGAAATCTGCTTGCTTTATTGTTGGGGCCCACAGATGTCAGTTCCACCGTGTCAGGGTTATGACAACAGGTGGCTACAGAGCAGGAGAGATCCTGACCTACCGTATCCAGCTCTGCCTGGACCAAAAAAAGGCTCTATCCCTTGTATCATGTTAAAAGCTCGCCTCCCTCCTTCCCTTTTGGAGTGGGGCATAAAAATGTGGAAATTAAACACGAGCGGGTTTAGTATTCACTGGGTTTCCCTCCTGATGCTGTTTTCTTCCTCTCTCGTATCTGTTCCTTTTTGCTTTAATTCTGATCCTCACGCTCCTGCCCTGGAATGAGCCAAGGCCAGTTCAAAGAATTCTCCAAACCTGACTAATTGAACTAATTGAAAGCAATTCTGCTTTCTCCTGTGGACGACCAATCTGACATGGCACCTAGGCATCAAGCAGTTGGTTACTACAGAGACACATAAAAAAAACTTTGAAAAAGCTAGGATTCTCTTCCTGGGGGCTCTCCTGATGTAACAATCATTCAGTCCCAATTTTAATTGTTGTGTTTTGATGAAATCCCCCTATTCCCTTTTCTACCCTGACTGTTCCTCCCCCAGCAATTCCACATGCTCTTGTTAAGTCCTCAGGGCTACCTGTGTGACTGTGGGGCCAGATGCCTCAGGGGCTGCTTTGCCTCTGCAGCAGCCAGTCTGACAATGGGACTCCATCGACATCTACAGAGTTCACACTTCAGCCTCATGTGGTCCATGGAACAGATTGGACAAGCAAGCCTTCTAGACAACTACCCTCATTTCAGCATTATAATAAATAAAATGAAACTATACTGCTCCTTCTGTGTCACTGTTTCACACTCTTGAGCCTTTTGTTGTTACCCCCACCCCCAGGGGACCAGATGCACCATGAGCCCTACTCCACCATAGAAATGGCAAGTGCAGATGACATTTCCCAACATGGTCCCAGTGGAACCCCTAGATGATTCTAGAGAAGTGCAGCTTCCTTTATTTTGTTCTAGTCAGCTATTGAGCACTTGAATGGAGAGAAACTGGAGTGTGCATAACCCGAAATCAGCAGACGCCGTTTTCTGGTGAATTGCTCAGATTAGCAGCAGCAGCAGGCACCCTTCCACCACTGCAGAACAGTCGAGGTGGTAATGAGGCCTTTTGCTGGGGGTGAAACAAAGTGGGTCTAACCACAGTTCATTATCTCCAGCTCCTTTTACCAAGGTTGAGAAGGAAATTATGCCCCAGGGAGCTCTGAGTCATTAAAGAGAATCATTCTTCAGTAACCCACTGTCTGCTTGCCTTCCCCGTCCCCTATGTACCCATGAAGTTCAAAGTTGAGAGATACCTGCAAAATTGTGAGCAAATGGCAGTTTTATTTAAACTGGGACTCTGAATCTTTATAACCAGGTTTTCTTTTGTTTCTCTATTGCTGAAATCTCTCTGCCTTAGCTTGATTACTTGCTAACTTAGGGTCAGGGAAGAGAATGTTAAACCAAGCCTGGTAACACACTTCTACAATCACTTGGGAAAGCTGGGACAGGATTGCCACAGTTTTGAGGCCAGTTTGGGCAAAATGAGTACCAGGCCAGCCAGAGCTACATAGCAAGGCCCTGTTTCAGAAACTAAAGAAAGGGGGAAGAGAGAGGGGTCATTGATTGTGGAGGTGGTCACACAATTCTAAATCTGCAAGAATAAACACTGGCTGGCCTCCCCTTGGAAGATTTAATTTATGCGTATGACTGCTTTGCTTTTGTCTGTATACCATGCACAGACTTGGTGCCCTAGGAGATAAGAAGGTGTCAGATTCCTGAGGCTGAGAACCCAACCTAGGTCTTCTATAAGAGCAGCAAGTGCTCTTAACTGCTAAACCATCATCTCTCCAGCCCTAAATAACACTAAACAAACGTGTTTTGCACTGTGTTGATTGTATCAAATCATATTTTTTTTAAAGTTAGAAAACTTGCTAAGCCTCCAAATTGGCTCATGGTGAATGCTTCAAATGCAGAGAAAGTTCAGCGCCGGAACTCAGGTAAATTCTGCTTGTCTCAGTACTGAACTGAGTTCTCCCCTTCTTTGGACTGGTGACAGTAGCTTTAGCAGGGAATAATTCAAGGCAATCATCAGTGATGGTCACATTGGGCCAGCAGCATGCATGGTTCCTGTTGGGGAAGTTCTATTCTGTGGAGATGGATGTACCCAATAATGGGGGGAAAGTCCACTGCCTACAAATCCCAGGTAATCCCATTAAGAGATTCAGTCTGCTCTGCCAAATGGTATTGCTTTCTCCCCGTGGAAAGAAAGACTATGACGCGCGCCAGGAGACCAAGTGCTGTTTTCCCAGTAAATCAACCGCTATTGAGCACCCACAGTGTGCACAGCTTGTATCAGGCCAGGATTGAAAAAGTCCTTGCCCTCAGGGACCCACAAAATTAATAGAGACATTGTCTGTGCCCTCTGGTAACTCACATTGCCAGATGGGAGGGGGGCATCTCCAAATCTAATGGGCGAAGGAGACAGCCTCCTAGAAGAGAATTATAGAGCTTACGGAGAAGAGGTTCGTGAGGCCAAAAGAGACTGAGGAGTTACCAGGTTAACACAGGAGTGGACGTGGTGGGGGTGGTTGGTTTGTGTCTTGAAAAGGTCTAGTTGAGGGGCTGGAGAGATGGCTCAGTGGTTAAGAGCACTGACTGTTCTTCCAGAGGACCCGGGTTCAATTCCCAGCACCCACATGGCAGCTCACAACTGTCTGAAGATCCAGTTGCAGGGGATCTGACACCTTCACACCAATGCACATAAAATAAAGTTAAATAAACCATAAAGAATATTTTAAGCCAGGCGGTGGTGGCGCACGCCTTTAATCCCAGCACTCGGGAGGCAGAGACAGGCAGATCTTTGTGAGTTCGAGACCAGCCTGGTCTACAAGAGCTAGTTCCAGCGCAGGCTCCAAAGCCACGGAGAAACCCTGTCTTGAAAAAAACAAAAAAAAAAAAAAAAAAAAGAAAAGGTCTAGTTGTAAAAGACTGGAAACAATGCAGGCCAGCCGACTTGCCTGGAAGTCAACAGCAATCCTCCTGCCTCCGCTTCCCATAAGCCGGGGTTACAAGCGTGACCTCCATGCCCAGCTAATACAGGTGTTTGCCAAGTGGTAGTGCCTTGGTACAGAAATGTTCTTTCCAAGAGATAAAGAGACGAGATGGCAAAGAGTCAGAGAGCCCAGAGTAGCTGGAGTTCCAGGCAGTGGTGATCTGCCGGGTGCAGGTGCTGGGATCAGACTGGGATGCTCTAGGATGTTCTGGGAAGAACAAGAGTTCTTAGCGACCGCTCCAGCCCAGGTGTTGCCATTTTGTAGTTGTTTTTCCAGACAGATTCTCATTATCCGGGCCTTGTGACCTCAGCCTTCTGAGTGTTGATTACAGACCTGTGGCAACCCACCTAGAAAAGAAATATTTTGATGATTTTTGTGCTACTGGGGTTTGAACCCAGGGCCTTGTGCATTCTGGGCAAAAAGCATTGCATCAGTAGGCTAAGGATCTCAGGAAAAGCAATTGTGGTAGATTATCTTAAATGGTTTTTAAATCCATGGAGGAGTGTCCTTCAAAGAAAGCACACACCAGACAGGAGGCAGCATAGTGAGCCAGGAGGCGGAGTCTGGAGTGATAGAAGGACGCTGTCTGTTTTGCTTTGTTTTTCAAGACAGGGTTTCTTTGTAACTTTGGAGCCTGTCCTGGAACTAGCTCTTGTAGCCCAGGCTGGCCTCGAACTCACAGAGATCTGCCTGTCTCTGCCTCCCCAGTGCTGGGATTAAAGGCGTGCGCCATCACTGCCTGGCAAGGATGCTGTCTTAGTCATTTAGTCACTGTTCTGCTGCTGTAATGAGACACCATGACCAAGGCAAACATTTGATTAGGGACTTGCTTACAGCTTCAGAGGATTAGTCTGTGATCACGGCAGAGAGCATGGTGGCAGGCAGGGAGAAGATATGGGGTAGGGTGGCTTCCAGCCTGAGTTTGAAACTGGGATGAGCCTATGCGGTGGGGGTAACCTCATGGAAGAAGCTGCAGCTGCTATACCAGTTTGATCAGTGAAAACACCATGTACCTTTCACCAGGTCAATATTTTACACCCAGTCTCAGGGTCTCAGAGTGTGTATCTGTTTCCTGGGTCGTCCTCTGATTCTAAACTGCTACATGCAAAGCTCCCAGGAAGCATCTTGCTTCCTAGCCTCCTTTTTTTTTAAACGCTCTAGCATCTGCCCATGCCTCTGATCACTATAAAATTTCAATTGGCTGTTCCACCCTCCACTTAGAAGTCCCTTCCAAAGCTCTTGAGCTCACAGGGACCTGGTGAACAAGTTGGCTCCTGCTCAATACAGTGACCTTATCTAGTCTTCAAGTATAGTCTCTGTGCTCCTGCTCTGTGCTCAGGATGGCCTTGAACTCCTGATTTTTCGGCTTCTACTGGCCAAATGCCAGGAGTACAGGATCGTACCACCATGCTTGGCTTGTGCTTACTCGTTACAAGTCAGTTCTCTAGGACCTGCCAGGGGACTCAAAATACATTCTAAACCAGCATCCTGCTTGCCCCCTGCACTGACTCCTGCTTCCTACTGTCAGCCTGTGGAGCTCCGAAGACACACATTTATTAAACGCCACCTCAAAAGAGATTAGGAAAATGCTGAGCTTGGCAGTGTGCAGCTGTAATCCCAGCTAAGAAGCTAAGTCAGGCGAGTCCTAAATTCAAGGCTAGCCTGGGCTATAACACGACCTCTCACAAATTTAAAAAAGAATAAAACTAGCCAGGTCGAGATGGTGCAGGCCTTTGAGCTCAGTACTCAGGAGACAGAAGTAGGCATGTCTCTGTGAGTTCAAGGCTGCTTAGTCTACAGTGTGAGTTCCAGGAGAGCTAAGGCTACACAGAGAAACCCTGTCTCAGAAAATAAAATTAAATTAAAAAATCACATTAAAAGGTAATAAAAATAGGATCTGGAGCAATGTCTTAGCAATTATTGCATGATCTATTCTTGCAGGACCTGAGTTTGACTCCTAGCATCTATTTTGATGGGTGATTCAGAACTGCCTATAACTCCAGCTCCAGGGAATCTGACATACTCCTCTGACCTCCACAGGCACCTGTACACGTGTGGCAGACATAACACAAATACATAAATTAAAATATATCTTATTTTATTATGCGTATATGTATACATGAGTGCAGGTGCCCCTGGAGGCCAGAAGAGGTCATTGGAGTCCCTAGCGTTGGACTGGCAGGTGTTTGTGAGCCAGCAGCCAACACTCCAGTACTCTGCAAGAACAGTGCATGCATTAGCCACTGGCCAATCTCTACAGCCCTAGGAAATCTTTAAAAGGTAAGAAAATAGGGCTGGAGAGATGGCTCAGAGGTTAAGAGCACTGGTTGATATTCTGGAGGTCCTGAGTTCAATTCCCAGCAACCACACGGTGGCTCACTACCACCTGTAATGAGTCTGGTTCCCCCTTTTGGCCTGCAGCCATACAAGGAGACGGAACACTGTGTACACAATAAGTAAATAAATAAGTCTTAAAAAATTTGAAACAAAGTTGGAAGGCCCCCCCATGGAACCACCTTTTAAAAAAAAAAGGTAATAAAATAGTCAACAGAGAAGCAGAGAGCCTTCCCAAGATGGAGACTTTTGCCCCTCACAATTAGCTACACAAGGAACTCACTTTGTGTGTGTGTGCGCACGCGTTAAGGTTTTTGTTTTGTTTCCTTTCACTTTTTCTTCTCATTGTTGTTTTTCAAGATACGGTTTCTCTGTGTAACAGCTAGGGCCAGGAGTATAACTGTAGAGACAGGATCTCATACTGTAGCCCAGGCTGACTTGAAGTTCACTATGGAGCCCAGGCTGTCCTGGAACTCATGGTTCTCCTCTCATCTCAAGCTCCCAAAGATTGTAGGTGCGAGACATCCTGCATAGCTATTTATTTCTTTATTGGCATGTGCCTGTTTGATCCCTCTGTCAAGAAGAGCGAGCACCCCCTACACTGTGTTCCTGCTCCTCGGTACCAATCTCTGAGCACCGGACTCCTCACTGACCATTTAAACATGCAGATATTTAAAAGGTGGTTTGATACCATGTCCTTTTTAAAAAAAAAAAAAGTAATAGGGTCTAAAACCTCTCTAGTTACTGGTTCCTGGCCAGGTTTTCAGTACCAGACGTTCATTCCCTCCTGTGGAGTGGGCTTTAAGTCCAGCAGAAAACCGTTGGTTCCCCCATGACACCCATACCATTATTGCACCAATGGTTTATCTTGCCTTTGGTGATCGTTACTTAACCCTTGCCAGGCTGATCATTACTGTAGCTCCCAGGGTTCACAGATGTTGATATCTTTTTTCCCTCAGTAGCCCACAAAGCACATTCAGGCACTATGAAGGAAGTCAGATGTGAGGATGCTTCCTAGTGGGAACCAGCTTGATTCCTCGTGTCCTGTGATCAATATCTGGGGTCTTCAGCAATAGAGTCTTTCCGTGGAGTTCTAGTGGGTAACCAAGAGAACAGCTATCTCAGTTCCTATTCTCTTGCTATCAAAAGACTTCATGACTAAGCCATCTTTTTTTTTTTTTTTTTTTTTCCGAGACAGGGTTTCTCTGTAGCTTTGGAGCCTGTCCTGGAACTCACTCTGTAGAAAAGGCTGGCCTCATACTCACAAAGATCCGCCTGCCTCTGCCTCTAGAGGGCTTGAATTAAAGGTGTGCACCACCACCGCCTGGCTCAAAGCATCTTATAAAAGAAAGCATTTAATTGGAGGCTTGCTTGCGTTTCAGAGGGTTAGTCCATTATCGTCGTGGTGGGGAGCAGACAGGCATAGCACTGGAGCAGTAGCTGAGAACTTCATATCTTGATCAGCAGGCAGCAACAGGCAGAGAGGGATAGAGACAGGGCCTGATGTAGACTTTGGAAACATCAAAGCCCACCCCCAGTGACACACCTGCTCTCACAAGGTCACACTTACTCCAGCAAGGTCATACCTCCTAACCCTTCCCAAACTGTTCACTCACTGGGGACCAAACATTCAAATATATGAACCTGTGAGGTTCATTCTCATTCAAACCAGCCCAGTAGCAACAGCCTGTACATTATTTTCTTTGTGGATGTGGCCCATGGTATATGTGTGTATGTGTGTGTATACATGTATATGTACATATATATATGAATGAGGGTGCTAGAGAGGTGACTATATTTACTGATTTGCTGTTCTGGAGGAAGACCCAAATTTGATTCCCAGCAACCATGTTGAGCATCTCATAACTGCCTGTAACCCCAGAGCTTCAAGGGGCTCCAATACCTCTGACCTCTGTGGGTACCTGTACACACATACACACACACAGAGATGTGTTGATGTATGGGGGGATGTGCAGGATAGGAGAAGTTGGAGTGGGGTGGGTATAATCAAACTACATTGTATTCATGTATGAACTTAACAAAGAATGAATAAAATCTAAAAACCAAACAAGAAAAGACAAGATTTCTGTGAGTCTGAGGCTAGCCTGGGCTACAAAGTTAATTTCAGGACTGCCAAGGCTACACAAAGAAACACTCTCTCAAAAAAACCAAACCAACCGGGCATTGGTGGCGCACGCCTTTAATCCCAGCACTCGGGAGGCAGAGGCAGGCGGATCTCTGTGAGTGCAAGACCAGCCTGGTCTACAAGAGCTAGTTCCAGTGCAGGCTCCAAAGCCACAGAGAAACCCTGTCTTGAAAAACCAAAAAAAAAAAAACAACAACAACAACAACCAAAAAAAAACCACCAAACCAGGGCTGGAGAGATGGCTTAGTGGTTAAGAGCACTGGCTGCTCTTCCAGAGGTCCTGAGTTCAATTCCCAGCAACCACATGGTGGCTCACAACCATCTGTAATGAGATCTGGCGCCCTCTTCTGGCCTGTGGGCATACATAGAGGCAGAATGTTGTATACATAATAAATAAATAAGTCTAAAAAATACAAGCCGGGCGGTGGTGGCGCACGCCTTTAATCCCAGCACTCGGGAGGCAGAGGCAGGCGGATCTCTGTGAGTTCGAGACCAGCCTGGTCTACAAGAGCTAGTTCCAGCGCAGGCTCCAAAGCCACAGAGAAACCCTGTCTCGAAAAACCAAAAAAACCCAAAAAAACAAAAAACAAACAAACAAAAAACAACAACAAAACAACAACAACAAAAGAACAAAAGCCCACCAGAAATTCACCCAGGTTCAGAAAATGGCTTTAATGCACAGGTATATGTTTTGTCTGCATGCTTGTCTGGGCACCACTGTGCCTTGTGCCCAAGGAGGCAAGAGTCACCAGAGTTCATAACTGATGAGCCATCTTTTTTTCAGCACCAAATAAATACTTTTTAAAACATAAAATAAAAAGTACATAATCCCCTATTCAGCCACGCAAATTACAGTGTACAGTGTTTATAACAGGAGAGGGGAATATAATTCAACTAACAAAGTGATCAATATACTCGAGACCCTGGCTTCAATGCCCAGCTCAGCATAAATGGGATTTAGAATATGTGTGGCACTGGCAAGATGGTTCAGCCAGTAAAGGTCCTTACTGCCAACACTGAAGACCTGAGTTCTAATCCCAGAACACATATTTGCTGCAAGTTATCTTCTGACCTCCACACTCATAACTCTGGTTCACATATTCACATATACACATGAGTGCACAGTCAGACAAAAAAATAAGGAAAAAAGTGCAAAATATTTAGAATGGTGTTGGATCCTTTTTTTTTTTTTTGACAGGTTTGCATGAATCCCAGGCTGGCCTTGAACTTCTAATCCTCCTGCCTCCACTTCTTTTATACTGGGATTATGGGAGTGTGCCACTCTGCCCAGACACTTTGTTTCTTCTCTTTTTTGATCATTTCTTGTGTGTTGGGGGGGTGTCTACTGAGATCCTCCTGCTTCAGCACCACTGCCATGCCAATGCTGGGATTACAAGAGTGACCATTGCACCAGTCTCTAACATATATCGTGTAAGCACTCAGCAAATTCAACTGGGCAGGTCACTTAGAAAGAGGGATTGTGTAGAGATGGGTCCTCTGGCTTTAAACCCTGACTCCCATTCAATAATTTCCATAGACTCTCTGAACTGAAGTATCCTTCTCTGGAAAGTAAACCCATAACCCCTAATGCCCTGAGGGTCACTGAGAGGACAAAGGGCTTGACACAAGGTCTAACTCACAGTGACCACTTTAGTATCACCACAGGACGTCAGTCATTTCACTTGTAAAATAGGGGCGATAGCTGGGCAGTGGTGGCACAGGTCTCTAATCCCAACACTTGGGAGGCAGAGGCAGGTGGATCTCTGTGAGTTCAAGGCCAGCCTGGTCTACAGAGCAAGTTCCAGGACAGTCAGGGCTGTTACACAGAGAAACCCTGTCTCAAAAAAAAAAAAAAAAAGATAGGGATAGGGGACTGGAGAGTTGGCTCAAAGGTTAAGAGCATTGACTGTTCTTCCAAAGGTCCTGAGTTCAATTCCCAGCAACTGCTTGGTGGCTCACTATAATGAGATCTGATGGCATCTTCTGGCCTGCCTGGAGGCATACATTCAGGCAGAACACTGTATACTTAATAAATAAATTTTTTTAAAAAAGATAGGAACCCTAATGCCCAACAGGTTCCATAAAGCTTGAGGGACAAGTCTTGTGTTTTTCTCTCTCCCATTTCTTTCATCCTGGTCTACTGATTCTGCTCCTTTTAAGGTGTGTGTGTGTGTGTGTGTGTGTTTGCATGAGTGTGCAGGTGCCTATGGAGGCCAGAGGTTGACATGCTATGTCAATCTTCACCATTAGGTATTGAGACAGGACCTCTCAGTTTAACCCATTGCTTGCCAATAGGCCAGTCTAGCTAACCAGTCAGCTTTGGTTGGCCATGTCCTTCTGGCATTTACACGGGCTGCTGGGAATCCAAATCCCAGTTCTCATGCTTTTATCCTAAACCCTTTACCCACTGAACCATCTCATCAGACTCTTTACCTTATTTTATTTTATTTTTGAGAGAGAAGTTTCTCACTGAAACTAGAGTTCACTGACCAGCTGGACTTGCTGGCAAGAACGTTCATGGGATTCTGCTGTCTGCCCACGAGAAGTGAGTTGACAAGCAAGCCCTCCAAACCCTGCTTCTGGCTTTTTATGTGGATGCTGGGGACATGACCACAGTACCCTTGCACAATAAAAACTTCACCCACTGAGCCATCTCCCTGACACTCTTGTTTTTATTTTGAAAGAAAATAAAGCCACTCAGTAGTTGAGTGTTTTTTTTTTTGCATTCTTCAGCTGACAGCGAGAAAGATGGTTTATTGTACACGAGTTACAAATGGCCACAAGTGAGGACAGAACTAGTCCAGAACGCCATAGGTCCAGGGCAAAGGGCCAGCGGGGCTGTTGTCATGACGGCAGGCAGTCTCTCGGTGGTTTCTGCGAGCAGGTGGCGAGGTTGCGGGTCCAGAGACTTCCGACTGCAGCTCAGTCCAACTTTTACCCTGGGTTGACCCAGCACAGAGAGAGAGAGAGAGAGAGAGAGAGAAAGCATTTTAGTTTCCAGTTTTGTGGACTGGGAGACTGGTGAGTTCTTGATGACGTGCCATCTTCTCATGTGGAAGACAAAGGACAAGAGAGTGTGGAGGAGCAAGAGAGCGTGCTGAAGAGCTAGAGGGCACAGGAGGCACAGGAGAGTGCAGGAGGGCACAGGGGGCATAGGGGGCACCTCTGCTCTCATCCACTCTCCAGCCAACCCCCTGAGCTGGGAGTTCAGAGGAGAGATAGGGCCTCTTCCCACTCAGTGTCTGCTTGGTGCTAGAACCTGTGCAAGTGAATATCCTCATCTCCTTCTTAGCTGGGGATCACGGAAGATGGCTGAGAGGGAGCCTATGCTGCTGAAGGCTGGAGACTTAGCTGCTGCCCTTGTGGGAGAAGGGAGATAGACTTAAGCCTCTGGGCCTGTCCTGAGCTCCTAAGCCCTCTGGTGGAGAGTCTGCAGTTTACTTCCATTCTGCTCCATTGTGGGCACCCCAGCATGACTTGACACCTCAAAATAATACACACTCACATCCCACATGGGATATGTGTGTATATGTATCTATATATCTTATACACAAGCTCTATAGAAATTGAATTGCAGCTGACTGGATAATATATTAGATTTACCTGTTTAATTCCATAATGTGAATTTCTTTTTTTATTTTGAAAGAATAACTTTTTTCTAGGTTCCTGTCATGGTCTCCAGACTTAAAGCTGTGGCAGAGGCTAAGGAATGGGCCAATAGTTCTGCCATTACTAAAGCAGTTAAGCTAAACACCTCTCTCAGTATTTGCCAGATCTAAAGCCCAAGCGGGCTGTATCACTCCATTTACTTGTCTGTTCATTTACCAACTCATCCGTCCCTGCATCCATCTGTCCATAAGGGCTGTGGTAGAAAAGCTAAGTGCGGTATGAGACTGCCCTCTAGAGGTTGCTCCAGGAAGGTGCAGGTGGGGAATTGAGATCCTCATTCCTCACTCAATCTTAATGAATACATAAAGTTAAACTCACTAGGACACACAAAAAGACACGACAATACAGTTCACTGCAATGACTGATGAGATGCATTTGTGTACCAAGCCCGCTGGGAGCACCAGGGAAAACTGAATGTCTACAGTAACAGGAGTTGGCACTGCAGGACTAGTACGGTCCAAACTGGCCTCAAAGGGTGTCTAGACATTTCCAGGCATCTCTGTAGAGGAAAGCTATTCCGGGTGACAGGAACAGCTCTATAGAAGGGCAGAATGTATTGTACTTAATATAGTACTGAATAGCCAAGACATCTAGCAGGGGAGGGAGAGCCGAGTGATGAGGAAACCCACCCGACAAAACTCCTACCCTCAAGGATGACATCAGAATGCTGATTACAAAGCTGTCGGATCTTGATTCTTGGAATGAGTGCACTGATTTTTTCATTCAATGGGTATTTGATGAGTGAGCCCCTCACCTGTGCCAGAAGCTATTTTAAGCACGGTGCCTACATCAGGCAACAACACCACACTTGAGCTTAAAATGTAAGCATGCTCAAGGGGACAAACACTCTCTCTGCCCTCCTGAAGAGATGGCTTCTGCCTCTCTCTCTCTTCTCCCCTCTCCCCTCTATAACCCACTAAATAAACCCTATACGCCCCCCCCCCAAAAAGAGGACAAACACTACAAGTAACCGTGTCTGTTCACTGCACAGAAGGCTGTGCCAAAAGTTACGGGCAGTGCTCTGAGCGCAGTAATAAGCAGGCTTGGAGGGGGAGGGGTCATTGCCACGCCTACTGCGTGCTGAAAGAAAGAATACTGTGCTGGAGAGGTGGTTCACAGTGGTTGAGGGCACTGGCTGAGCTTCCAGAGAACCCTGTTCAACCCCCAGCACCCACATGACAGTTCTAACCTGCTGTCACTCAGGTCCCAGAGGATCCAGTGTCCTTTCATGGACTGCTTACACACCAGGCATGCATGTGCTACACAGACATTTATGCAGGCAAAATACCCATACACGTAAAAATTACACATAAAGCCGGGTGTGGTGGCACACACCTTTAATCCCAGCACTTAGGAAGTAGATGCAGGCAGATTTCTGAGTTTGAGGCCAGCCTGGTCTACAGAGTGAGTTCCAGGACAGCTGGGAATACACAGAGAAATCCTGTCTTGAAAAACAAAAATTACACATAAAAGTAAGTTAAATTAAAACTAATTTTTATATTTATGATTATTTAGATTTACTTATACTTATTAGTGTGTTGGTGCATGACACACATGCCTGGTGCCCTCAGAGGCCAGAAGATGGCATCAAACACCCTGGAATTGGAATTACAGATGTAGTTAGCCACAGTGTGGGTGCTTGGTTCTTTGGAAGAGCAGCCAGTACTGTTAACCGCTGAGCCAACTCTCCAGCCCCTTTTTCCTTTTGAGATAAGGTCTCTAGCCCAAGACAGCCTCAAAATCACTGAGTAGCCAAGGATGACCTTGAACTTCTGACCTTCCTGTTTCCACTGCTCCATTGAATTCCAGTGCACATCACCAGACACAGTACTTGTGCTGAGGATTAAACCCAGGACCTTCATGAATGTCTAGCAAGCATTCTACCAACAGAACTACATCCCCAGCCAAACTAACTTACCTTTTATCATGATAGATAGATAGATAGATAGATAGATAGATAGATAGATAGATAGATAGATAGATCAGGGTAGGGATTGGGCGATTGCCATATTAAATGGGAACAGCGGGCAAGCTTTCAGTAAGATCTAAAGAAAACTGAGTGAGCCCCTTGGTTGCAAACAGGAACTGGAGCAGAGCACCCAATGGAAGGGAAGTCACCAGACAGAGGAAGAGGGGGAGAGCCTTGATTCTGACTAACGATTGCTTTAGCCACAGAATTCGCGAACAGACTGTAAAGTGGTAGAATGTAAGGACACTTATAGTTCTACTTGGGTGGTAGCAACAGGAAGATGTTCAAGACTTTGAGTGGTCGGTTGATGGCTCTGTGGGTACCGGTGCTCACTGCCATCCCTGATACTGAGTTCAAGCCCGGAGACTGACATGGTGGAAGGAATGAACTGATTTTGGCAAAGTCCTTTCCTTTTAATTTTTCACACTTTTTAAAAATTTATTTTTATTTCATGGGCTTTGGTGTTTTTCTGTCATTTTTATGTCTATGGGAAGGTGTCAGAAACCTTAGAGCTGGAATTACAGAGTTTTGAATCGCTATATGGGTGATGGGAATTGAACTCAGTCCTCTTGAAGATCAGCCAGTGCTCTTAACTGTGAAGCCATCTTTCCAGCCCATGGGAAGTTATCTTCTAAACTCAACATAGGTACTGTGGCACACAGTGCCCCCCCACATACATAGATACACATATGTACTATGG
>JAQHUG010000032.1:22238-35339 GCA_028555095.1 Dicrostonyx torquatus | reverse complement strand
AAAAAAAAAAACTGATTATTTTTATTTACTGTTAAGTTCCTAAGATAAATTATCCTAAGTCCTATGCTGAATTCACAAATAACAAGACAGAGCCTCGGGTGTGTGTGGTTAGAGGGTGCAGAGGGCAGAGCAACTCATCCCAAAGGACCATAATTAGTAAAATTACAAGGTAATATGTAGTTAGTAAGTGTGGGAGTGACAGTGGCACAAAGTGATTTGAACTTGTCTGGAGTCAGATGCAGTGCCGCCACTTGCTCTCAGTGTGATCACGTGTATGACTGACCTTTGTATACCTGCTATCTTTTCACCTGTCAGAAAAGGCTAATAACAGGCTCACATCATAGAACTGGTGAAAGGTATAAATAAGATAAAGCAGATAAAAAGTGTGTGGCCTTAAGCACTCAATTAGCAGCTTCAAAACACAATAAAATATTAGCTATTTCCAAATCCCCAGACCATTTGAGAAAATGCACAAATTAAGAAAACACGGGCTTTTGGGTTTTTAAGAGACAGGGTTTCGCTGAGTTGCCCTGGCTGTCTTGGACCTCACTCTGTAGACAAGGCTGGTCTCAAACTCACAGAGATCTATCCGCCTGCCTCTGCCTCCCAGTGCTGGCATTAAAGGCATGCACCACCACTGCCTGGCTTGGAATCCAGGCTTTTCATTTGTTGGTTTTTATTTTTTGAGACAAGCTGTCACTTTGTAGCCCAGGCTGAACTTGTACTCAGTTTGTGGGACCAACTATTCTGGAACTCACGACCCTCCTGTCTCCTCAGCTTCCTTAGTGCTGGAATTACAGGCATGTGCCATCCTAGGAGCCAGGCTTCTTTGGGGTGTTGGGGAGACCTAATCCAAAGTGAGGCCCTGGCCATTTGTTCGAGAATGAGTATTCATAAATGTACTGAAAATAATATGAATATTTTACTAGCTGTGGTGGTTTATGCAGGTGATCTCAGCACTGGGGAGGCTGTATATGGAGACTTTGTCTCAAAACAAACAAAAAATTCATATACTTTGCTGTAGAAGTATCAGTATGTTTGTTAGGAATGTTGCCTCAGTCCAGCTGGAAGGGTTGTCTAAATTCTCAGTCGTGTGGTACCACTGGTTTTCAGGCAATTTTATGAGACTATACACATTCTCATATTCATGTCTGGAGGATGCGGTTTAAGGTCTGTTCCGTTTAGTCATAAAATTAATTTTCTTCTTACAAATTTCAGTATAGTTCTAAGAAATCCAGAATTTCAAACCCTTAATTCTAGTATTAGCGGGGAGAAAAAACACTGAGCTTGGAATCAAGCTTGACGTTTGACTCCCTCTACCAAGTTGTCATTATCTCCAGGGCAATGCCTAGCAACAGCTCCTGACCTTATATGCAGGCCCTTCATAAATAAAAACTGAAGAAACAGAAATGGAGTGGTGTTTCATTCGCAGGTTCTCATTCCGTTTTCCCTCTTGGTCCAGCCGCAGGCAGGGGGCAATAATAGTCCTCGGTGGAAGAGAAGACGATGAGGCATGATCCATCACAGAACCGTGGAGACGCGAAGGACCTAACTTAGTCAAGCTCTCCCTTAGAGCGTTCTTCAGGGAGGCTGGACCTCTGTCCTACCCTAGAAGAGCATCCGATAGTCCCTCCCTTTAAAGGGATAAGCTGTGGCTCTCTCCATCTTCTCTGAACTTCCTTCGCCCAGATCAGCACTTGAACATGAAGCCTTCCACGGAGGTGGGCTGCCAGGGCCTCTGGAGGAGAGCAGAACTAGCGCCAGCCTGGAACGACTAGTCCGCTAGCCCCCGCCCCCAGCCCTGGAGGACCGTGGGTGGACGCTCTGGCAACACGCCTCTCTCTCGCTGGTCCGGGAGGAGGTGGGCGGAGCCAGCGCCGCCCGGGCTGGGGAAGCGGAGGGTGGGGACACTCTGGCCCGGCTCTCTGTGGTGCGGGAGCAGCGGCCGCTCTGGTCGGCGGACGTGCTGCTGAGCAGTCCCGGAAGCGAAGCAGCGATGGCGGAGAGTCCGACTGAGGAGGCGGCGACGGCCGGTGCCGGGGCGGCAGGCCCAGGGGCGAGCGGTGTTGCCGGTGTGGTCGGCGTTAGCGGGAGCGGCGGCGGCTTCGGGCCGCCTTTCCTGCCGGATGTGTGGGCGGCGGCGGCGGCGGCGGGCGGGGCCGGGGGGCCGGGGAGCGGCCTGGCTCCGCTGCCAGGACTCCCGCCCTCGGCCGCTGCCCACGGGGCCGCGCTCCTTAGCCATTGGGACCCCACGCTCAGCTCGGACTGGGACGGCGAGCGAACCGCTCCTCAGTGTCTACTTCGGATCAAGCGGTGAGCCGGGTTTTTCCTCCCTCAGCCGGGAGCTCCGGGACTCGACCTTCCCCGCCCCCCCTTCCCCATCGGGGTTCACTCCCGCCTCATGTCTTCCAGGCCCAAACCCTGCCGGCCTCCGCTGACGGGGCTTTAGTGTCTCTCTCTATCCCTCCCTCTCTCTCCTGAGCACTCAGCCCTGCACGGTCAAACCGACCCACGGGTGCCCTCGGGCCTACCCCGCCCCTTGGCGACCTCCGGTGAGCCTTGCGGCTCGGTTCTGGACGCCCTTTTCCTACCCCCTCCCATTCGCCCGAAACCCGACCCTTTTGCTCTTCGGTAAACGGTGGGTCCCGCCCTTCGCGCCTCCTCTCTTCCCTAGCCCACCAGCCTACCTAGAGGCTGCCCTCAGGCCCCACCCATGGGTCCCCCCTCATCTCTTCTGGAGCCCCTGCTTGGGACATACTCTGCCTGCCTTGCCTTGTTGCAGACTCAAGCCAGCCTTCCTTTTTTACCTTACTTTTCCTGAAATCCCCACCATATGGTTCTTTCCCCAGGTCTAGATGGCCTTCCTGACTTTCCGGGTCTTCTCTTGAACCTCTTTTCTGGTCTCCCCAAAGCTGCGCCACTCTCACACCTGTTCCAGAAACTCAGAGTTCTTCTGCTCGTATCACTTTGGATTGTAATATCCTATTCAAGAACTTTTTTCCTGTATCTCCCCCGTGGATTGTCTTGTCTGATTTACTTTTGTGAAGCAGATGCACTCTGTTCACATATAGGAAACAAAAGGCCTATGGCCTTTCCATGCTTGTTTCTTGGGTGACTGATCTTAGATGGTATCGCTTCATAGATAAATGTGTTTTTGCAAAAGTGCTTACGTGGTGTAATACCTATTGCATGGGAAAGGGTAACACTGTTGAACTTTTCATTCTGGAACAGCCTCTCTTCATGCCCTTTGTAGGCATTATCCTGAACATGCCAAGTCCCTTCAGGTGTTTGCCCACCTACATATTTTTCAAGTTCTAATAAAAAATAAACTACAGGCTGGGCGGTGGTGGCGCACTCGGGAGGCAGAGGCAGGCAGATCTCTGTGAGTTCGAGGTCAGCCTGGTCTACAATAGCTAGTTCCAGGACAGACTCCAAAGCTACAGAGAAACCCTGCCTTGAAGAAACAAAATAAATAAATAAACTACACCGTGCATTTAAAGGACCTGGCACAGTGCATTTCACAGAGATTGCCACCTCTAACTTCAACACAGAATTTAACCCCGTGGCAGTTTGATTCCCCCAGTCTTGATACACCTTTGAGTTTGGCCCAAACATGTCTTTGCTCTGCTACCCTACCACGTCTCCGGACTTCCTCATAATTGACTTTTCCTTGAGCCAGTTCTCAACTGATCCATTCTAGTTGATTAGATAATGACCTAGAAATTTTATTTATCCTGGTTGCTAAATGTCATCTTCCAGATAGGAAATTCTGGTCATTTCAGAGGGTTCCGTTCTCCCCACCATGAAGAGCTCTATCCTATTGGTTTCCTGGACACACAGACCATGGTGGACTTACTCATGTGGTCTCCTTAGCAGCAGAGGCCCACCATGTGGCTTTTGGAACAAGTTTAGGAGTAGACTTGATGCCTTCCCAATTACTTTTTTTAAAATCTCTGTGCTCGGTTGTAGTGCCTGGGAATCTGGGAAATAGATGGGAAGTAAATGAGTTTCCATGTAGGAAGAAGTAAATAGGATGTGCCTTTTCCATCATGACATCTGTTTCTGATCCCATTGGGATGTTGGGTTATTTTTTTCTGCTCAGTGCCCCTCACCTCCAAGGAAACAATGCCCCTTTGATAATAATTTGCTCTCTGCCCGCCTGACGAGTATTCAGATGAGATTTCTCAGCCAACAAGACAGTGCAGACATTTGTGGTACCAAGCACCACTTTCTCGAAACCCCTGGGCTCACTGAAGTGATAATAGCTGTCCTGCTCCAGGATTTTTCCCTTTTCTCTCCTCACTCCTCCTACTTCCTCTTGATGTTATACAGGGATATCATGTCCATTTATAAGGAGCCTCCTCCAGGAATGTTCGTTGTACCTGATACTGTTGACATGACTAAGGTATGTAACTTGATGGGGAGGGGGCAGGGGAATTATTGGAAAATTAGATTCATAAAGTTGAAAGAGCCTAAAACATTATTTAGCTTTCCTCTTGTAATAGAGATGAAATCAAAACCCCAAGAAAGTAAGTGGCTTACCCAATGTTGCACAGTGAGAAGTGGAGCAGAATCTTAAGTAGGTCTGTTGTTAGGGTACACACAGGGATTGTTGGGCTTGGAAAATCCTCAGATTGACAAGATATGCCTCTTGTTCCATCTTAGCTATTAACAGGCCATTCTTTCCCTCTCAAATGCTCCACCCTAGGTGTAAGTTATGGTCACCGTATCCATTGTACCCCTAATCTCTTGCTCCATCTTAGCATCTTGACTTTTACTATGGTACTGCAAGTCAGGTGCAGGAAAGCTGGGGATGTGGTCATCTTGGTTTGTGGTAAAGGATCCTTTTCTAAATCCTAGATTTGGATTATCTCCCTCCCCCAGAGACCTGTCCTCTCTTGTCCTCTACACAGACCGCTTCCTACATAATGATCATATTTCTCTGGCATATATACCTAGACTTTTATATCATTGAATGTTCTCAGGAGTGAATTTGGACATACGCTGTTGTTGGGAAGAAATCAGATTTCCTAAATCTAGTGTTTTAAGCAATAACTAATGAGTTCAGATTTCCTAAAGTAAAAGCTCAGCTTTTTTATTCTAATATACTTTTTTTATTTTAAATATACTTTCTTTTAAATTGCCCCCCCCTTTTTTTTGTTTTTTTGTTTTCACGTGGTTGTAAATGTTTTTCCTGGGACATGGTGTCTCCAGTCAAATGCTAGAGTAATATGGCATTAGAATTGATGCCAGTTGACTTTACTATTTCCAGAGTTTGCAGACTAGAAAATAGCCTACTGTGTTCCCAGGACAAGGTAGGATTATAGATTGAGGCATAGGAATGCAAGGTCTTTTCCCCTTTGGCTGTTATTCTGAGCATACTTAAGTCGTTAGAAGCCTTTGAAAAAGAGGTAGAATTGAGCCAACTCAGGTTTGCTTCTCTTCTTGAAGGGAGATCAAGTCCAATAATTACAACTTGTGGAGGAAGAGAACTTAATGTTATGTTTTAAGGAATACTGATCTATATATATTTACAGCTGTGTTGGGGAGTTTTTGGGGATAGTTTGTTTTCTGTAAATGTACTCCTGAGTACATTTTTCTTTGTATCTCTGACATGGAAGTAGTAGTTTTGATTTTCTGGAGGAAGCAAGCAGACACCCTATGCATCCATTGTAGTTGTCATTTCTGCACTGTTATTGGCGCTGGTGCTGTAACCTCCAATCCCTTTCTTCCATTCATCTTACTTCCCCTTCCTGTCATACAAACAGAGTAGAATTGTGTCATAAGCATGATTAACCTTGGAAAATCCAAACATCTCAGTAAAAACATGTATTAATTTCTTAAACATAAGAAAATTTTGTTTTACATGTTTAGGTTCCATTTGTTTTCCATACATCAATCAGCCAAGGTCTGATAGTGGGGGGAAAAAACAAACCCCAGCCTTTAAGGTAATATTGACAAGAGTCATTTTTCACTTCGGGCTTTAACTTTTGAATATAACTCCAAGTGTGAGGTTTGATACTGTCCCACTATAGTGAGATTCACTTAATTTGAAGACCCACTATGGGAGTGGGCCCCCAGGCAGTTCATTCTGTGTGGTGAGGATGTGGAATATGAACACCAGGCAAGCCGGGCGGTGGTGGCGCACACCTTTAATCCCAGCACTTGGGAGGCAGAGGCAGACGGATCTCTGTGAGTTCGAGACCAGCCTGGGCTACAAGAGCTAGTTCCGGGATAGGCTCCAAAGCTACAGAGAAACCCTGTTTCGAAAAACCAAAAAAAAAAAAAAAAAAAAAAAAAGAACACCAGGCCAATGAATGTTCCTGGTGTGGGTAGCAGGTGGAAGCCAGGAGGGGCTGTGGTGGGGCATCACCTCACAATTTTGAGATGGGGTTTTATTTTGCAGATTCATGCATTGATCACAGGCCCATTTGACACTCCTTATGAAGGGGGTTTCTTCCTGTTCGTCTTTCGGTGTCCACCCGACTACCCCATCCACCCACCTCGGGTCAAACTGATGACAACGGGCAATAACACAGTGAGGTTTAACCCCAACTTCTACCGCAATGGGAAAGTCTGCTTGAGTATTCTAGGGTAAGAGGAGACTTCTAAGTGGCCAAGTAATTATTAGCAAATAATCACTTTAGAGCAGCGATCGTCAACTGGGGTACCTCAACTGAACCCACAGCATAAAAGTGCTCAACTCTTCAGTTCTCAGGGTGGTTCCTGACTGGTGTCATTCTAGAAGGAAAGGAGTAAAATCAAATTATTATATATAAGGAATGTCTTATGAAGTGGTCTACTAAGTGTGGTCCCTGAGCTGCCACAGCAGTATCTGCAGATTTGAAGGCCCCATTCTATGTGATGTGCCAGAAATTTTGGGGCATGCCAGTGGTCTGCTTTTGGAGCTGTGCAGGTGATTATGCTGTACACTCCTTTGAGAACTAGTCCCTTAGAACATTAGGGTCTTACTTTTTTCTATAAGGCTCGAGAATGCCTTCAGGACTGTTGTATTCATGTAATGCGTGTCTGTGAATGGGTGCCTTTGGAGGCGGTGGTGCTAATAATGATTATGATAAAATAATAATTGAATAAATATTGAATAAATTGAGTTGAATAAAAAAATCTGAGTTTGGAAATGATAGCAGTTATGAAACAGGTATAAGTATACTCTCTGGGTGCTACTGGGATGTTGCTTTGTGGAGTTTTTACTCATTCTGTATCAGTTGCCTTTGTGAGTTTAAAGTTCAGAATGAAGAATGTCTTGTAGCATGTTTTAGGTTGTTCTTTCGTGATCTAGAGTTCCTTGAGGTAGAGAATAAATATGGATTGGATGTTAAAAAAGTCACCCAAACTGGTGATCCTGTTTCTTCCATCTAGCACATTTCTAGGTTTGTGTGAGAAAGGCAGCTAAAACATATTAGAGATCTGATTTGTATTTTTCTAGAATTCTCACATCTAAGGCTGTGATATACTATACTCTATACTGTTGATAGATGATAGTCTGGAAGTCACTTTGAAGGATAGTGCCCATAATAAGTCCTTTAATTTATTAGGCTACACAAGTGTCTCTGCTGTTGGTATTGGGTGTATGTGTGTGTCCCTTGGTAATATGACAACTGAGTCTTGGGATTGGTGTGAAAATTTGTTCCTGAAAGCGCCAGTGAACTAAAATGAAGCCGTTTTGGATACTTAAGAGCCATAAAAAGAGCAGGCAAAGAGTGGTGGTGGAGTGAAAGGGGCAGAAGTTTGTTGCATGGAAAAGACCTATCCAGAAATAGAAAACTTACAGTTAAGAATCATGGATTAGAAAATTCTTAATATTTTTAGTTGGCTACATTAGCTTTATTGGCTTACTTCCTTCTCTTCATACCTAGAAAGAACTATTGAGCTGACTGGCTGCTGAAAGAAATGGAATGAGAGCTGACCCTGTTGACTTGAATTCCTGTCCATGTAAAGTGGGGAGTAGAAGGCAAAAGTTGCTAGGGAACCACTGGGAGAGAGCAACCTGTGAAGTTACTGTTCCACACCCCTGACTTGGACCTTCCTCAAGTGTAGAAGAGAAAGGGCAGTGCTCGGTTAAATAAGCTAGGCTTGGCTCAGATTGTGTTCCACTTCTGTCTCTCATGGCATCTTGTTTATTAATTGATCTAAAATAAATACCTACCATGCATGGTAGGGTCGATCTCTGTAAGGCCAAGGCCAGTATGGTCTATGTACCAAGTTCTAGAACAGAGACCCTACCTCAAAAAGGGGGGGGGGGCACTGGTGTCCAACTGACCCACTTCTTTAATGCCTGATGTGATGTGGATGTTGGTTTAGTTAGGAGTGGTGTAGTACAAACCTGTAATCCCTGAAATTGAGGCTGAGACAGGAGGGTTGCTTTTAAGCCAGGGCTATTCCAAGGCCCGGTCTAAAAAAAAAAAAAAGATTGTGTGGGGTATTTTCCTTGGTATTCAACTTGTTTTCCACACTGTGAAAATGTACCACCTTCCTTTCTATGTTAGCAGAGTTTCAGAGAATTTATCCTACTTGGCTTGTTACAGAGCAGAGTCACTGACCATGAACTTCAACGTGTAGCCTCATAGACAACAGCTTTAGCCAGCTTTGTGCCTCTGATTAGTTGTTTTTCCTCTCAACTCTGTCACCACCAATAAATAAATAAGCATTTTGAAGTCACAGGTTAACATTTAGACAACCTTTAGAGTTATTTTCATTAACTTGGATCCTTGTTTTGGTAGGGTACTCTTTCTTGGCTACTGTTTCTCTTCTAGCTCAAAGAAAGTCTTTTCAGAGTTGTCTTGCTTGCTTTCTGTTTTCTTCTGTTCTCAGTTGATAGAAGGATGTAGGCCTTTGACTGTTTTGGTAAATGAGAGTAAGACAGAAGCTGGGAATTTCCCAAGTATTAATAGTGAAAGAGAAACTTTCGGTGAGTCACTAATGATGGTGATGGTGCTGCTGTCAGGGTTCCCTGGCTGTTCTCTGCATCACCCTCTTCCCGTCCCTCTGCTGTGTTTGCAGTACGTGGACTGGTCCTGCCTGGAGCCCAGCCCAGAGCATCTCTTCTGTGCTTATCTCCATCCAGTCCCTGATGACTGAAAATCCCTACCACAACGAGCCAGGCTTTGAACAGGTAAGGACTCTTAGGCCTGCAATATCAGAGGCCATAGGTGCTCCGAGCTACCTCTTGAAAGTCTTTCTCGCGGGGTGATGGTGGCGCACACCTTTAATCCCAGCACTCGGGAGGCAGAGGCAGGCGGATCTCTGTGAGTTCGAGACCAGCCTGGTCTACAAGAGCTAGTTCCAGGATAGGCTCCAAAGCTACAGAGAAACCCTGTCTCGAAAAACCAAAAAAAAAAAAAAAAAAAAGAAAGTCTCTTTTTCTACTAGGATAGCCCCACATAACACCAGTGTAGGAAAGGAAGGGAACTGACATGGATGCTCTTTATTTACAAGAATTACAGTAACAGCTGGGCATGGTAAAGCATGCCTTTGATCCCAGTACAAGGGTTGCAGATGGCAGGTAGATTCTGAAGTGAAAGTAAGTAAGGTCTATGTAGCGATTTCTAGGCCAGGTAAGATTGTATAGTGACACCCTGACTAAAAAAAAAAAGAAAAAAGCCCAGTGTGGTGGTGCATGCCTTTAATCAAGTGTGTGTTGTGTGGTGTACATGCATGCACATATGCACATGGCCTGGAAGCCAGAAGAGAGGGTCACCTGGAGCTGAACTTACAAGAGATTGTGAGTTGCTAGATATGATTGCTGGAATCCAGACTCTGGTCCTCTGGAAGAGCAGCAGGTGCTCTTAACTACCCCCCTAGGCTAGATTTCCTTGCTCCAGTCTTTCCCAATAGTAAGAATCACAAATCACAGACTGTGTCTTTCTCTAGCTGTCTATTATTTTGGAGATAGAAAGTGTACTATATTATTTGTGTAGTTAAAGGTGCTAGTCGTAGGCCAGGCGATGGTGGTGCATGCCATTGATCCCTGTACTCAGGAGGCACAGGCAGGCAAATCTCTGAGTTCAAGGTCAGCTTGGTCTACCAAACAAGTTCCAGGCCAGCCAGGAATGTTACACAGAGAAACCCCATCTTAATAAACAAAAAAGTGGGAGGGGGTAGTCATTAGTAAAGGCAAGAATATTTTAATTAGCATTGCCAAAAAAAAAGTCATAGGAAATGCACATTTACCAAAGGTAATGTTGTATGTGAGGCTGTGCTAGTTCTATATCTGTGTAGTTTAATATTTATGCTAACTATGAAGTAAATATTGTCCTATTTTTCAAGTGAGGTGATAGAGGATTTTGTTTTGTTTGTTTTTCAGATGATTTCATGTAGTCCTTAAACTGTGTGCCTATTATATACATGCATGTTTGAGGGTAGAACCCTATGGCCCAAGTGCTGTATAACTTATTTACATATGTCTAGCCCCCAATTTTTGACTTTTTTTGTTCTTTCTGAAACAGGGTTTCTCTGTGTAGCTTTGGAACCTGTCCTGGAACTGGTATTAGTTCTTGTAGACCAGGCTGGCCTTGAACTCACAGAGATCCATCAACCTCTGCCTAGTGCTGGGATTAAAGGCGTGTGCCACCACCGCCCAGCAACTTTTGACTTTTTTTTTTTTTGTTTGAAAAGTTAAAAGGTTTTTCCTTTTGATAAATTACAGTAGATAATGATGGCGGGGTGGAGCTCTACAGACACAAAAAGGAATTAACCAGAAACTTCCAGCATTGTTCCCCACTTAATCCTTACTTAATAGGCCGTTTATTGAGACTCAGGATAATCTGATGGATCTGGTTTACTGGTTACAGTCATTTGACCTATAATAGAATGGCTGTTTTTATAGAGAAAGAGGTCAAGGGTCCGAGGCTTAGTTGTTTGTTTTGAACCTATGATGGATAAGGTGTTGGAATGTGTGTGTTTAATTGGGTCATGTACCTGTACTAATCCTGAGTATCTTTGTACTAACTTTTCTCTTTGACTGAATGGGTACTATGGCATCTTTCAAATTACAGGAAAGACATCCAGGAGACAGCAAAAACTATAATGAATGTATCCGGCATGAGACCATCAGAGTTGCAGTCTGTGACATGATGGAAGGAAAGTGCCCCTGCCCTGAACCCCTACGGTATGTGCCACTAAGTGTCCATCCATTTTAGAGACTCATTTTGTAACTTTGAGGACCTTTGCATCAGAGTCCATTGTTAATAGATAGAGAAAAGTAGAAAGAGGGAGAATTCATTCATTCATTCATTCATTCATTTTGGTGGTGAGGAGGGTTCAAGACAGGGTCTCTTTGTGAAACAGGCTTTCATGGAACTTGCTTTGTAGACCAGGCTGGCCTTGAACTCACTGAGATCTGCCTGCCTCTGCCTTCTGAGTACTGGGATTAAAGGTGTGAGCCAGTCTTTCTTCTTCTTCGTCTTCTTCTTCTTCTTCTTTTTTTTTTTTTTAAGATTTTATTTAGTTTTATGTGCATTGGTATTTTGTCCACATTCATATCTGTGTGAGGGTGTTAGACTCTCTGAAACTGTAGTTACAGGCAGTTGTAAGCTGTCATGTGGGTGCTGGGAATTGAATCCTAGTCCTCTGGAAGAGCAGTCAGTGCTCTTAACCACCTAACCATCTCTGCAGCCCCCTTAATTCTTTTTTGTTTGCTTTAGATTTTTTTGAGACAGGGTCTCAGTATGTAGCTGTGGCTATCCTGGAACACACTATGTAGACCATACTGGTCTTAAACTCACAGAGATCTACATGCCTGTGTCTCCTCAGTTCTGGGATTGAAGGTGGTGTGTCCCTGGACCTACATCTAACACTGAGCCCCGAACCTTTGTTTTATTGCCTTTGTTTGTGTGGTTTATTACACTTCCCTGTGGGTGGATGGGTATGTGGAGGCCGGAGGTCAACATTAGGACCTTTTTCTCTCTCCTTTCCTTGTTTTCTTTTTTTCCTGGTATTTTGAGACAGGGTTTCTCTCTGTATCCCTGGCTGTCCTGGAACTTAGTCTGTTGACCAAGCTGGCCTCCAACTCTGAGATCCATCTGCCTCTGCCTTCCAGGTGCTGAGATAAAAGACATTTCCTGCCACACCTGCTTTTGTTTCCTGTTTTTGGAGTGGTTTCTTACTGAAGCTGTAGTTGACCGTTGCTGCTCAATTGGTTGGCCAGGATCTACCTGTCTGTTCCTTGAGAGCTCTAGGATTATAGATATGTGCCACACCCAGCTTCTACATGAGTGCTGGAATCTGAACTCACACTCTACCTACTAAACACTCTGCTTTGTTTTGTTCCAGCCTAGACTAGCCTGGAACTGCTGATCCTCTTGCCTCTGCCTCCTTAGTTCTAGAATTACAGACTGACACCCCCACTGTGCCCAGTCTGGTTCATTGTTGACAGGGTTTTCTGTCCTGCCTGGTTTCTGTCCTCCCATCAGGTCCCACAGCTGTTCAGCCCCAAAGAAATCACACAGAAGTCTGTATTTTATAAACTGATTGGCACATTAGCTCAGGCCTCCCATCAACTCCGATAACCTACATTAAACCACCATTCTTATCCATGCTAGCCTCATGGCTCAGCACTCTCCCCAGTGGGGCAGGTCACATCTTCCCTCTTGGGTGTCTGGACAGGACTGGGGAGGAATGGACTTCCTCCTTCCCAGAACTCTCCTGCTCTCACCTACCACTTCCTGTCTGGCCATCCCGCCCACACTCCCTACCTGGCCGCTGGCCAACCAGCGCCCATCCAAAACATCCAAAATATAGACAATTGTTCCACACCAGTTCATACTTTTAAAGAACAAGTGACTGTGGTTATCTAAGAAGTTGAGGCTTTTTTGGGGGGATGGGGAGAGGTAGGGAGGTAAGTTGGTTTTCCCAGGACTAAAGGTGTGTACCACCATTGTTCAGCAGGTTCCTAGTTCTTTAAGAGTATGAAGTATAGCTGGGCAGTGGTGGCACACGCCTTTAATCTCAGCACTTAGGAGGCAGAGGCAGGTGGATCTCTGTGAGTTCGAGACCAGCCTGGTCTATGAGAGCTAGTTCCAGGACATCAGGTTCCAAAGCTACAGAGAAACCCTGTCTCGAAAAACCAAAAAAAAAAAAAAA
>JAQHUG010000031.1:11774652-11794734 GCA_028555095.1 Dicrostonyx torquatus | reverse complement strand
CACACACACTAGGACCCAATCTCAAACAAATTCTCTCTCTCTCTCTCTCTCTCTCTCTCTCTCTCTCACACACACACACACACACACACAAACACCAGGACCCAATCATTCTCTGTCTCTCTCTCACACACACACTATGTCTCACTCTTTCTCTCTCTCTCTCTCTCTCTCACACACACACACACACACCAGGACCCAATCATTCTCTTCTCTGTCTCTCTCTCACACACACACCAGGACCCAATCTCAAATTCTCTCTCTCTCTCTCTCTCTCTCTCTCGTTTTTTGTACTTGGGCTCTCACCTGAGAGTAAGTCTCACCACACCTGGGCTCTACGACAACCTCTTTAGGTTCAGGCCAAATCCTGACCGAGGGAATCCTAATTCCACCAGGCCTAGACTTTGCCCTCTTCACAGTGCTTCAAGCTCAATCAAACCAATACCACCATCCGGCCTGCCAAGGAAGAGACACTGGACCTGGCCTGAAACCAGCGCCCTCAAGTGATAGGACACAACGCAGACTGGCGGGGGTGGGGTGGGGTGGGGTGGTGGTGGAGGAATGCGTGTTAGGAAATCACCCTGGGGGCGCTGTGGGTCCTGACGCTGGCCGGCTTGGGACACATTAGAGACCCCAGCGTGGGTTCCCGTACGGTGCAGCTTTCGGAGGGGGCCGATCCTAGGGCTCAGCGAGCTGAGGAACACACGGCGCCGGATCCTTTCAAGCCTCGGTCTGGATCAGGCCCAGGACATCCCCATGGAGGGCGAAAGCACATCTGGGTTAAGATTCCAAATGCTGCTAGGACAGGACAACGGTGGGCCGGGCGGGATCTGTGCAGGGACACACAGCTAGGGAAGAAGAAACCCGAACAGTCTCTGGTGGGCAGGGCCGAGAGTGGGTCAGGGGCTCGTGTGGAGGCGGGGCCGACTCCCCAGCGCGTTGGGGGCGGGGGTCCGCGCCGGGAATGCCGCGCTGTGGGGACTGGGCGGGGCTACTCAGGCCCCGCCTCCGCTCAGGTAGCCAATGGGCGCGGCGGCGCCGGGTGACGGAGGGAGCCGAAGTGCTAGTGCCGCGGCGGCGGCGGCGGACGGCCCAGCCAGAGCGCGAAGGGCTCGGGGGCGTGTGGGGGTCTCAGTGCAGCGGCGGGGGGGCCCGGAGGCGGTGCAGCCCGGGGCCGCCGGGAGGAGCGCGGGCGGTTCGGCGGCGGCGCGATGCCGCTCGCCCAGCTCAAGGAGCCCTGGCCGCTCATGGAGCTGGTGCCGCTGGACCCGGAGGTGAGTGAGAGGGGCGGGGGACGGGCGCCGGCGGCCGGCCAGCCCGGATCCGCACAGGGGCGGGGCGGCCCGCGGCGTCTCTGCAGCCCCGCGAGGACGCGAGTGCCCTCTGGTCTCTAGCCCACTGTCCGGCTCCACCCCCCTGTGCTCCGGGTGTGCGTGTGCAGGGGAAGGTTCTGCTGGGCGCTCAGTACCTCGCTGCGGTAGCCAGGAGAGGGAACCCCACGGGATGTTTAGATTTGACTCCCTAAGCACCCCTAGGATCCGTCCCGCTTATCGTCTTTTGGGAGCTGTGGGAGGTGCCCCAGTCAGTGCAGATGGCAAAGGCTTGGGTCAGATGTCTGGGGTTCTACTAGAGACAAGGATCATGGGAATCTGGTTTCTCCCCATTCCTTCTCCTCAAGAGCTCTCTCCGTTCCTCCACTTCTGACCTCAGGAAGGTAGCCCTTCCGGACCCATGGCAGTTATGGAAAGTGGGATGAACCACCTCTGGTTTGGTTTCCTTTGCCCTGATGCTAGTGACACCCGAGTCTCCTACTTCAGGATATGCTGGCGAGTGGGCTTGCCCTTAGCCCTTGTGAAGATTGTCTCTGGCGAAGGGACTCAGCATCCGCCTTGCTCTCTCTCCCTCCTTCTTCCTTTCCCTTAGAAAAGGCTGGGCCTTGGGCAGTGTGGCTTTTACCACCTACTCTGTTCCAGAAGCAGCTCCTATCCTTCGAGGGCTTTGTGGTCCAACTCTGAGCATGCAGGAGGCCACTTTTGGTGGTGGCCTGTGACCCTAGACTCAAGGTCAAGTCTTGAACCAGCAAGTGTGAAACTTTGCCCTACTCTCATGCTGGGAAGGAGTCAGGTGAAACTCTGCCTTAGCTGGAGCTGTTAAGGGGTATAGAAGACGGATGGAGCCCTCACTTGACCCCAGAACCTAGATTGGTTTTCTCCTGGGCTTGAACCCTTGCCTATGTTGGTTCTTAGGGCGGTCACCATATTCCCTGCCTGTCAGGACCGCAGGTAGAGGGACCCACAGTGAGGAACCCAGGTCTTCAGGCACCCAGAGTTGGCTGCCCCTTTAAAGGGATGGCCTACACTGGCTATTGGAGGGTGGGCGCGGCTGGATTAGGTAACCAACCTGAAGGCACAATTTGGAGTAAATTGTTCTGGGATCCCTGCCATGGGGTTTTTACAGGCCCTACACAGCCCTCAGAGGTTCTCTCGCTGACTCACCCTCGTAGGTGAGGAGCACTGCCCTATGCAGCCCCTGTTGCCTCCCCCCCCACACCTCAAGACTGGGCACAAGGCCTGCGGGAAGGCTCAGAGGTGTCTTCCTTTGCCTGGGCACGCCCCTGCCACCTGGGCCTCCAGAGGAAGGGAGAGTTGAGCTGGGTATGGTTGGGGAGGGGCTTAGCCTCGCGATTCACAGTGTTACACTAGCAGGGAGGGTAGAGATCTGGGAGCTCTGGCCTCCTCCAGGGCAGCACTTCCTGCTTCCCTTTGGGAAATCCTGAGGCCAGGGCCAGCTTCATGGGGGCCAGGTTAAACCGGAAACATCTTAGTTTGAACAGTGTTGCACCTGAATTCGGGGAGAGGAGACTCGGATTTCCTGGGATGAGGAGATGATTTTTTTCAATGAACTTTATTTCAGAAATGCTGGGTGGCCCTTAGTCCATGCTCAAGTTATCTGGGCTTCTATTTCCAGCGCCACAAATGAGCTTCTAACTCTGCTTCCTGGGCCTGAAAAGGTGCAAAACGCTGGGTACTGCTGCCTGTGTCCCTTCCCCCAGGCCTTGGAGGGTGCCAGTGGACTGGGTGTTATTGTCTGAGTAACAGGAGCCATGGGGCAGTGAGGGTGTGCATTCTTGGTTGAGAACAGGGCCTTGCTGTTCTTAGTACAGATGACATGTAAGCGATACATGGACCTGTCCTGCTACTGGCGCCATTGTGGGCAGCTTCTAGTCAGGAAGGAGGCAGGTAAGGGGGCGGGCAGGGGCATTTGGCAAAAGAAGTCTGGATCTGAATTGTCCTGTCTTCCCATTGCTGTCACCAAAACTGGGCTGCTGAACCAAGGTGGAATAAACCAATTGGAAGTATGGGTGAGGATCAGGATGCTACCTGGATTTTTCTTGATTTGGGCAAAAACAGAGCTTCATCTCCAGGCCCTGTCCTGCCAGGACTTCACTCTCTGCTGGGCATGGATGTTATGACTTCAATTTTCACAACCTCTCAAGATAGAAGTGACTCTCATTTTCAGAGGGGACAGCTGAACTTGGAAATGCTGGCCCATGCATTAATATCTGGACCAGGATTGGAACTCAGTGCTCCTGCTGTTTCCCACCAAGCAAAGGAGGCTTGAAGATGAGCATGGGTTGGGTTTAAACTGGCACAGGTGGCAGGTACTCCGAGAGCAGCTCCGGATGTTGGCATACACTTCTCAGCCCGCAGGGCCCTTGTCCAGCCTTGGCTGAGGGCTAGCAGTGTCCTGGCACTTGGCCCCCAGGCTCCCACAGTGCAAGGGCTGCCAGTGCTGGGCTCCGACCTCAGTTCCTGGGGCTGCTTCCTGCCTGCATGGCACGTGCTGTCTTTCTCCATCTGTTCTGCTCCCAGCTTTTTCAGGAGCTGCTATGGACCCTTAGGTGGGAAGAAGCTTGCCTGTTAGGAAACGGTTAGGGAAGGGGTGCAGTGCTCTAGGGTTCTGTGCCCTCACAAGTGCTCCCAAGGAAGATAAGAGAATGGAGAACTCCAAGAAGACATAGCGCTGTCCCTGTCCCAGGCTTTTTGCCTGGTCCTAGGGTCTGGTTTGTGTCCCTACCTCCCGCTCCTTTCCCTTCCTTCCTTCTAGGGCCTTGTTTGTGATAGGCAGGTACTCTACCTCTGAGCAAAACCTTCTCCCCTAGGCCTTTTAAAGAATTATCATTAAAGATTTATTTATTTGTTTTATTCATGTGTGTGTGTGTGTGTGTGTGTTGGTGTCAGCAGGGGCCAGAAGAAGACATTGGGTCCCCTGAAACTGTAGTTACAGGCAATTGTGAGCCGCTCGACATGGGTGCTAAGATTTGAATTCATACCCTCTGGAAGAGCAACAAGTGCTCTTAACCACTGAACCATCTCTCCAGCCCACCATAGGCTTTTTAGGTCTTCCTTTAGTATTCTGAGCCCTCGAGTGCAGCTGCTGACAAGGTCGATGTGTCGTTGTGGTACGGAGGAAGAAACCAAGGCTCTGAGAAGCGATGTGACAGGTGCGGGGTCCAAGTCAGAGCCAAGACCTGCGGCTTTGTGACTACACAGCCGCATTCTTCCCACTGTCCCTCCTACCTATCAGGTGCTCTCTGCTGTCTTCTCTGCCTCTTTCAGTCCTTTTCTTTAGAGACTTTGGGTATCAGCTCTTAGAGAACCGCTCCATGATGATGGTACCTAGGCTAGGATCTTAGCCAAACAAGGCTTGGGGTGCGGGGTCCCTGAGTTATGCTAAGGGGAAAAAAACTTGACACCTCTTGCTATGTCTTCTCTTTCATCAGGAATTTAGGCTTGCAGATACATGAATTTGAGTTATGGTCCCATAGCTGTCACTGCTAGCAAGAACCTACTCTGGCCCCCTAGCTGTCCTTGCTGAGTTGACCTTTCACCTTTTCTTTGACGAACTGTATGTTGAACCCTGGCTCAGTACTATGAACAGATGAAGGACAAGTAATGCTGTGCTCCTGAGCTAACCTGGGTGCTCAGTGCTGTGGGTACATGGGAGAGAAGGAAGAATTAGAGGCTGTGTGGACAGAGGAGGTGAAGTTTGAATTCAGTCCTACAAGAAGAGCAGGCAAGGTTAAATCACCATGCAACTGCTCGGTCAGATTCATGATCTGGGGTCACTCAGTAGAAGCCCCAAAGAGGACCCAGTAGTGCTTGCTTTGACAGTACTAAAGTTGGAATAAGCTGGGAGGTGGTGGTGCACGCTTTTAACTGATCCCAGCCTCGGGAGGCAGAGGTAAGTGGATGTCTGTGAGTTTAAGGCCAGCCTGGTTTACAGAGTGAATTCTAGGACCGCCAGAGCTATACAGAGAAGCCCTGTCTTGAAAAACCAACCAAATAAGCAGAAAGCTGAAATGGTACACAGATTAGCGTGGTCTCTGGGCAAGGATGGCTGCAAACTCAAGAAGCAGCCTGTTTAAGATGTGATTATTACTGCGTGTGTGTCTACATGGTGTGCATACATACCCATGCAGCTGCACACATGTGGGAGCCAGAGGACAGCTTTGTGGAGTCCGTTTTCTCCTTCCACCCTTTCATGCATTCCAGGGGTCAAACTTGGGTCTTCAGGCGTGGTGACAAGTACTTTACACTGATGAGCCATCCCAGCAGGCCGGCATTCCATATGTTTAAATCTTGAGAAAGACTGTTCTTTTTGGTTGCCCTAAGATGTTGTAAGGTGGATGAGAATGTCGAAATTCGTTGCTTTTGTCAGGAGTGCTGTTCAGGTGGATGTGGTGTGAGCTCTCATGGACAGACGATTTTGTGGTAAATGTTGATCGACTTACTGCTTTACCAGATCAGAAGACAAACGATTGCGTATGAGTTAGTAAAGAGACGTGAGCGAGCCAGGCGGTCGGGGTGGCGATGATAATAATGGCTACAGTGGCTCTGGCTTGTGGGACAGTCACAAGCCAGGTGTGTGGACTATTGGGCTTGAAATGTGTTATTTTTATCCCCCAGTTTACAAGTGAGGAGACTGAACTGTGAGAAGTAAAATGACCTCCTCGGGGTCAAGCCAGAATTTGCACCCACTTCTTAATCCTTGTGTGGAGATGATAGCTGTGGGTTTCGTGTTGAGGAGCTGGAACTTGAGTCCAGCTTCATCCCAGTCACAGAGGATGTGTGGTTTTCAGTGAACAGTGACTGAGTTGAGAGATGTGGAGGAAGATGAGGGTTTGGAGTACCTCTGGAGGGCTAAGGCAGGGGCTGGTGGGCAGGCTGTTCGTGTCTGAGGTGAGACAGTTCGTCTGTGACGTCTAGGTCTGCTGGGTAAGCTGGACTGCCCTTAGGCCCTGACCGGCCCGTCCCTTCTCTAAGTGCGTGCATGTGTGCGTGCATGCATGCGTGTGTGTGTGTATCCATGTAACACTTGACTCTTGAGGAGTATTGTATTAGGGACATTAAGGGGGTTCAGGGCAGGAAGGATGGCCTGGCAGGCAGGGGGCAGCCACTCCAGGAGCAAATGGATAACACGTAATAGGTAGAACACAGCTGTACCTGCTGCTGCCAAGCAAGGCCAAAACTGCCCTATGGACCTGGTTTTTGGCTCCAAAGTCCCAGCCTTTGGGAGCCTCCTGTCTGTTTCACTGTACTTACTCTATGCCAGGAGGGGTGGGGACAGCTTCTTCGGTTGGGTTTCTTTCTTTCTTTTTTTTTTTTTTCTGGAACTAGCTCTTGTATACCAGGCTGAAATCAAACTCACAGAGATCTGCCTGCCTCTGTCTCCCTAGTGCTAGGGTTAAAGGTGTGTGCCACCACCACCCGGCTTCAGTTGGGTTTCTAGCCTCATAGCATGTAGGAATAGCGAGACCAGCTATGGTACACCCCAGCATATGTAGTTTTCAACTGGGGTAAAGTCCAGAAGAAGAAGGATAACTCAGAGGTGGGTCTTGCTCCTGTCTCTCCCTTCAGGTAACTCCCTGGCCATGGTACAGGCTGCTCTCAGCGGGCCTTTCCTTAGCCAAGTCCTGCATTTGGGGCCACAGTTCAAACCGCGTCTTTTCGGTTGTGTCAGGGCTCCTCCATCATTGGTTCCCCCTGAGCCCCAACATCCTCCTCTACTTCTTAGGCCAGGGCCTGACTCCCAGGGCTGTCAGAAAGACTAAACAGTGCCACAGGTGTGAAGCAGTGAGCCCAGCCTTGGCATATGGCAGTCACTCTTATCTGCTTTCCTGGGAATCCCTGGTTATCGGGAAGGGCGCGTCCGTATGTGACCAGTAACGTGGTGAAGAAATGCAAAGGTGTGGGTGCCGCCATCACTTCACCTGCTGAGGGGTCTCAAAGTAGGGCAAGGACCAGGGAAGCCACCAGGAGGGACACCTTCCCCAACTTTGTACTCTCCATCCTTATAGCAGTTTGTGGAAGTTGGGGTATCTATCTGAGTGGTCCAGATGGGGATACTGAGGCCTCTCGTGGTGGGTTAGTTTGCAAATGATTGCATAATCTGCCTTGGCAGAGCGTGGCTGTGTGTGCCGCTTCCTTCTCCCTAGGAAGGGATACTGTTTGAGCTGAGACTTTGTAGATGATGGAGTGTTTGCTAGGCAGAGGGAGGTTGGGTATTCTGAATACCTGCATCCTGGGAGTATTCTGCCTGGGTTGGGAGGCGCTGTTGCCAGAGGGCTTGATTCTTGTCTAGTGAAGCAGAGATGGAGGGGACCCATGCAGAAATAACTGGCCTTGCTGAGCCCTGATGGTGGTGTGTGCCTTTAATCCCAGCACTTGGGAGGCAGAGGCAGGCAGATCTCTGTGACTCGAGGCCAGCCTGGTCTACAGAGCAAGTTCCAGGACAGCTGGGACTGTTATATAGAGAAACCTTGTCTTGGAAAAAAAAAAAAAAGAAAAACAAAACTGGTCTGCATGGCCTCTGTGGCTATGCTATTAGGAACACCCTAGGATGGAGAGTCCCAGCATGCGCCTGTCCCTGAAGGAGAGTTGTCACAGTGCCCTCATTCTGTTTATTTTTTCCAGAATGGACAGGCGTCAGTTGAAGAAGCTGGACTTCAGCCATCCAAGGTGAGGACTAGGGTTGTGGCGGGTGAAGTCATGGCCATGAAGGAGAGAGCATTGCTCTTGCAGCACCTGGATGAGAAGGCCCTGGCCTCTCACTCCTTTGTGTAGCCTGGCCCTTGGGGTGGAGCCCACTGGTTCATCTTCCCTTTCTCAAAGATGAAGGAGGGGTACAGGATCCAGGAATTCTGGTTGTCTGTCACCCGGGCAACAACACTTCCTGGACATATGTACTTGTAGTTGGGGCCTAAGGAGGGCTTGGAGAGGTCTGGTTTCTGTGCTGACCTCCGTGGTGGGTAGAATGGGATGCAACACGGACTTGGGAACATTTGGGTCCGTGAACTGGAGTGGTGGGACTGGGAACCTAGCAGATCTGACCACGTCCAGTGCCTCCCAGGTGGTTTCTTGGGACTCCCAGCTCCAAAACTGAGGCATAGTCCCTCACCCCAGGTGTCTTTGCCCCCTTAGGATACTTATCCCTTGCTGGCTCTTTATTTTATTTTTTTTTAAAAAAAGTTACTATTTTTATTTTTTGAGACTGGATCTTACCATGTAACTCTGGCTGGCCTGGAAGAAATCCACCTGCCTTGGCCTCCTCGGTGCCCAACCCCAAAAGTGTATTGCACTTTTTGTTTGTTTGTTTTTGATTTTCGAGACAGGGTTTCTCTGTGTAGCCTTGGCTGTCCTGGAACGCACTCTGTAGACCAGGTTGGCCTCGAACTCAGAGATCCACCTATCTCTGCCTCCTGAGTGCTGGGCTTAACTTTTATTTGATAATTTTGTGTGTGTTCTTGTATATATATGTGTGCATGTGCATGTTCCTAGATGTGCTAATGTCAGTTCTCTCCTGTCATATAGATTCCAGGGACCAAACTCTCAGTTTGTCAGGCGTGGCAGCGACCTCCTTTACCCACCGAGTCACCCCACCAGTCTCCCATAGCTAAAACCTCCTGTGTGACCTTAGCTGAGTACCTTGTCCTCTCTGATCCTGGGCTTTCTCATCTCTAGGTGTAGGAAGAACCACACCTCAGTCACGGAGCTGAGAGGGGGGTGGGGAGAGGGATGGGGGGAAGGAGGGACTGGGCTTTGGAAGCCCTCTGGATCTGTGCAAACCCAGATTCCAGGTACTCCACCCTACCTTTTCTGCTTTCTGAGTCCCTGCATTGAACTGTAATTCGGGGAATAGGCCTTTCCCACCGGCCTGAGTGAAGGACAGATGAGGTAGTAACTGCCGCGCAGGCAGCGGGACTGCCTTGCTACATTGCTTGCTTCTACTTCCTGCCCACGGCCCCACCTTCTAGGCCTGGTCAGCCTAGCTCTAAGCATGACCTTTGATTTGGAGTCAGGGTTGGTACTGGTGTTTACAGTGACTGAGCTTCCTCAGATAAGGTAACTGAGCTGGGTGTGGTGGGGGCTGAGTGAGAGAAGTAGGCCCCTACCTCCTTCTGCTGTTGGTTACTATAACAACAGAGCCTTGGGGCCAGTAAGCCTTCTTGGACCTTGGTTATCTCTGTCCATGATAGGAGATTCCTCCCATAAAGGAGCTGCCTCTAGTTTCCTTGTAATAAAAGGAAGAAGCCTTGTGAGACCTTCAGATCTTGGGTTTGAAGGTCCTAGGGGGTAGAGTGAAGGTTTGGGGAACTGGTACTGAGCTCAGTTTGTTATCTCAAGAGTCAAAGGGGCCTGGCTTGGTGGTACAGGCTGAAATCCCAGTATTTGGGAGGCAGAAACAGGAGAATCAGGAGAAAGTACCCCCTGGTAGGTAGTGAGTTTTAGGCTAGTCTGGGCTACATGAGACCCTATCTCAAAACCAAACCAAAAGATTGACTAAGTCGGGGAGGGAGCTTGTCCAGGCAGGAGCCTGAACCTTGTTCATTCCACAGCCTAAGACTCCCACACTGAGATAGAAGGTCCTAGTGCAGGAAGGGGGTCAAGGCTGGGGATAGTGAGGCAGTGGGGCTCTCAGATGCCATGCGGTGGAAAAAGCTGAACCCAGGCCTGGCAACTGGGAGCTTTTTATTTTGGGTATTTTGTTTGTTTGTTTTCGAGGCAGAGTTTCTCTGTGTAGCCCTGGCTGCCCTGGAATTCACTCTGTAGATCAGACTGGCCTTAACTTTAGAGGTTCTGCCTCCTGAGCGCTGGGATTAAAGGTGTTCACTACCACCTGGCTTCAAAATAGAGGCTTTGTGCTCAGTTTTTTTTCTTTTTTCCTTACTTATTTATTTTGGTTTTTTTTTCAAGACATGGTTTCTCTGTGTAGCTTTGGAGCCTGTCCTGGAACTAGTTCTTGTAGACCAGGCTGGCCTTGAACTCACAGAGATCCACCTGCCTCTGCCTCCTGAGTGCTAGGATTAAAGGTGTGCACCACCACTGCCCAGCTTTTATTTATTATTTTTAAAAACATTTTTAGATGATTTATTCTTATTTTATGTGCATTGGTGTTTTGCCTGCATATATGTCTGGATGAAACTGTCAGATCCCCTAGAACTGGAGTCACAGACAGTTGTATGAGCTGCCACATGGGTGCTGGGAATTGAACCCAGGTCCTCTGGAAGAGTAGCCAGTGCTCTTAACTGCTGAGCCATCTCACCAGTCCCTATTTATTATTTTTTAGATTTATTTATTTTAAGATTTTATTTATTAAGTATACAGTGTTCTGCCAGAAGAGGCACAGATCTCATTACAGATGGTTGTGAGCCACCATGTGGTTGCTGGGAATTGAACTCAGGACCTCTGGAAGAGCAACCAGTGCTCTTACCCTCTGAGCCATCTCTCCAGCCCCTATTTTTGTTTTATGTGTATGGGTGCTTTGCCGTTATGTATGTTTGTGCCTCATATGTGTGTAGTGTCTGGGAAAACCAGAAGAGGATCCTCTGGCACTGGAATTAGAGATGATTGTTTGCAGCCATGTAGGTGCTGGGAATCAAACCTGGGTCCTCTGGAAGAGCAGTTTTGTAACCAGTTAGCCTCTTAACCAGTAAGCCACCTTTCCAGCCCTGTGTACAGTTTTCAGAGGTGATGGGAAAATTGAAGCCTTATGTCGCACAGCCGAGGGTCCAGCCTTGTTTGACCAGAGCCATGTTCCTCCCTGGCTGGTGAATCTAGAGTGTAAAGAGGAAGAGCCCTGGGTGTCTCCCACCCTAGGGGGCTAGCACGGAGTGTGAGCTCAGCCACCACTGGATGAAGATCCCCAGTGGCCACTTCTTAGTGCACTAGGGAGCGCTCAACCTGCAGCCAGGACCACATCACTGGGTAGTGGATGGAACGGGCAGATGGTCCTTCATCACGTATGTGTGCTCTGTATTATTTCACTGAAAGGGATCCCTTGCCCAAATGCGCTGGACACCATCAGCCTCAGAGAGCACCTAGGTGTGGAGGGAGGTGGAGACAGAAAAACTGGTTGGTGCTAAGATGGAGAAATAACATGCTTATGGACACACAGAACTTACATATAACGCTTCCTCCCCCAAACCCCCATTCCTCTCAGTAGAGTGGTTAGTGACCTGAGCACATCCTAGCCTCAACCAGTACCATCTGAGCTCTTGACGGAGTGTGAACCAGAGAGTGGTAGGTGAAGGAAGGTTGGGTGGACTCTGGGATACCCGACTATCTTTCCTGCAGAGTTAGCACTTGGCTGGACATTGAGTGGCCAGAGAGAGAGGCATGCCTTCCAAGTGGAGGTGCCTGGGGCCAGCTGCTCTTCCAAAGGGCAGAATAGAGCCTAACTACAATGCAGAAGAACCTGTCTTGCTGGGCGTGATGGTACAGGCCCTTAAACACAGCACTCAGAGGCAGAGGCAGGTGGATATCTGTGAGTTTGAGGCCAGCCTGGGCTACATCATGAGTTCCAGGTCAGCTAAGGCTATATATATCAAGACCTTGTCACAAAACAAAAAGGGAACCACCTAAGAGAGGATGTGCTGTGTACAAATTAAAGCATCAAAGTTTGTACAGTGTTGGTGTCTAGTGCTGACTTCTTCGTCCTTACAGCTGGAAAGAGTGTGCAGCTTAGCATCCATAGCAAAGGGCAAGCACTCCTTGAATCCCTTTCAGTTCTGTATCTCTTGGTATTCCCAGGAGCACCGGGGCTCCACTTACTCCCTCTCCCCTCTGAGAGTGGACTGGACAGCCCAGGCCCCCTCCTCTTGCTCTCTCCAGAGCTGGACCCTTTTGAAGTGCCTGCAGGTCTATTTTGAGAGCTGAGGATCTCCCGCCTCCCTTCCTCTCTTCCTGTTTATTAAACCCTGATCCCTCCCGGATCCCTTGTGCTCCCCTGGCCCTGGAGCTTAGGCAGGATGTGACTCTGGGCTTCAGGGAGCCTCAGGCAGCCTCAGGTACTGAGAGAAACTTCTCTCGGATGACCGGAACTGATCAAACTACCTGCTTAGCGTCCTGGATGACTGCCTGGGCCTCTCTTCATTCGGGGAAAGCCTGTGGTCCAGTGGAGAGGGGTTTTGTTTACAATGTCTCTTTTCTCCATGGCCCATTTGGCTTCTAGAGAACCTTCTTAGCAGAAGACGGCCAATACTGAGAAATAAGGACTTTTTGCCTGGGAGCATTGGCTTGCAGGAGTCTTAGCTCCCTACTTAAGCACCTTGCTCACAATGCCCTTTCTTGGCATGGACTCTTTTTTTTTTTCCCCCTCAAGTCCTTCTCTGTCATCCACAACAGCCAAGGCACCATCCCAGAAAGTCTTCAGGACCTCAGCCTGACAGTCTCTCTCCACCTCTGGGCAGCTACAGCACCTTAACCAAAGCCCTGTGATAGGACAGTTGGGATTCGTTACCAAGTATTTCTTTTTGGAGCTGCCTGAGAATGAGACCCAAGCCAGCCTTCTCTGTGCCTCCTGGTGTCTGTCTCCCACCTGGATGAAGCAGGGACCGGGAGCTGGCAGTCATGTCCAAAGGAGAGGGACTGGTGTTTAGTGCTTGCAGGAAAGCCTGGCTGGGGTGTTGGGGTGTGAGGAGCTGCCTAGGGGTCAGTGATGAAGTGTGGTAAAGCTTTGGCTGGCTCAGGAGCAGGCTTTTTAGTTTAGTTCTTAGCTGTCCCCTGTATCCATGTGTCCACATGGGCTTGGGCTTGTCATTCTTTGAGTCCTGTTTCCTTATCAGTGAAATCAGAAAAGGATCTGTCCTTGGGAGCTGTGCCAAGCCCAGGCCCGGTGGACCTACTTCAGCAAAGACTGAAGGAAAGAGTGACCACGTGGTTTAAATGACCCAGTGACAGGAGGCTCAAGTCTCACGCTTCTTCCCTGGCCTGACCTGGTGCCTGGGACCAGCCCCTCCCTTAGCATGCCAAGGTGCAGGCAGCCTGCCCAGTGGCATGCTGGGAGTCATACCTGGAAGGCCCTGCAGATTTTGCCAGCTGGGGAAGGGAGTGTTGGTGGCCACTGGGGCCAGCAACTGACAGGTGGGCTTGACCTTAGCAGGCAGGATACCCTGAGTAGAGCTCCTAGAAGACAAAGGTCAGGTGGCATGACTCTGGGCTTTTCTTCCTGCTACTCTGTGGAGGAAGTAAATACAGAGGCAGAATCTGGAAGAACAGGACTCCGGGATGTAAGCTGATGTCGGTCCTCCCTCTTAGCCATCAGGGGCTTTGAGCCCTCACACAGTTCAGCGAAGGCAGTTCTGAGACCATTTCCTTCCTTCTGCCCCTTCTGGTGCGCTGTTTGCCACAGTGCTTCTTTCCCTGTTTGTGGGGACTGGTGGGTTGAGGGAAGCCTGGCTTAGGTGTTTGTGGCCAATCTTCGGACAAGCTGCCCTGCCTGAAGTAGCAGCAGGAGCTTTGGTCTAGGGTGGCATCTTTCACAATTCTGCCTACCACAGACTTATCAGAGCCCTGTGAGGACAGGGAAGGGGAAGTACAGTGTGCATGAGGGGGCATGTGTTTCTACACTGGGCTGTCTAGAAAGGGTTTCCGATCACTAGCATGAGTGAGTGGATGTGTTAGTTCCTGTGGGTGTGCTAATGTCAGAGGAGGTAAAGCCCCATAGGAAGGGATGGGCCTGGTCCATGCCTGCCCTCAGGAGCCCATTCCTCTTCTTGGATCTTCTGACTTTTTGTTCATCCAAGGCTTAGGATTAGTATGTCTGAACAGAAACAGGACAAGGCAGGGTATGGTCTGCTCTGTCGGGATAGGAGTGTCTCAACTCCAGGCTGTGCCAGCCAGACTGGCCTGGCTGACTTCTGTCCCATCTATTGTGGGGGAGCCCCCAGGCTGTATATTTTCATGCCCTGAATGCATATTGTTTGGGCATCTCATCGCCTTCTGGCTTCTGTTTGCACTCCTGTCTTCCCTCGCTGGGGGTCAGGAGACAGAAAGGGTTGTAGCTTGGGGTCTGCAGTGTCCCCTCCTTAGCAGGGGAGCCTAACCCATTTTGAGTTCCTCCTTCCTGCTGAGAGGGAAGTGAGAAGGAGGAGAGCCAGGGACCCTGCCTTCTGGGCTAGGAAGGCTAAAAAAAGCAGAAGTTGTCGGAGTAACCGGCCCCTCTGGCTGCCCGCTTGAGTCCCACCATGCAAACCCCAGCAGATTTCCCCAAGGTTGAGAGAGACTCCGACTTCTGTCCCAGAAAGGTGAGGAGATGGGTAATTTGTCTCCACGGGTATCTTGTCATCGTGCCTCTGAGCACGGAATAGGTTTGGGGAAAGCGCTCGGTCCCCTGGAATTTCCGGGTAGCTGCATCTGTCCCCAGTGGTCTTCTCAAGCAGAGTTAAGCAGCTGACCTCGGGGTGTGGTGAGCAGGAATTGTGTGGCCTTGGCCTGACCGCAGTCATACCTTCTGCCTGTTCCCACCAGATGGCTCTGGGGGACTGGTCAGCCTGCGGTGTTCTTGGGGTTTGATGGCACCGTTGAAACCCTTGAAAGTCTCTGAGAGTGACAACTTGGAATGGGAAGTCCCAGATGGGTTTTAGGACTGAGAGACGGCAGGCTTGGGTGGGCAGGAAGTGGCTCTGGCTGATTTACCTGCCCACCCTTTCCTGGCACTTGAGGCTGCTGACTGCAGTCAGACAGGACCCAGAGGAGGGACTCAGCTCAGGGCGACTCTGTCATTGGTTTGTCTTGAACTTGAACCACAGTTTCCTGTTCCCTCAGAGGGGTTAGAGGTTTTAGGGATATTTGGATCAAAGTTCACTCAAGGCGGCTCTCTTGGCTTCTCTCAATCCTGGGGCCACCTGGGAAGTCCCTGAGAAAGTTCTGGAAGACCTCACAGAGATGGGATTGAGCACACTCTCAGTGCTGGGGCCGGCAGCTTTTGTTCCTCTTGTCTCTTCCCACCCTAAGCACTCGAGAAAGCACCTACAGTGTTGCCCCTTGTCCTCTCCTGGGGAATCCCTGCCCTGCTACCTGTCTGGGTCTGCCCTGGAGACCTGTCGGTCTGTGGCGGTCTTAACTTTGCCTGGCTCTTTCTGTCTCTCTTGTTGGGTTCCAGGCCCTGTCTCTAATTGATAAACGCCTGTCTTCATGAATAGTGTACACGATAAATGTTGAGTGGCTCCTGTTGCCTCTGCCTGTCTGGATCCCTTCTGTCTCTCACAGGCACTTGCTCCCTCCTGTGCAGTGGATATGTGCTCTCGCCTTTGCCTCTTAGTGTAGGTCTCCCACCCATCTCTGTGTTGAACATGTGTGTCTGTCTACCTCTGTCTGCTCAGTAATCGTCCCAATCTATCTCTTGCCACTTGGGGATATGGCCTTATCTTATACCTCCCTGTCTGTTGACTGAATGTGTCTATGCTCTGTACATACACACATTGTAAGTATGTCTTCCGGCCCCTGCCTGATGGGTGTCTGTCCTTGTCTGTTGCTACATGCTAGATGCCTTTCTCTGCCTCCTGAGGACCTTGTCAGGTCCCTACTGTTATCTGCTCAGTCCCTGGCCTGGTTTGGGGCTTTCTCTTTATAGAGAAGATGAAGGAGAGGGCCAGAGGGCAGACCTCAGGCACCTGGGAGGGGGGCAGAGAGAAGAAGGGAACAGCGTGAGGGTGGAAGTCTGGAACTGGGAAACCACAGGCCCTGTGTGATTGGCTGTCTTGGGCCTGGCCCAGCCCCCGCACCCTCACCCTGCACATCCGCCTTGGGCCCAGCCACCTCCTCAGCAGCCCAGTGGCTTGTTGCCTACCCTTGCCATGGTGCCGTGGCCCTGCTGGGCGGATGGAGCAGGACCCCAAGCTGCCCCGCCTGCGGCTCAGGGCCCTGCTCCCCTGGCTGCTCAGGAAGCAACGGTCCAGGATCGGCCAGACTCTGCCTGGCCCTGGCCTTGGCTCTGGTCCCCAGCAGGACTCGGTAAGTGTACCCGGATATCTGGTCCTGGCTTGGCAGTAGCCCCCGGAACAGGTGTTTGGGCAGCCAGTGTGGCCCAAATTAGCTTTCGACTCTCCTGGCTGTGCTAGATGCCCGGACCTTGCCCAGACTTGCTTCCTGGGGAAGTAAGGAGGCATCTCAGTGCTTCACAGCAAGACTGGCAGATTGAAAGGCCAGAGAGGTCCCCACACAGCAGTGACCCGACACTCCTAGATGCTTAGCAAGGGAAGTTTGATAGGGCATAGGGTCTCTGGCCTTAACCCTCAATTGCTCCAGATGGGCATTGAGTGGGTTGACAGGGATGTCTGGGTGACTCTTGGGTCTCTGTGTACCTCAGCCTTATCCATACAACCAGAGAGTTTGTTTGCCTTATCTCATCCTGACTAGCAAAAAAGGCCCAGCTCTACCTCCCCATTATGAGCTCAAACCTTACTTCCTATTGTGGCAAAACCCAAGCAGCTGGGGGAAGGGGAGCCTTAAGGGCGGGCCTGAGCTGGTCCCTACGCCAGACCCACGCCTTTGGTCAACTCATCCTGGTCATGTCTGTACCTTCCTTTGGGTCTGAGCAGGCCCGAGCGTCCATGCCACAGGAACAGGGCCTCACTTGAGTTGGTCCTCTGGTAGTTGGCCTTCTTGGCCATTGAGACACTGTTGGTACCCATGAACCTGAAGGCTACTGGGGTAGTGGTCTGTTGGGATGGCTTGGATAAGCTGTATGCCATGTTGCCCTGGAAGGGGCCCGGGCCTACCACCTCTGTCCTTCTGTCAGGATGAGGGCGTCCTCAAGGAGATCTCCATCACACACCACGTCAAGGCTGGCTCCGAGAAGGCTGATCCATCCCAGTTTGAGCTCCTTAAGGTTCTGGGCCAGGGATCCTTTGGCAAAGTAAGTCAGAGAGTTATCTTATTGGTAGGGCATCACAAGTTATGTCTGAGGTGGGAGGGTACCACAGGTCATGTCTGAAGTGGGGTGTCAGGGGGACCTTGCAGTTCACCAAAGGATCAGAGGTCACCTTGGTAACTCAGGGAGAGCAGAAGGTCAACTTGGGGTCCCAGGGAACTTATAGATCAATGTGGGGGGCTTTAAGATGGTCAGGTTAGCTGCCTCTCACCCCCTCCTGATTTTTCCCGCCCTCTGTCTTCTCAGGTCTTCCTGGTGCGCAAGGTCACCCGGCCTGACAGTGGGCACTTGTATGCCATGAAAGTATTAAAGAAGGCAACGTTGAAAGGTGAGGAAGAGTTCCTTCCTGGGCAGGACTGAAGCTGGGCTCGGGATGCAGGACTGGAGAGCTGATGATGAGGGAGGTGCCTCTGTTTTTGGGAGCCTCTAGGGTGGGGGCAGAAAGCAAATCAACCCTCAGCCAGCCCCTTCTTTTCCCTCCTCCAAAACCAAGTGAAGGCAGGTGCCTAGAAGGGAGTAGTGGGCTACAGAGGCTTGGGATGGGAGACACTCAGCCTTCAGGCTGTTGGGCAAAAGTGTTGTATCGGCAGAGTAGCTTCATGGTGCTTGGAAGCCTAAGGGAGATCTCTCTGGCCCCTGAGGTTCTGGGCGTAGAAGGGCATGAGAGAAGAGGCGGGAGCCTGAGAGTATAGAATCTGGGGGCCCATAAGAGAAGATGAGTTGAGGGCAAGGCCACAGAGTTGGGGGACAGAGAAGTTCAGAAGGAAGCCCCAAGCCAAAGTCGAGAATTCTGGGGACTTAGAAAGTACACGAGAATGGTTAGTTGGCTGTGGGTCAGTTGTTGGCTCTGATTGGCCTGGGAACCAATGTAGCCAGAAATCAAGTGGAGACCAAACTAGGCCTTGGCTGGGACTGTAACACGGAGAAAAGGAGGGGTCAGCCTTAAGGACAGATCTGTCCTTGGCCTACCAAGGGCTTTCTGCTAGACGCTAGTGGGTTTAATGTAGTCTGACTGTAGGATCATCCCTCAGGAGAAATCGTGGGAGTCACAGGGAAAGATGTGGTCCCTACTCATGGACCGGGTAGGGACTGGGAGTCTTCCCATGGCCTGGCAGTGAGGTATAGCGATGCTGGGCTTTTGTACATGGATGCCCAGGCCAAGGAGTTGAGGGATGGGCTGTGAGTCATAGAGGTCAGGTCAGGCAAGGGTTCTGGAGACACTCTCAGGAGTAAGTCTAGGACCTGTGCCTTGAAGGCTGTTGGGAATTTACCAGAACAAGATGGTAAAGTTTGGACCCCTAGGAAGGAGGAGCCATGAGGAAGCGTTGAGGTGTGTTTGAAAGTGGCTGGACTGGTTAGCTGCAGCATGGCCCCTGCTGCATCGAGAGAGAGAAATAGAAGGATTAAAACAGAGTAAGCAGTGATGTGGTGCCCAGGGCACCCAGCCCGCAGGGATGCCCAGGATTGGCAGCTTCTGTCCTTTATCCCTACCAGACATTCATGCGACCTGTAACTGAAGCATGTGGGAGGTGGAGGCAGGAGGATCAAAAGTTCAAGGCTAGTGTTGGCTATCTAGTGACTTTGAAGTGAGCCTGGGCTATATGGGAGCTTGTCTCACATAATCCTCTCCAGCAATAAAATAAAGAAAAAAAAACATTAATAAACAAAGCTTGTTAAGAATGTCCACTTAGACCACCCAAGAATCACATTTTAGGGTGGCCTTAGGAATTCCTGTGGACATGGGAAGGGGTTAATAAAGATGTGCTGGAGGAGGAACATGGCCACAGTCCAGGGACCTTAGGAAATAGGGCACCCTGGGACACAGGGTGGAAGACTAGACAACTGGGCAAGACACCAGGACTCTGCCTGGACTCCATGAGGAGCGAGAGCAAGAACAGGCCAAGAAGCCAGGGCAGTGTGGGGAGGAAGGAGGAAACTGAGTGCCCCGAGCCCGAGGGTGAAGAGCCTTGGCAGTGTAGACTTGGAAGGCTGAGTAGGTAAGGGCCCATAGGGTTGGGCTTGGGGAGGCTGTGTTGGGGTAGACTTTTAGTGACCTCTCTTCTCCTCTGGCCAGTGCGTGACCGTGTTCGAACCAAGATGGAAAGAGACATCCTGGCTGATGTGAACCACCCGTTTGTGGTGAAGCTGCACTATGGTGAGATCACAGACCGTACCCAAGTGCCATCCCTCCTCAGTGTCCACCTTTGCCTGTGACCTGCTTCATTCCTTGTCCCACCTCTCATGGGCCAGGCCAAGGAGCCAGGGACAGAGGCATACATAGGTCACAGGCCCAGCTGACTCCGCCTTGGCTTCTGTCTTCTCTCAGCCTTCCAGACTGAGGGCAAACTCTATCTCATTCTGGACTTCCTGCGTGGCGGTGACCTGTTCACACGACTGTCAAAGGAGGTAAGCCAATATTGTACTGCCAGGGATGCAGTGCAGAGTCCAGTCCCGGGTCCTGTGAAGCCCATTCTCAGTGTGGTCAAGGCCTGTAACTTCCTGGCTGCAATAAATGTCACACCGGCCCTGAAAGAGAGGCCACCCCTGGCAAAGCCTCTGTGAGTTTCTCCAAGGATAGGCTGAGAATGAGCAGGCCTACATGTGGTACCACCATGGCCTCTAGTTGCTAAGGGAATCTCCCAATGCTTGAGGTAGACTGCCACAGTCTGTGCTAGTCTAGGGAAAGAAGCCCAAACTCGCCCAGGAAACTTAAGGTTCTTGTGAAAAGTGGTGGTGCACGCCTTTAATCCCAGCACCTGGGAAGCAGAGGCAGGTGGATCTCTGAATTCAAGGCCAGCCTGGTCTACAGAGTGAGTTCCAGGACAGCCATAGCTACACAGAGAAACCCTGTCTTAAAAAACTAAAAAAAAA
>JAQHUG010000031.1:11760504-11773857 GCA_028555095.1 Dicrostonyx torquatus | reverse complement strand
ACATATGCACACAGGTGTGTGTGTATATTGGGACATATGCACACAGATGTGTGTGTATCGGGACATATGCACACAGGTGTGTGTGTATATTGGGATATATGCACACAGATTTGTGTGTATGTTGGGATATATGCACACAGATGTGTGTGTATCGGGATATATGCACACAGATGTGTGTGTATATTGAGACATATGCACACAGATGTGTGGACATGCATGTATGTGGAGGTCAGAGGACAGCTTGTGAGAGAGAATTGGTTCTCCTTCCGTCATGGGGGTTCCAGGAGGATGGAACTCAAGTCTTTACCCATTGCATTGTCTCGCTTACTCAGAACCAAACTTTCAGTATTTGAAAAGTTAACGCTTAATTAGGCCATCCGTTTTTATGATTCAAAAGTAAACATTAATGGTGCAGTCTCGTTACTAGAGTCCCCTCTAGCCCCCTGTTGTTTTTCCAGGCAGGGTTTCTCTGTGTAACCCTGACTGTCCTGAAACTCGCCCTGTGGACCAGGCTAGCCTCGAACTCACAGAGATCTGCTTGTCTCTGCCTCCCAAGTGCTAGGATTAAAGGCATGTGCCACCACCGCCCATCTATTATCGGTTTCTTATTTAACTGTCTCAGGATCCTTTTGTAAATACATTTTGTATGTGTTCTGAGTCCCTACCCCCACTCCCTTACCTAAGAAGGATTAGTTTCTGTACAATGTGCTAGGCTTGGCCTCTCAAGTCAGTATATCTCGGGTTGTTCTGTATCCGGATGTGGAAAAACTCCCTGTTCTATGTTTCGGCCGCATAGCTCTTGATTCTACCCAGGAGAGGCAGTTAATTCTAGTCTTTTATTCCTGGGTACTTGAATTATTTTACTCATTGCTGTTTCCGAACTTTAGCAAGTGAGTGACTTGTGTATTGGAGAAAGGTATGTCGCATTGCACTGTGTCCCCAGGGTAGACTCTCAACACCCAAAGGCTATGGCTGCTCCATAGCCCAGCTCTTAGGGAACAGGATGTCCTGGCTGAAGCATGTCTCTCTCCTGGCAACAGGTTATGTTTACAGAGGAGGATGTCAAGTTTTACCTGGCTGAACTGGCACTGGGCCTGGACCACTTGCACAGCTTGGGCATCATCTACAGAGACCTCAAGCCTGAGAAGTGAGTGAAACTGGCGGCCTCTCTACAGGGTACAGAGCAGGGCCACTCGAATGGAGACGGCGTGGCTCTCCTCAGGATCTTACCCTTTTGGGGTTATCAGGGAGTGGTTGGATAGGGTAGTGGCAGCAGCAAATTGACCTTAGGTAATTAGGGACTGCCTGATCCATTAGTGCTATTACCAAAGGCCACCAGGCAGCTGTGTCATGTGTCCCACCCTGTCTAACGCAATGTGACATCTGAGATGCTGCCATTAAAGATCACGTCCTGATACATTTCTCCCGTGGTTTTCCACAGTATCCAAATGCACTGCCTTCCGGTGCTACCTTAAGAGGTAGGACAGTCTGGTGGTCGAGGTAGACACACCTCAAGTCAGGCATTATGGTGCATGGCTCTGGTTCTGGCTGCTGAAGAGACTAAGTCCAAGAGTTTGAAGCCAGCCTGTACAATACAGTAGGTGCTGTGATTAAAAGAAAGACAGGTTCCACAGACATTTATATCTTGAGGAGGAGAGTTACTCTCCTGAGATGTAGTTTTCCCTTTAGTAAAAAGGAACCCTAATGTCACTGCCAGGCCTCCATTCTACCACTCTCTCATTGGGTAGATCTGGACCAAGCCCTTCTTCTGGGCAGGCCCAAGTTCCTCCATCCCATGGTACCACCCGAACCCACATAGTGTCTCCTGCTAAGGCTCCTGACCCATCTCTCTCTGTTACAGCATCCTTTTGGATGAGGAGGGCCACATCAAACTCACCGGTGAGTGAAGTGCCTGCTCCCTTGGACTCCGGGGAAGGATGAGAGGGGCTCCTGATAGATCATAGCTGAGGTCTGGGAGCTCCCTGTGCTACCTGAGAAACAGTGCCAGTTATATACATGAATCCAAAGGCCAGGGCCTGGTTATGTTATTTATTTTTGTGTTTATGGGGATTCTGCCTGTGTGTGTGTCTGTGTCCCTCATGCATGCATTGCCCACAGAATCCCCTGGAACTGGTCGTTAGCCATCATATGGGAGCTGGGAGTCAAACCTGGGCTCTCTGAAAGAACAGCTGGTGCTCTTTAATTGCTGGGCCACCTTTCAAAGCCCCCAGGTCCCAGTTTAGAATCACAGCTCCCTACCACAACCACAATCACATTTTCAAATGCCCGTGGGTTTCAGCTTTCTCTTGGTATCATGGAGGGGATCCCCTGTTCTGGCCAGGGGAGCTCAGTGTGGTAGCAGTGAGGATGGCAGGGGTCCTAAAGATGGCTCCTCTGCCTTCCATGCTGCAGACTTTGGCCTGAGCAAGGAGGCCATTGACCACGAGAAGAAGGCCTATTCATTCTGCGGGACGGTGGAGTACATGGCCCCCGAGGTTGTCAATCGCCAGGGCCACACCCACAGTGCAGATTGGTGGTCCTATGGGGTATTGATGGTGAGTGTCCCGGCAAGAGTAAATGATCTGGTCCCAGGCTCAGGACTCAGTTTCCCTGTGTGTACAGTGAAGAAGGATCATCCGGCCCTCCCTTGTCTCCCAGCCAAGCGTGCCTCGCTCTGCGCACCTGCACTGTCTTTCCCTGGGAGATGCACAGGCTTCAGTCCACCTGGAGTGCACAACCTCGGTTTCCAGCTTCAGTGCTGCTTCTGGAATCTAGGTTGGGATAGGGGCAAAAGCAGGCACAGTCCTTGCTCCAGGTAGACTCTAAAGTCCAACAGGCCAGCAAAAATCCTGGGACTGGAGTAGCCTGGGAAGGAGGAAAAGGATGTGGAAACAGATCAAAATTGCACCCTTTTTTGTCCTGCAGTTTGAGATGCTGACAGGCTCCCTGCCCTTCCAGGGGAAGGACCGGAAAGAGACCATGACCTTGATTTTGAAGTAAGCCCCAATGCTGCCATGGCACTAGTATGGTCTTCCTAATCCCACCCCAGTTTCGGGGCCAGAGGGTCACCTTTTTCCACAGACCCTTGTCTACCAGGGCCAGTGGAAGGTGTCCCCTGCCTCCACAGACCCTTGTGTCTACCTGGGCTAGTGGGAGGTACTCCTAAAGTCTTTGGGAGGTGAGTTAGTGGCTGGCTTGTCTGGACTGAGCTGGGAAAAAGACCTGGACAAAGGGAAGGTGTTCTGGGGCTTCTGGGGTGGGACTTGTCACTCATGAGACCTGCGGCTGTTCCAGGGCGAAGCTAGGCATGCCCCAGTTTCTGAGCACGGAAGCCCAGAGCCTCCTGCGAGCCCTGTTTAAGAGGAATCCTGCCAATCGGCTTGGTAAGCAACCCCAGCTCAGGGGAGGGGGCATGGCAGTGGGGAACAGGGTGCAGCTGCAGCCTAGGCCACCGGGCCACGTCGGGGACTGAAAGGAACTGTTGTCTTTTGTGTGAGCAGACAATGCTGCTGGCTACCCTGTTTTCTGGCTCCATGTGTGGTGTTGGGAGGGTGACCTGTGTGTAGGGGGAAGGCAGGAACTGAGTCATCCCTACCCACTCAGGGACAAGGACAGAGGCCCCCACACAACTTCTCTGCCAAAGTTGCTGGCTCTGGAGGAGGCACACGAGCTCAGGAGTGAGAAAGGTCCCAGGACTATTCCCACTGCCTGGCACCTAGCAGGCACTGTAAATATTTGTTGAGTGATTGGGTACCATTAATGAGCTACGTGATTGGGCAGGTGACTTTACCACTCTGAGCCCCAAGTCCCTGGTGTTGGTGGAGACAGTGATCCCAACCTGGCTCCCAGGGCTCTTTGAGTCAGAGGACACGCCTGTCGCATACTGGAGTCTACAGTGTTTGTTGACTTTTTAATTGCCCAGTCCAAGTCCCTGAGTTGAACTGAACAAGAGTTTGTCTCAGATGAAGAGGGCAGTAGGAGAAGAAGGGCAGAGATGGGACCTTGCTAGAGCTCAGAAGTCCAGCTTCTGTCTTGACTGTCACTTGGACAGGTCGCCTGTCCTGCCTGGTCCTTCCTTCTGTGTGTACACTGGGGCTTGGTCATCAAAGGCCCGGTAAAGTAGAAGATTGCTGAGTGGGCTGCGGGCTTCAGGATGATTGGTGCAGATACAAGGCAGGGCGAGCCCAACTTGTCCACTGCTGCAGCAGCTGGTCCAGAGTTGGGGGGATAGGGTCAGTATCTGAGGCCGGACCTTCATTTGGCTTCTTTCAGGATCGGGTCCTGACGGGGCAGAGGAAATTAAGAGGCATGTCTTCTACTCCTCCATTGACTGGAATGTGAGTGCATTTGTCCACACCATGGCTCTCTGGGGGGACACAGGAAGGGTGGGAAACAGGGCCTCTGCCAACTAGGATCTCAGATGTGGGAGATAGAAGAAGGTGAGCAGCCCTTGAAATGCCCTTGGAGGGCAATGCCATGCCCTGTGGGACAAGACTGGTCTCCCAAGGCCTCAGACTCACTGTTACTACTGGGCAGCATAGCCTCCACTCTTCCTGCCAGAGTCACCATGGTGACTAGAGCATGTACCCCACCTTGCAGAAGCTCTACCGTCGTGAGATCAAGCCTCCTTTCAAGCCAGCTGTGGCCCAGCCCGATGACACCTTCTACTTTGACACTGAGTTCACGTCCCGCACACCCAGGGGTATGTCGTTGATCTGGTTAGTCTGTCTAGGACTGGGCCTAGTGAAGCAGATCTTTGGGGGAATCCTGGGATACAGAGGCGACCAAGGACTCTGGGAGCTCAAGTGTGTGGGTAGATAGGCAGTATCTGGCTCCATGGGATTTATACTCGTCCTGGTCTCATACTGCCCTGGCTGCCTCTCTGGGGCTCTATGGGCCTCTTTGTTTCTGGGAGAGAGAATGAGATGTGGGGGTGGTTTAGGCCACAGCAGGAAAGTCGGGACCCCTGCCCCAGGCATCTCCCAGCCTTCTGGGAAAACTAACCAGGTCAGGCCTCTGCTTGCATCAGACATGAGGAACCTGACCTGGCAAACCCGTGACAGTCTGGCAGAGCAGAGGTGACAGTACCCATAGGTTGGGCAAATGTAAGAATGGACATCGGCTTCTGATGCTGGGGCACCTTGGCTCATCTGGAACATTCAGGCAATCACAGACCTGCCTTGTTCCTCGGTGGCTACCAAAAGCCAGTGAGGGGGCTTCTGGGAGGGAGCACGGGAAAGCTGATGCTCTGGCCAGATACTGCCAGTGGATGGGGACTTGCGTGTTAGCTCTGCAATGCCCTCTTTGAGGGTGATTTTTTTTTTTTCTGTGTAGCTTACACTGCTGAGGATGGGAAGCCCTTCTGAGCTGTGTGTCTTCTCTTTATCTGCCAAGTCCATCCCAGGTCCCTGCTGTGTGTCAGCCTTAGGAGAGAATGGACAGACCTGGAATAGCAACATAAATTGGAACCGCATAGTTCAGGCTGTCAGTAGGAAGGAGATTCTAGATGGCCAGAGAAGCAACCTCAGGCAGCATTCTCAGGGGGGGCATATGAGCTAAGCCTTGATGGTGGACAAGGAGTAGACTATCTAATCCAGAGGAACAGCGCCTGTGGCAGCTCCGAGGCTCTTTTGAGAATGTGGAACTCCACTGGGGCTGAGCCGCCAAAGGGAAGGAAAGGGCCGCGTGGATCTCACTGGCCAGGCTTGGGTGGTGGAGAGCATCCCGCTGGCAGGTGCAGAGGACAGGTGGCCAGCAGACTGTGGTTGTAACCATCCCTCTAGCTGTGCTGACAATAGACTTAGAGAAAGAGGTGGACCTGAGATGAGAGGCTATGGGGGAGGCATCGTGCCCCGGCCTGAGCTGGGGACCCTATGTGGTGTCTCACGTTCCTGTGTGGCAGGGCGGGGATGGTCTAAGTGCACGTTTATGTGTTTATTCCGTATGAATTTGCTGTTTGGAGTTTTGAGATGGGGTTTCTGTAGCTCAGGCTAGCTTGGTACTCGCTGTTTCACCCAGACTGGCCGCAAACTAGCAACAATCTCCCTGCCTCGAGCACTGAGGGCTGGGACTGCAGCATGTGCCCCCGTGCCAGGTTTGTTTATTTATTCCCTTAGCGTGTGAACAAAGAAACGGAGTAAGAGGAGGACATGGAGAAGATCTTTATTGTAGATAGGAGGGAGAAAGCAGGCGGGGGAAGAGCCCAGGCTGAACATGGCCGCAGACTAAACCAGACCATGGTGGAGAGCGGGAAGCAAGAGAGCAGCCTGACCAAGAGGCGTCGCCCTGGCTCACAGACCTAGAGACTGGGGTGGCCAAAATGGTTATCTCAGGATCAGGCTGGGGAAAGGGAAGCAGGAGCCCAGCACCTGGGAGGGAGGGGCTTAGGATAGGGGGCGTGGTGAGGAGTGCTGGGAGGAACCACAGGCACTGAAACTTGCTTGTCCCAGATTTCTTAGAGACCTAACAGTACCTGTTTTTGTATTTCCTTTGTGGTGCTGGGAATCAGACCCAGGACATCGAATGTTCTAGAAAAGTACTATACCACTGAGCTACACATGTGGACAGATAGGCAAAGATGGGCTTAAACATGCTCCTGGCATGGCTGCCTGCTAGGGCAAGCCAGGGTCCCTGTAGCCTCCCTTTGCTGGACTGCCTTGGATCAAGGGTACTCCCTCACCCCCATGTCCCCTCCTCTCAACAGACTCTCCAGGCATCCCCCCCAGTGCTGGTGCCCATCAACTGTTCCGTGGCTTCAGCTTTGTGGCCACTGGCCTGATGGAGGACGACGGCAAGCCCCGGGCCACTCAGGCCCCCCTGCACTCGGTAGTACAGGTGAGGGAGGTGGGGGGCTGCCCCTCAGTTGCCCATTTCCACGCAGAAAGCACAGCAGGAAAGCTGAGAACAGGTCACACTTCTCTGGGACCCAGACAACCTCTAAGCTCCTGGGCCCTTGCTGTCCTCAGGTGTAAGCCTATTAGTGTCTCAGAGTGGCCCTGATTGTCCTCCAGAAGCCGAGAGAGAAACTTCTTAGAAGGAATGCCAGATACTGCCCTGAGGGTGGAATGAGGGAGTGGCTCAGGTGTCCCCGCTAGGAGTAGGCGGCAGGAACAGGGTGTGTGTGTGTGTGCTCGGATTCACCCCTCCTTTGTACATGGAGACAATAATGTAGATGTCAGAGCTTAAGGCCAGGGCTCAAAAACTACGAGGTGAGCAGGCTCTGGAGGAGACACCAGCCTCAGTTTCCTCATCTGTAACTGGGTGATAATAGAATCTTCCTCTGCAGTGTCTTAATGCTTTCCGGAGCTGATGTTTGAAGTTAAGATCACCATGTAATTCCTTTTCTGTGTGTTGGAGACAGGGTCTCACTAAATAGGTTAAATACCTTGTCTGATCTGAAACTCTTCATTGTGGACCAAGATGGCCTTGGATTCACAGAGATCCAAAGGCCTCTTCCTCTAGAAGGCTAGAATTAAAGGCATGTGCCACCATCCCTGCCCACTAGGTAATTTCTTACCTAAATTGGGATATCTGTGCAGGACAAACCTTAACCAGACTAGATGTGAGGCTAGCCGGCATACGCCAGGGTTGAGACTCTTTCAGAGGCCCTGCGTTCTATTCCCAGCACCCACCCAGCAACTCACAGCCATCCATAACTGTAATCCCATGGTATCCAATGCCCTCTTTTAACGTACGGATGAAATACCCATATGCATAATATACATAAATAAATCTTTAAAAAAAAAACAAACAGACACCACCTTGATGAGACATGGGACTGAAGAAATGCCTCATTAATTAAGAGCACTTGTTGCTCTAGCAGCGAACCTGGGTTCGGTTCCCAGCATCCTCATGGCAGCTCAGGGAATCTGATGACCTCTTCAGGCCTTTGCAGGTGCTTCTACTGCAGATACAGGTGTACATACAGGCATCCACCCATGCATAGCATACATCCATATGCTTAAATTTAAAAATGAATAAATCTTAAAATTTTATATATATATACATACATATGTGTGTATATATATATATATATATCTGCAGATACAGGTGTACATACAGGCATCCACCCATGCATAGCATACATCCATATGCTTAAATTTAAAAATGAATAAATCTTAAAATTTTATATATATATACATACATATATATATACACACACACGCACGCACACATATGATTTTTCAACATAGGGTAGCCCAGATTGACCTCTGTATAGCCCTGGTTGGCCTCAAACTCACAGAGATCCACCTGCCTCTGCCGCCCAAATGCTGGGATTAAAGGTGTGCACCACCACCACCTGGCTCAATATATATATTTTTATATTTTTATATAAGGTATATACCAACCTTGAGACATAATGAACCAGATACCCCAAGAACAGGGGCCTATTACTTAAAGCCGCATTAAATGGAAGTCCTAAGATATAGTTGGGTTTTTATCTAGCTTAGGTCTACCCAGGCTTTTGAAACCATGAACTTCTCAGTGTCCAGTTCTCCTGGTCTGTCCTCTTCCATTTTGTTGTTTTTTTGTATTGCCATGTCCCCCTTCAGCCCCGCTTGGGCTACCCTGTGACCGTACACTGTGGCGAGTGTGCCCCTGTGACTGTACACTGCGGCGAGTGTGCCCATGTGACTGTACAGTGCTGTGAGTGTGCCCCTGTGACTGTACACTGCGGTGAGTGTGCCCCTGTGACTATACAGTGCTGTGAGTGTGCCCCTGTGACTGTACAGTGCTGTGAGTGTGCCCTATGACTGTACAGTGCTGTGAGTGTGTCCCTGTTACTGTACACTGCGGTGAGTGTGCCCCTGTGACTGTACACTGCGATGAGTGTGCCCCTTATGACTGTACACTGCGGCGAGTGTGCCCCTGTGACTGTACAGTGCTGTGAGTGTGCCCTGGTGAGTGTGCCCATTGCAGAGAGTAGAAACTGAGGCTCAGAAAGGGGCAGGTTCTTTTGTTTTTTCTCTGTAGCTTTGGAGCCTCTCCTGGAACTTGCTCTATAGACCAGGCTGAGACTCACAACCAGTTAGACTCAGTTTGATCCGCCTGCCTCTGCCTCCTGGGATTAAAGGTGTGCGCCACCACTGCCCGGTGGGGCAGGTTCTTGACTGAGGTCACAGCAGACAACACTTAGGCCTTGTGACTCTCCTTTCTCTGTGCCATCTTTACTGAGGCAAGGCCTGATCTTAGGGATGACCCCTGGACCAGGGCACCTGGGGTTAAGCTGACTCTTGTCTTCTGCAGCAACTCCATGGCAAGAACTTAGTTTTCAGTGATGGCTATGTGGTAAAAGAGACCATCGGCGTGGGCTCCTACTCCGTGTGTAAGCGATGTGTCCACAAGGCCACCAACATGGAGTACGCTGTCAAGGTTGGCTTCCCAACCATATCTCTAAGGCTGCTGGGTTGGGGGTGAGGCCAGTGTACCTGCGGCACTTTGATGGGAGGGTCTGTGGATTATGACAGGCATGGGACTGATTCTCCCTGGCCCTGTGGTACGCTGTAGTACTGGCCTCATGGCAGAGAGAATCAGATCATGGAGTCTGTGCTCCTGACAGTGCCGTGTGCTCCTACTGTCTTCAGGTTATTGACAAGAGCAAACGAGATCCCTCAGAGGAGATCGAGATTCTTCTGCGGTATGGACAGCACCCCAACATCATCACCCTGAAAGATGTGAGTGGGGAGGGGTCCTTGTTGGTGACATCAGGGCCCCTTTCCAATGCTCATGAGAAGAGGCAGGGGGTCCCTGAGCCCTACCCTGCAGACTCAGGCATTCCTGGAGCCCCCTTTAACCACCAGGGCCAGGGCCAGCACCCACTGCCCAGCAGGATGATGGCCTGGAAGAGTGGAGGCCCAGCTGAGTCACTGCAGTGTGTCAGAATCCAGCCCTAAAACTTCTTTGTCAGGAGACCTGGCTGCTGAGGGTCCCAGCCTGATGGCGAGGTCTCTGGCACAGGTGTATGATGATGGCAAACACGTGTACCTGGTGACAGAGCTGATGAGGGGCGGGGAGCTGCTGGATAAGATCCTGCGACAGAAGTTCTTCTCCGAGCGGGAGGCCAGCTTCGTCCTGCATACCATCAGCAAGACCGTGGAGTATTTGCATTCCCAGGGGGTAAGTCTCAATGAGGGAGTGTCCGAGGTCATGAAGAGGGCAGAGTGTGAGAACTGGCTGCCTCAGGAGTGGCAGTCTCCAAATTGCCAGTCAGAGAGGATCAGGGATGGGTAGGTGGAAGGAAGAGATGGGGCCAAGCTCAGGAGCATTTGGCCAGCATCTGCCGTATGCCATGTGAAGGTTTAATTTAAGGGAAAGCTTCCTTTGTTATTCCAGTTGGATTTCCATAAAGTCCTGAATTAGATGTTGTTACTGGCCCTAGGCAGGTCAGAAGTCTGAGTATAAGGTTGCTTTCCTAAGATCACACCACTGGGTGGCATGGGGAGACTGGAAATTGTGGGGAGGAGTAGATTTTGTTTGGAAGGTGCAAGGGTTCCTGAGGGGAGCTTTAAGGCTTCAAAGAGGGAGAGGGTGGCCCAGGTGCTAAGAAAGAGGGAGTGGTTGGGGCCAAAGAGCAGGGTGTGGCCTTCTTTGTTGATTGATGCTGCCCTGGGTGAGAAGCCAAGTTGGAGGATAAACTTCCTCATAGTTGAGTTACCCTGGCTCTCTCTAGGTCATGGGATATTTGGGTTCTTCTGATCAGACAGTGAGAGGGTTAAGAGTGAGGTCAGCCAGGTGTCATGTGCCTTTAATCCCAGCACTGAAGAGGCAGAGGCAGATGAATCTCTCTGACTTTGAGACCAGCCTGGTTTACCCATGGGGGGGGGGCACGACAGTAAATCAGACATGGCAGCCTACCTTTAATCCCAGCACTTGAGAGGCCAAGCCAAGGGGAAAGGATCATCACAAATTGGCAGAGAGCCTAGGGTGTGTGCCACCACCCCCCTCACATGTATACATGTATGCATATGTAAGATCGCATTTGTATAGGCATGTATGTGGGCAGGTATGCATACACATATGTGCCTGAGTGGGGGGTCAGAGGTCACACTGCACTGTTATGTTTTGAGGCAGGGTCTCTCACTGATCCAGGAGCGTGCTGACTTCAGGGTCCCTGTCTCCACTTCCTAAGCAGAAGTGCAGTTACAAGCAGCCTGCCAGGTCTGCCCCGTGTTGACATGGACTCTGGTTCCCATGTTGACATGGACTCTGGTTCCCATGTTGATATGCTGTCCTCTTTTGTTTTCTATTGCTCAAGTAAAACATTATGACCAAAAGCAACTTGGGGAGGAAAAGATTTATTTTGGTTAGACTTCCAGCATTGAGGGAAGTCAAAGCTGAAGTCTGGAGGAGGAAGCAAGGCAGAAGCCACAGAGGAGCACTGCTTACTGATTTGTGGCTTGCTTAGCTTACCTTTATTATTATAACTAATTTATGTATGTTTTATGTGGATATTTTGCCTGTCAGCGTGTGTGTGCCACATGCATTCACCCAGTGCCTAAAGAGGCCAGAAGAGGGCATTGGATCCCATGCAACTAAAATCATAGACAGTTGTTAGCGCCCTTGTGGGTGCTAGGAATCAGACCTGGGTCCTCTGGAAGAGCAGTCGCGCTCTTAACCACTGAGCTATCTCTCCAGCCCCAGTTTACTTTGTTTATATAACCCAGGACTATAAGCCAAGACTGCTCTTTTGTTTCTCAGCTGCCCAGACCCAAAATAATCACACAGACACTATATTAATTACAACGCTGCTTAGCCAATGATTCAGGCATATTCCTGGCTAACTCTTACATCTTAAGTTAACCCATTTCTATTAATCTATGTATTGGCATGTGGTTGTGGCTTACTGGTAAGGATCCGGCGTCTGTCTCCTTAGGCAGCTACATGGCGTCTCCCTGACTCTGCTTACTTTCTATATCTCTTTCAGCCTGGCTGTATTCTGCCCTGCTATAGGCCAAAGCAGCTTCCTTATTAATCAGTGGTAATAAAACATATCCATAGCATACAGAATGGAATCCCACATCATCTCCCTTTTTCTACTTAAATAAAAGGGAGGATTTTAACTTTAACATAGTAAAATTACATATAAAAAACAGTTATCAAGCAAGAATTATAGTTACGATATTCTGTCCATTTATATTTGGCAAATTAAGGAAAATATTCTATCATCTCTCCTATCTTTGTGAATCTAAAACTTTATATCTAATTTATTTTTATAATAACTAAGGAAAACTATTAACTATCTGTCTTCAAATCCATCAAAGACTCCAGAAGGATATATTATCCAAGTAAATAGGAAGTGCATTGTAAGGAACTTCCAAAACTTTAGAATTGACAAGAGACATCTCGCTGCCTGGACAATCACCCAAAGTTCTTCTGTAATATTGGGCATCCATCTTCAGCCTGCAGGCCCATAGTATCTGGCAGAATTTTCCATGAAGCAGGAAATTTGAAGATCTGTTTTGCCTTGTAATGGCAAAGTTCATCAGATACTTTCTTCTGTGTCCTGCAAAATGTCTGGCAGACTCTTTCATGTAGCAGGAACCCTGAAGGACGATCTCACCTTTAGGCAAGTTCTGCAGTCATGTCTGTGGGTCCTGCATGTTCAGTTCATACACATACCATCAAGCAGTCCAGGCAAGAGCAGTTTCTTGCCCAAATAGCTAACAAACTCCATCATTCTCTTGAAGTAATTGGTGCTGCCAGGAGCAGATGAGTCTCATTGTCATGAAAAGTCCTAAGATGTTAAAACATTTTAAATGCCTTATTCTGTTAGTCTTTGAAAGATTCAAATACCTATCCATCTGAAATATATCTCTGTAATCTAGAAAACCTAACTAACATATAACAAAACTAAATTTCTATCAATAAACCAAAATCCATACAAATGCAACGTATTCATCTGTATAGCATATCCCCCTTTAAATGTAAACAAACATAAACAATCATTTAGGGAATGTGGGCGTTGTTCTCTAGACTACTTCCTGCTGATTGGTGGTGCTGTTAATCAGGTCTTTCATGGTGTATCCTGTGTGGTAGGTCCATCTCAGCCAGCAGTCCTGAAGCTGTCATAGATGTTGGACCATCTGAACCATTGCTTCAGAGGGTCTTGTTTGATCAAAACATATTATCCAGTAAGGAATCCACAGCTTTCTGTCCTATGTGGAAACAAAAGCAGAACCACTTTTCCAAAGCAACATATCCTTAGACTGTAACATGAGGGTCCTGCTCGTTGGGGTTACTGTCCCGCCCAGTACTCCACAGCCAGCAAGCCCCAAAGAAAATCAAACAGAGAGTCTACATTAGGTTATTAACTGATTGGCCCATTATCTCAGGCTTCTTACTAGCTATTATAAC
>JAQHUG010000031.1:11681036-11694116 GCA_028555095.1 Dicrostonyx torquatus | reverse complement strand
TTTTTTTTTTTTTTTGACGTAGGCTTTCATGCAGTCCAAGCTGACATCCTACTTGGTATGTAGCCAAGGATAAACTTCAACTCTTGATTTTCCTGCCTCCTTAGTACAGGGATTGAGATTATTGGAGCCAACCAGCATGTATGTGGCCTAGCTAGAACTCAGAGATCTTCTTGCTTTCTTTTTTAAAAGCTAATACATGTTAATTACTAATTGTACATGATTTGTTTCATTGTGATATTTCATGCAAGTATACAAATTGATCACTTTCACCCTCTCTTGCCCTGGTGCCCCTCTCACTGATCCCCATGTTTCCCATGACTGGTGTCTCTTGACTTGAGTATGTTGTTTTTTTTTGAGTTTTGTTTTGTTTTGTTTGAGACAGGATTTCTCTATGTAGCTCCTGCTGTTCTGGAACTTGCTCTGTAGACCAGGCTGGCATGGAACCTAAGGGTATCTTAAAGCCATTTCTCCTTTTGCTCAGACCTGTGTCTTTTTAAATATTAGTCTTTTTCCATTGTTAAGACGTGTGTGTGTGTGTGTGTGTGTGTGTGTGTGTGTGTGTGTGTGTGTGTGTGTGTATACTGAGAACTGAAATCTGGGACTTACAATGTGATTCCAAAGTGGACTCTTAGAGAAACAAGGGCATTTTTGGTATCCAGGAAAAACAATAAACATCATTTGGTCCATCAAAGTAGAAGAAGGAAACGTGCATTTTTCTTGTGACTAACTTGGAGTTGCTATTTAACATTTGCTATTAGTAATAATGTAGGAAATACAATCACAACACTATTAGCTGCACAGGACTTACAAGTTTATCATCAAAACAGAAGCTGAGATGGCTTAGCAGGAAAAGGCACTTGCTGCCAAGCCTGGCTATCCAAAGGGTGGAAGGAGAGAACTGATTTCTGTACACTGTCCTCTGACCTCCACACACATGCCATAGCAAGCACACATCTGTGCTCATGTGTTAGTGTATGTGTGTGTATGTAAAAGAGATCTCAGGGAATTTCATATCGCTGTACAGTTGTTAAAGACATACTGCTAGGTCCTAGCTATCGCTGATTTTTAGTATTAATTTCATGTTTCTGAGCGTTTTGCCCGCATGTGTGTCTGTACAGCACATGTGTGCCTAAGGAGATGTATTTATGTTATGTGTATGAGTGTTTTACCTACATGTATATATTTGCACGAGGTGCCTGAAGAGGCCAGGAGATAACCCTGGATTCCCTGGATGGACTTACAGACAGTTGTGAACTGCCCTGTGGGTGCTGGGTAATAAATTGCTCTTAACAACTGAGCCACACTTCCTTCTTCACCCCCATTTTTATATGTTAATAAAGACATTTGCTGTGTGTGGTGGTCTGTGTGCTGGCACAAGCCTGCAATCCTAGCCTTTGGAAGGCAGATGGAAGGGAAGATCAACAGGTTGGAGTCTCACCTCCATGGTGAATTCAATTTGTAAGAGTTCCTTCTAGCCGGGCGGTGATGGCGCATGCCTTTAATCCCAGCACTCGGGAGGCAGAAGCAGGCAGATCTTTGTGAGTTTGAGACCAGCCTGGTCTGCAAGAGCTAGTTCCAGCGCAGGCTCCAAAGCCACAGAGAAACCCTGTCTCGAAAAACCAAAAAAAAAAAAGAGTTCCTTCTACTGTGTGGGTCCTGGACATAGAGCATGGGTTGCCAGGCTTGGCAGTAAGCCCCTTTACCTACCTAACCATCTTGCTGGCACATGAGTTGTAATTTTCATTTCTTTGTTTGTTTGCTTGCTTGTTTTTAGAGACAGGGTTTCTCTAGGTTACAGACCCGGCTGTCTTAGAACTCACTGTGTAGACTAGGCTGGCCTGGAATTTAGAAATCTGCCTACCTCTGACTCCTGTATGCTGGGATTAAAGGTGTGCGTCGCCCCTATCCAGCTTGACAACTGTTTAAAATTGGAACAGAAAAGGTTTAGAATCCATGCTTTAATCAAAATAATAGTAATGGGTTATAAGTCATGAAATAAAATAAGTCTATTAAACCATAACTATAAATATATAACTGTGTAAATGCAGGAGAAGGGAAAATCTTTCCTAACAATAATCGAGTATGGAATCTGCATGGAATACAGTGGTTCTCAACCAGTGGGTCATGACCCTGGTGGGAGGGAGAAGGCTTTCACAGAGGTTGCCTAAGACCATCAGAAACCACAGATGTTTACATTAGGATTCATAACAGGAGCAAAATTACAGTAATGAGGTAGCAATGAAAATAATTTTCTGGTGTGTGGGGGTGCTCACCACAGCATGAGAAACCGTACTAGTGTCACAGCAGCCCTGGGAGGAAGGTTGAGAACCAGAGGTGTAGAAGGATGAAGTCGGGTGCTGAAAGCCATGGATGACAGGTAGTCTGTTTCTCCACTGGGTACTAAATAGCTATATAGGGAAAATAGTGAAGAAAACTCACTAATATCTCCCTGACCAAGTCATCAAACCTATAGGTCCTCATGTTGGGGCAAAATGATTTTATATGCCCACTATAAGAAGCAATGAGGGTAACTTTTATCCCAGCATTTAGGAGGCAGGGGCAGGCCTGGTCTATGTAGCGAGTTCCAGGACAGCAAGGGTTACACTGAGAGACCTTGTTTCAAACAAAACAACAAGAACAAGTGCTTGCTGCCCTTCCAGAGGACCCAAGGTTTGGTTCCAAGCACCCAGGAGCCTACATTACCCAGCAGCCACAGCTTCCATTAGCCTGTGTCCAGGTCTAGGCACCTAGACCTCCTCCATTAAACATCATATGAAGACATGACATCACTGCAGTGGTAATTCTACCAACTGCATGTACGGAATCTAGTCACAAAGAAATGTCAAATAAACCCAAATGGGGAACCATTTTGTAAGATAACGGATCTGATCTGTTAAAGCATTTGAAGATCAGGAGGCACAAAAGAAAAGCATTGCTAGGCGGTGGTGGCACAGGCCTTTAATTCCAGCACTCAGGAGGCAGAGGAAATCAGATCTCTGTGAGTTTGAGGTCAGCCTGGTCGACAAATCGTGTTCCAGGAGAGACAGAGCTACATAGAAGTAAGACCCTGTCTCAAAAGAAAAAAAAATTAAGGAGACAAAAGAATCTCAAAAACTAGGGAGGTAGGGGAACTGGGAGCGGGGGAGGGGAAATGGATCAGGATATAAAATTAATTAATTGAAAAAAAAGAATTACAAAAAAATTAAAGCTGATGTGTGACCTTGAATTTGATTCTGGACCTGGAAAGAGTGGTTGATTGTTGTTAGGACAAATGACAAAGCTGCAGAGGGACCATGGGTGAGATCTCTGTATCTCTGTGCTAGAGGTCTTGGCTGTTGTATAATGCTATGTATGGCTAGGTTTAAGAATGATGTTTTTGCTAGAAAAAGAAGTAAAAGAACCTGATATCCCTCGTCAAACAGTACAGAAAAAAATGTGCAAATATTTGTAACTACAATGTTTGTAAAGGGAGAGAGAATAAAAACAAACAGGACAAAATGGAAATGATTCATGGTTGAATTTTTTTCCTTTCCTTTTTTGTCTCCTATAGCCCAGCCTGGCCTGGAACTCACTCAGTTGCTGTGGCTGCCCCTGAACTCCCTGATACTTCTCCCTCTACCTCCCTCACACATGCAAAACTGGAGATTCTGAGAGCTGAAGGTTTGTTCAAGATCTTCCGGCAGTTATCCGAAGAGTTAGGGCCAAACCCCAGATCTCAGTCATCAGTCACTACGCCAGCTGAATCCTCCAGCATTGGCACTTGGATGGCAGAGGTTGAGCCACCCAGTTAGTTCTCTTTTCAGATTTTAGTTCCCTAGAGCTAGTTCCTTCTGTCAGAAACCCAGAGTGCTGTAACTGAACGTTTCTTTCAGTTCCCTCGGGAGGACCAAGGCAAGGATGGGTCTGAGGTTTCTGAGCTGTGCAGTTGGGATGTCTCTCTCTGGCAGCATCACGGCTGCTCTATCAGCAGCACCCCCCGTGGATGGTTGGCAGCTTCTCTGGGTGTTGTTTGTCCTTCTCACGCTGTTGTTTGAACTGCTTTTTATACATTCTTCTTTTTCTTCCTTCCTTCCTTCCTTCCTTTCTTTCTTTTTGAAACAGTGTCTCTCTGCATAGCCCTGGCTGTCAATGGAACTCACAATGTAGAGTAGGTTGGCCTTGAACTCACAGAGATATCTGCCTCCTGATTGTTGAGGTTAACAGAATGTTCCTTCACACCTGATCAGGCTACTGTGTTTCTTTTTGTTGCTGTTGTTTGTGTGTGTGTGTGTGTTTATTTGAAACAGGGTTTCTCTGTGTAGCCCAGGCTGGCCTCAAACTCAGAGATCTGTCTGCCTCTGCCTCTGTCGTGCATTAAAATAAATTAAAGGCGTGCATCACCACCGCCCTGCCTTTGTTGTGGTTTTTTATTCACATTTTGTTTATTTATCTAGTATGTGTCTGCAGAGCTGGAATGTTTCTGCCCTGGCAGAAATGTGAGGACAGAGGACTCATCAGCTTTTGTCTTCCACCCAGGTTCAGCTCTTCAGGCTTGGTGGCAACCACTTTCACTCTTATCTTACCACTCCTGACTTTTGATTTTTGAGTCAGGATCTCATGCTACAGCTCACGCTGGATTTGAACTCTTTTCCTTACTGACTTCCCAAGTGCTGAGATTGTGAATATGATACACCACACAGGCTTGATAACTTCACGTCGTCAATATCATCTACACTGAAAATAACTATGGAGACAATTGTATGGTTTCGTATCTGTGACTCAATGACTTATTTTTCTTCGATTATATTATAAACTTATTATATTATATTAAATTATATTATATAAAAATTATAGCAACACATTCACACACACACAAACACACACACACACATATATATATATATATATATATAGATTTATTTTGTTTTCTGAGACAATATTTCTCTGTGTTACAGTCCTAGCTGTCCTGGAACTAGCTCTCATACATCAGGCTAGCCATGAACTCACAGAGATCTGCCTGTTTCTGCCTCCCAAGTGCTGGAATTATAGGCATGCTCCACTACCGCCTGGCTTATAGAAACATATATTAAACCAAAAAAGAGAATGAAGATGGCTCTAGCCATACAGATAACCTGTAAGATCAGTTCTGGGGGAGGGGGAGCAAGACAGGCAAGAGGATCCCTGGGGCTTTCTGGCTAACCAACCTAGCTGAAAAACTGTTGAATGTTTCAAGGAAATAAAGCAGCGATCAATAAAGGAAGATTCCCAATGGCCTCCTCTTGTCTCTGCATGTGGACAACACATACACACACACACACACACACACACACACACCAAAAAAGAAAAGGGCTGGTTGGTGATAGCACATGCCTTTAATCCCAGCACTCAGGAGGCAGAGGCAGGCAGATCTCTGTGAGTTCAAGGCCAGCCCGATCTATAAGAACTAGTTCCAGGACAAGTTCCGAAGCTACAGAGAAACCATGTCTTGAAAGAAAGGAAGGAAGGAAGGAAGGAAGGAAGGAAGGAAGGAAGGAAGGAAGGAAGAAAGGAAGGAAGAAAGATAGAAAGTAAGATCTGGAGAGATGGCTCAGTGTCTAGTGAAATGGCCCAGTGTCTGGAGAGATGGCCCAGTGTCTGGTGAGATGGCCCAGTGTCTGGTGAGATGGTACAGTGTCTGGAGAGATGGTACAGTGTCTGGTGAGATGGTACAGTGTCTTGAGAGATGGCCCAGTGTCTGGAGAGATGGTACAGTGTCTGGTGAGATGGTACAGTGTCTGGTGAGATGGTACAGTGTCTGGAGAGATGGCCCAGTGTCTGGGGAGATTGCCCAGTGTCTGGTGAGATGGCCCAGTGTTTGGAGAGATGGCCCAGTGTCTGGAGAGATGGCCCAGTGTCTGGTGAGATGGTACAGTGTCTTGAGAGATGGCCCAGTGTCTGGTGAGATGGTACAGTGTCTGGAGAGATGGTACAGTGTCTGGTGAGATGGCCCAGTGTCTGGAGAGATGGTACAGTGTCTGGTGAGATGGTACAGTGTCTGGAGAGATGGCCCAGTGTCTGGAGAGATAGCCCAGTGTCTTTTAGGTGGCCCAGTGTCTGGTGAGATGGCCCAGTGTCTGGAGAGATGGCCCAGTGTCTGGAGTGATGCTACAGTGTCTGGTGAGATGGCCCAGTGTCTGGTTAGATGACCCAGTGTCTAGAGAGATGGCTCAGTTTCAGGAGAGATGGCCCAGTTGATAATGACACTTGCCACTAAGCCTGAGGACTGAGATCAGAGTTTGGTCCCTAGAAGCTACATGGTAGAAAGTGAGAACCAGCTCTTGCAAGTTGTCCTTTTACACACACACATAGACACACACACACACACACACACACAATACACACAATGTTTTTAATTTTTTTAAAATGAGAAATAAAAAGAATAAAGCATCTCAGAATTTAGCCGAGTGTGGTGGCACCCAAAGACCTACAGAATATATGGTACTTAAGGTGTTTAATAACCTAAGGCTTTTCATGACAGTAAGACACATCTCCCAAAAGCACCAATCTACTTCAGAAAAGGATGATGGGTATTGAAGAACCTTCATATGGTGTGTGCTTTTTTTATGGCAAAATGTAGCCATCTGGGCGAAAAAAAAACTGTCCTTGCCTTAGTTGCTGCAGTATACTGTAGAGACTGGATCAGCAGGATGCAAAAGAAAGTGTCTAGCAAACTTTGCCAAGACAAGGGAGGAAAGTCCTTCAAAATTCCCTGCTTTAGCCTGGTGATGGTGGCACACGCCTTTATTTATTTATTTATTTATTTATTTATTCATTTATTTATTTATTTTGGTTTTTCGAGACAAGGTTTCCCTGTAGCTTTGGAGACTGTCCTGGAACTAGCTCTTGTGGACCAGGCTGGCCTCAAACTCACAGGGCTCTGCCTGTCTCTCCCTCCCGAGTGCTGGGGTTAAAAGCATGTGCCACCACTGCCCGGCTCTAAATTTTCTTTTTAAATGCCCTAACAGAACTACCACTTTTAAATCAAAATACACATGCCTTTAATCCCAGCACTCGGGAGGCAGAGTCAGGTGGATCTCTGTGAGTTTGAGGCCAGCCTGGGCTACAGAGCAAGTTCCAGGACAGTCTTCAAAGCTACACAGAGAAGCCCCGTCTCCAAAAACAAAACAATATTCTCTGCTTCTCAGAAAAGTCTGTCAGATATACCAGGCCTGTAGGCCAAAGATAGATGCCCCAATATTCCAGAAGAACTTCAGGCAGATGTCCCTGTTGTTAGGTAATATTACACCCTTTTGGGGGCTTTGATGGACTTAAAGAGACTAAGTAATTAGACTTAAAGTTTTCCTTAGTTGCTAGGAAGTGTTGGTGGACACCTTTAATCCCAGCACTTGGGAGGCAGAGGCAGGTGGATCTCTGTGAGTTTGAAGCCAGTATGGTCTACAGAGCAAGTTTCAGGATAGGCTCCAAAACTACACAGAGAGAACCTGTCTCAAAAAACCAAAAGAAAAAAAACTTTCCTTAATTATGATAAGAAATAAATTAGTTATAAAACTTTAAACTCACAAAGATAGGATAAGAAATGGAGTATTTTCTCCAAATATGCCAAGAACTAGTGCAGTGGACAATGTAAATGTAACTTTTACCCAATAATTGTTCTTATTGTCTATAGCTTTTGTTTTTGTTTGTGTTTTTTCTGAGACAAGGTATCCCTGTGTAACAATCCTAGCTGTCCTATAACTAGCTCTTATAGACCAGGCTGAGTTCGAACTCACAGAGATCCTCTTGCTTCTGCATCCCGAATGCTGGGATTAAAGGTGTACACCACCACTGCCCGGCTGTCTATAGTTTTATTATGTTAAAATTAAAACCTTTCTTTTTTATTTAGACAAAAGGGGGAAATGTAGATATTCCTTTATACTATGTAAAGATATGTCACTGTGATTGGTTTAATAAAAAGCTAAACAGTCAGTAGGTAGTCAGGATTTTTGGAGTAAAGAGAATGCTGGGACAAAGAAGGGCAGAGAGGCACCAGTCAGATGAAGAGGAAGCAGGACATGTACAAAATGAGGTCATAAGCCATGAGGCAGCAAGTAAATAAGTAGAAATGGGTCAATTCAAGTAATAAGAGCCAGTTAAGAATAAGCCTAAGCTATCAGCCAAGCTTTAATAATTAATAATAAGTCTCTGTTTGGTTATTTGGGAGCTGGTGGTCCCAACAAAAAAATTTTCCTGCATCAGGTGGTGGTGGTACAGTTGGACAGTGGTGGCGCACGCCTTTAATTCCAGCACTTGGGAAGCAAAAGCAGGTGGATCTCAGTCAGTTCGAGGCCAGCCTAGTCTACAAAGAGTTCCAAGACTGCCAGGACTGTTACACAGGTAAACCCTGTCAAAAAACTCCACCTACACAAACACACATGGCACATACCTGTCCTTCCAAGCACATATACACATACACAAACACACTCACACACACACACACACACACCTTGTTCGCCTTTTCTTTTTTTTTATAATTTATTTTTATTTTATTTGCATTGGTATTTTCCCTGCATGTCTATCTGTGTGTGGAGTCAGAGACAGCTGTTAGCTGCCATATGGGAGCTGGGAACAGAACCTGGGTCCTCTGGAAGAGCAGCAGTTAGTGCTCTTAACCACTATCTTTTATTATAACTAAGAAAAACTATAATTATAACTATTCTTTTTTTTCTTTTGGTTGGTTTTTCAAGACAGGGTTTCTCTGTGACTTTGGAGCCTGTCCAGGAACAGGCTCTGGTAGACCAGGCTGGCCTCGAACTCACAGAGATCCTCTGTCTCTGCCTCCCGAGTGCTGGGATTAAAGGCGTGCGCCACCACCGCCCGGCAACTAGCTATACTTTAACTCCATCAAAGACTCCAGAAGGATATAATATTACCTAAGTTAACAGGAAGTGCATTATAAGCAACTTATAAAACTCTAGAATTGACAGAGACATCTCACTGCTTGGACAGTCACCCAAAGTTCTTCTGTAATATTGGGGCATCCATCTTTAGCCTACAGGCCCATAGTATTTGTTAGACTTTTCCATGAAACAGGAAATTTGAAGATCTCTTATGCTTTGAACTGACAAAATTTATCAGATGCTTTCTTCCGTATCCTGCAAAATGTCTGGCAGTTCTTTTGTGAAACAGGAACCCTGAAGGACTGTCTCACTTTTAGGCAAGTTCAGCAGTCATTTTTCTGTGGGTCCTGCCTGTCCAGTTCATACAACGTAACATCAAGCAGTCCAGACAAGAGCAGTTTCTTGCCCAAATGGCTAGCGAACTCTGTAAGGAACCTCTCTGATGGGCATCATCCTCTTGAAGTAGATTGGTACTGCCAGAAGCAGATGTGTCTCGTTGAGAAAAGTCCTAAGTTCTTAAAACATTTTAAATGCCATATTCTGAAGGTCTTTGAAAGGTCTGAAGAATATCTATCTAATTGAAATATATCTCTGTATATCTAGAAAACCTTAACTAACATGACAAATTTGATTTTATAGATGATTGTCTATCAACCTGTATTTCTTAATTATACACTACAGTTAAATGAGCTAGAGAAATACAATACCTTAATCGAGAGCAGAAAAATACCTATAACACAATTGACCTTAAATTTGTATCAATAAACCAAGATCCATACCAAGTATTCATCTCTATAGCATATACCCCTTTAAATGTAAACAAACATTTATAAACAATCATTTAGGAAATTTGGGCATAATTCTCTTCAAACTGCTTCCTGCTTTTTGTTGGGTGAAGTAATTTTAGGGGTTTATGGAGACGTTTTAGGGAGTCTTGTTTCATCAAACCACATTAGTCTGGAAGGAATCCACAGGTTCTCATCCTCTGTGGAAAAAAAGCAGAACCTCTTTTCTAAACAACATATCCTTAGATCCAAATTTTGAAGTGACAATACCTTTAAAATACGTATGTTGGATTAGCTTAGTAGCTTGTACAATAAAATGTCTCTCTGTATTTAACTCATTAACAGTCAAAAAATTCAAAGAAAGCACAATAATGTATATAATCCAGACTTTCTCTGTCTATCTTTACATGACTTATTTTTTTTTACTCCTTTAATCTATTACTGTCTGTATTCTGTCTCTTCAAAGACTTTGTTTTATTTTTTCAAGATGATTTACTTCTTTTTATAACTCTCTATACTCTTTTTCTTTTTTCTTTTTTCTTTTTGTTTTTTTTTTGTTTTTTGAGATAGGGTTTCTTTGTGGCTTTGGAGCCTGCGCTGGAACTAGCTATTGTAGACCAGGCTGGTCTTGAACTCACAGAGATCTGCCTGCCTCTGCCTCCCAAGTGCTGGGATTAAAGGCATGCGCCACCACCGCCCGGCCTATACCCTTTTTCTTCTCTATCCTGAGCCTATGTACATTTATAGGTCTCATTTATAGGTCTTTTATGTCCAAATCTGTCTTCTTCTCTGTCTATCTGTGATCCTTTTTTGTCCAGGAGCACTTCTTTTTTTTTTTTTCTTAATGCTAAGCAGGCATGGCTAGGACTAACTCTGTGGCCCTGCTTGTTGGCTCTGCACAGTCCAACATGGCAGAGGCATGTTTGCTGCTTCTGAGAGCCTTGCATGCTGACCCAGTCCAGGGTCTCAGTGGGTCTATGTCACCATTAAGCAACTAGTATCATGCTGCTCACAAACCCCATTTAAGTGCTTGGTCCCTGGAAAGAGCCAGAGTGGCTTGTTCAACTAGCATGAACCAAGAAGCCTTCGTTTCAAAACCACAGTTTTTTGCTGCTAATGCTGAATCAGGAAGCCCTCTCTTAAATGAGCTATGGTGCTCCTGCTTGCTGCCAGCAGACAGAGTCCATATGAAAAACAATGTCAGATACCAAGAAGCCCTGCTTAACTCTGTTCTTTTTTTTTTTTTTTTTTGGTTTTTTGAGACAGGGTTTCTCTGTGGCTTTGGAGCCTGCGCTGGAACTAGCTCTTGTAGACCAGGCTGGTCTCGAACTCACAGAGATCCGCCTGCCTCTGCCTCCCGAGTGCTGGGATTAAAGGCGTGCGCCACCACCGCCCGGCTGTTCTTTTGTGTCTAGAATTACTTTTCAAGCTTTCTCAGATTTTATGCGGATGTAGTCAGCCCCACATTGGTGCGCTTATCTGTGGTTGGAGACTGCTTGTTCATTTTCCGGCTGCCCAGCCTGAAATGAATCACAGAGAAACTGTATTATTACATCACAGAGAAACTGTATTATTACAACACCGTTTGGCCTTGAACTCACAGAATTCTGCTTGCCAGAGATTCAAGCTGTGTGTCACCACTCCCTGGCCTCTAGTGGCTTAGTTCTGCACACTAATCTTCAGGCAAGCTTTATTTGTTAAAACACAAACAAGCCGGGCATTGGTGGCACTCGGGAGGCAGAGACAGGCAGATCTTTGTGAGTTCAAGGCCAGCCTGGTCTACAAGAGCTAGTTTCAGGACAGGCTCCAAATCTACAGAGAAACCCTGTCTCGATAAAACAAAAAAAAACCCACAAACAAAATATCACTACAAGGGTATGGTTCAGCGATGAAGCATGTACCTAGCATGTGTCAGCACTGGGTTTGTCTCCAGCACTGAAAAGAAAATAAAAGGAATAAAAAATTATGAACTGCCGGGCGGTAGTGGCGCACGCCTTTAATCCTAGCACTCGGGAGGCAGAGACAGGTGGATCTCTGTGAGTTCAAGACCAGCCTGGTCTACAAGAGCTAGTTCCAGGACAGGCTCCAAAGCTACAGAGAAACCCTGTCTCGAAAAACAAAACAAAACAAAACAAAAAAAAATATGAACTGATATAAGAATCCAGTGGAATCAAGGCTTCAGGTTTTGTTTTGGATCATTTTGTTTTGAGATAGAATCTTGCTGTGTATCCCAAGCTGGCCTCAAGCTTTGGGTTCTGGCTATTTTATGTCAACTTGACACAAGCTAGAGTCATCTGAGAGGAGGAAACCACAGCGGAGAAAAATGCCTCCATGTGCTCAGGCTGCAGGCAAGGATGCAGAGCATTTTCTTAGGGATTGATGGGGGAGGCCCTAGTCCAGGGCTGGTGGTTCTAAGTCTATAAGAAAGCAGGCCAAGGCCCTGTGGTAGCGACACAAGCCTTAATCAAAGCACTCAGGAGGCAGAGGCAGAAAGATCTCTGTGAGTTTGAAGTCAGCCTGATCTACAGAACAAGTTCCAGGACAGCCAGGCTATACAGAGAAACCCTGTCTCAAGAAACGAAATTAAAAGACAAAAACAAAAAGAGAAGAAGGAGGAGGAAGAGGAGGAAAAAGAGGAGAAGAAAGAAGAAGAAGCGGAGAAGGAAGAGAGGAGAGGAGAAGAGCAGTCTGAGCAAGCCATGGGGAGAGAGCCAGTAAGCAGCACCCCTCTATGGCCTCTATATCAGCTACTGCCTCCAGGTTCCTGCCCTGCTTGAGTTCCTGCCCTGACTTCTTTCAGTGATGAACAGTGATGTGGAAGCTGACCAGCAACAGTGACCTTAAGTAAGACACTTAGGGTCCTCATGTCTCAGCCTCTCCAGATATATACTACCACCCTGGGCTTACAGTTTACCCTTTTTGTTTGTTTTGTTTTGGTTTTTGAGACAGGATTTCTCTGTGTATCTTTGGCTGTCCTGGAGCTCACTCTGTAGACCAAGCTGGCCTCGAACTCGCAGAGATCCACCTGTCTCTGCCTCCCGAGTGCTGGGATTAAAGGTGTGCACTATCACTGCCCAGCTACAGTTTACTCTTAAAGAGGAAGACTTTATTTGAAACTGAAAAACTTCTGTAAAGCAAAGGACACGGTCAACAAAACACAACGACAGCCTACAGAACGGGAAAAGATCTTCACTAACCCCATATCAGACAGAGGGCTGATCTCCAAACTATACAAAGAACTCAAGAAATTGGACACCAAAAGATCACACAATCCAATAAAAAAAAATGGAGCACAGCCGGGCGGTGGTGGCTCACGCCTTTAATCCCAGCACTCAGGAGGCAGAGGCAGGTGGATCTCTGTGAGTTCGAGACCAGCCTGGTCTACAAGAGCTAGTTCCGGGACAGGCTTCAAAGCCACAGAGAAAACCTGTCTCAAAAAA
>JAQHUG010000031.1:11579466-11629661 GCA_028555095.1 Dicrostonyx torquatus | reverse complement strand
CGGCGCACCGTCCGCCGCCGCGCGCCCTCCAGCCCGCCCGTCCCGGGTCCCCCCTCCCCCCTGCTCCCTCCCTCCCTTCCCGCCCCCTCCCCCTCGCCTCCCTCCCTCCCTCCCTCCTCCTTTCTCCGGCAGCAGAAAGCGGAGAGTCACAGCGGGGCCAGGCCCTGGGGAGCGGAGCCTCCACCGCCCCCCTCATTCCCAGGCAAGGGCTTGGGGGGAATGAGCCGGGAGAGCCGGGTCCCGAGCCTACAGAGCCGGGAGCAGCTGAGCCGCCGGCGCCTCGGCTGCCGCCGCCGCCTCCTCCTCCGCCGCCGCCGCCAGCCCGGAGCCTGAGCCGGCGGGGCGGGGGGGAGAGGAGCGAGCGCAGCGCAGCAGCGGAGCCCCGCGAGGCCCGCCCGGGCGGGTGGGGAGGGCAGCCCGGGGGACTCGGCCCCGGGGCGGGGTGGGAGGGGGGGAGAAGACGAAGACAGGGCCGGGTCTCTCCGCGGACGAGACAGCGGGGATCATGGCCGCGCAGGTCGCCCCCGCCGCCGCCAGCAGCCTGGGCAACCCGCCGCCGCCGCCCTCGGAGCTGAAGAAAGCCGAGCAGCAGCAGCAGCAGCGGGAGGAGGCGGGGGGCGAGGCGGCGGCGGCAGCGGCCGAGCGCGGGGAAATGAAGGCAGCCGCCGGGCAGGAAAGCGAGGGCCCCGCCGTGGGGCCGCCGCAGCCGCTGGGAAAGGATCTGCAGGACGGGGCCGAGAGCAATGGGGGTGGCGGCGGCGGCGTTGGCGGAGCCGGCGGCGGGCCCGGCGCGGAGCCGGACCTGAAGAACTCGAACGGGAACGCGGGCCCTAGGCCCGCCCTGAACAATAACCTCCCGGAGCCGCCCGGCGGCGGCGGCGGCGGCAGCAGCGACGGGGTGGGGGCGCCTCCTCACTCAGCTGCGGCCGCTCTGCCGCCCCCCGCCTACGGCTTCGGGCCACCCTACGGCCGGAGCCCGTCTGCCGTCGCCGCCGCCGCGGCCGCCGTCTTCCACCAACAACATGGCGGACAACAAAGCCCTGGCCTGGCTGCGCTGCAGAGCGGCGGCGGCGGGGGCCTGGAGCCCTACGCCGGGCCCCAGCAGAACTCGCACGACCACGGCTTCCCCAACCACCAGTACAACTCCTACTATCCCAACCGCAGCGCCTACCCCCCGCCCCCCCAGGCCTACGCGCTGAGCTCCCCGAGAGGTGGCACTCCGGGCTCCGGCGCGGCGACCGCCGGCTCCAAGCCGCCTCCCTCCTCCAGCGCCTCTGCCTCCTCGTCGTCTTCGTCCTTCGCTCAGCAGCGCTTCGGGGCCATGGGGGGAGGCGGCCCCTCAGCGGCCGGCGGGGGAACTCCCCAGCCCACCGCCACCCCCACCCTCAACCAACTGCTCACGTCGCCCAGCTCGGCCCGGGGCTACCAGGGCTACCCTGGGGGCGACTACGGCGGCGGACCCCAGGACGGGGGCGCGGGCAAGGGCCCGGCGGACATGGCCTCGCAGTGCTGGGGGGCTGCGGCGGCGGCGGCGGCGGCAGCGGCCGCCTCGGGAGGGGCCCAACAAAGGAGCCACCACGCGCCCATGAGCCCCGGGAGCAGCGGCGGCGGGGGGCAGCCGCTCGCCCGGACCCCTCAGGTACACAGCTGAGTGGGGAGGGGGCTGGGGCGAGCGGGGTCGTGGGGGTGGGTGGGTGGCGGCCTCGGGGAGCAGGCCTCGGCCGTGGGCTCCCCTCAGGCCTGGGCCTCCACTGCCGGGGAGCTGCCATTGTCTGGCTCTTCTCTCTTAAAATGGCTGCCTGTCTGCCTTCCTCTCCTTCCCTCGATCAGCTTTTGTGTGGGGCTTCTCCGGAGGTGTCTGTCCGGTTTCTCTCTCCTCCGCTCGTCCTTTCGAACTCTGGGGGTCTTCTGGGGGTGCGGAGCAAAGTGGGCCTGGAAGGGCCAGGCCCGGGCGAGGGGGTGCTGGGGGTCCAGGTTAGGGGTGTAGGCAGTGCCAGGAATGCGGGAGAAAGAAGTAACGTTTTCTTGCTCACCTGCCGTTCCTCTGTCCCCTTTGCCTTCCTCTAGGCCGTCCCCTAATATGTGCTTTTAAAGAGTGGCCCCTAGGGCTCGGGGGACCTCGGGGGAGAGCTGGGGCCTGCTCGGGGGCAGCTTGAGGCCGACCGTGGTTCGCCTTGGGCCGCCCGGGCCGCCTCTTGTCTTAGGCTCAGCCGGCCTAGTGGCCTGGGCTTCTCTCTGGAAGTGCTGGTAAACAGCTGAGTGATTGGAGTAGTAAGTGCAGATTGCTTTGGTTTGGGATTTGAATTATGGAGGTAAAATCCTTCTGTCAAAGCCAGGAGACAGTTGGTCTTAGGTTGACATCCTATCTGTGATCTGATTGGCTCCCCATCTTCTGCTCTTGGCCATTTATAATTGCCTCTGATGTAATGGTACAACAATCCTGATGAGCTCATAAACTTTTACACTCTGCTTTTCTGCCAGTGATAACCCAAACCATCGCTGCCACTATCCTCCTTTTATTCCGGAGCTGAAATTGGCTGTGACCTTGAGGAGGGAGGTTTAAGCAGCAATACTGTATCAGCAGGAGCAGAGCCCCAGACAGGCTGCCCTTGTTACATTGTGCCCGAAACAAAAGAGGAGGCGATGGCATTTTGCTTGTACCTTGCATTTATTTTGCTTGTTATGTTTTATGCAGTCTGAAATAGATTCTGTGTTGTTGGAACAGTAGCTGGGTTTTTCTCTACAATGGGTTTGCTGTTTGTTTTGGTTTTCTGACTTTCCTGATGGTATAAATGAGTTCTTTGATGGCTCTGAGGATACATTTGTCTTGAGTAATTTTTGACACTGTTCCACTTTACAGAACTGAATTTTATTTTACTGGCCTTTTTACTGAATGGCAAATGTGGGATCTGTAGGGGAAGAAGATGGGTTTTGTTAATATTTTTGCTTAGAGCTTTCTGACGGAATTTGATATTAGGATTAAGAGTCCCTTTTAAGCAAGGCTTGTGTCTTTCTTTGTTTACATGTTGAATCTTATTAACACTTTTTTTTTGTTAGTTGAACTTTGGAGAGAAGAACTAAATTGAAAGAGATGCTGATATCTTCCAGATTTAGAGAGGGATTGTCTCCTAAAAGTCCTTTTCCATGAAATTTATGACTTATTCCTGGAATATTTTGTCAGCATTCTTTTTAGGGCTTTAAAATAGAGATTGGCCAGTATTTTTCTTTGTATTTTAAGTTGTGTGCCTCTTTTTTTTCCCTTTTATCTTTCAGGGTATAAAGATATGACCTACAATGCTGCTTATGATGGTCACTTTTTGGTACCTTTTCTGACAATTTGTTTTATTTTACTTTGCTTTCCTCTTCCTTGGTGCTTAGGGAAGGACATGCTATTTCCACAGAGGGGAGAAATGTCCTCAGATCCCCATTCCCAGCAGCTGTACCTTTGTGCTGGATTGTGTTCGTGGGACAGTGATTTCCTGCATCCCTTTTCATTTTAGAACTACTTTTGTACTCTTCTGTTGAGCTGGGAACTCTGAAAATAGCCATGGAAGGCAGCTCTCCTGCGATGCTACGGTTTTGTCCAGTGGTCTTCATCTCTGTGAGAATAGGGACATACTGAATTTTTTCCTGTTGCCTCAAGGATAAGTTCTGTCTTAGAAGACAGTATGCACATGCCTCTCCAGTCACTCTGTGATGTATGTCTGCTTCTCCTCGCTTTGTTTTGACTAAGAAATTTTCCTTTCTTGAACTATTAGAAGAAATAATCGGGGTGGGTGTTAAGGCTCATTAAAAACTGAGTTTTGTTTGTTTTGTGTCAGAGTCTTATGTACCTCAGGATGTTCTGGAACTTATAATGTATGTGTAGCTTAGGTTGATTTTGAACTCCTGTCTCTGCCTCCCAAGTGCTAGGATTACAGGCGGGAGCTATGTTTTATTTATTTTTAAATCAACTTTTGTGGTACAGTAATTTCTGGTGTTGGTCATTAAATAATTGAGCATTCCCTATGTTTCTAGGTAGTGGCCATATGTTCTGTGCAGAGGACATAATACGAATGTAGGTTCAGCCCTTGGTTAGAATCCTGAGTCTGCTGCTGTTAGATTGTTGGATGATTTTTTTTTTTTTTTAACTCTGTTTATCACACCAGGTCTCAGCACTCAGAAAATAAATTTTCTGTTCAGTTTCAGTTCTGAGATGCAGGGAATGAGCTGGAGAACAGTGACTTGTGGACGAGATAGTACAGCTTGAGTCTTGTAAGCTCCAGGGGTATGTACAGTCTAGGTGTCTCAGGTCTGTAGCCCCAGGGCTGCAGGGGGACAGACTTGGCTCTCAGTCTGCTTGTTTTCTGGGGATAAACCTCTCGTGCCCTTTGGAATCTCTTGGCTTTGAACTCAAGGATAACTTTCACCTCTTGATCCTCTTGCTTCCACCCCAAAGTTTTGGGATCTATGTATGCATGTGTCACCAGGCTTATTCTGTTTTTGTAGATTTTAAAACTTTTATGTGAATGTGATTGTGCACCTACATGAATTTATGTGCACCAGATGTATACAGGTGCCAGAAGTGACTAGGTGTCTGAACTGGAGTTACAGTTGTGAGGTGTCTGTGGGTGCTGGGAACCAAACCCAGGTCCTCTGCTAGACTAGTTAAGTGTTTTTATCTGAACCATCGTCTGTCTCTACAGCCCTATGCCAGCTTTTTAATGTAGAGCTGGGGGTTGAACCCAGGACTTCACACATGCTACGTAAGCACTCTGCCAACTGAGCTATATCGCTAGTCTGAGTATTTTTAAAGAAGGTCATTTCTTTCCCCAACCCAGTCATAGTTTAGAGACTATCTTTTTAGGCTTAGGTGTGGTAGGTCTCGGGAGACAGGTGGAAATCTGTGAGTTCTAGGCCAGCCCCGTCTGTATAGAGTGTTCTAGGCCGGTCAGGGCTGTACAATGGAGACCCTGTCTCAAGCAAAATAACAAAAGAATATTTTTTTTTCCTAACACATGGTTAAGTAAGGTGATGATGTTATTTGACTTTGATTTTAAGAAATAAAGATTAGTACGTGTTTTTCATAGGGACTAGGACCATCGCAGCAAAATTTTCTTTCATCCTTTTTAATAACCACAGTAGCATGTTTCATATGGGACTGACAATAGTTTTAGGGTGCCTAAGGGAGTTAGTTTATGAAAAGATTTTTACTTAGGTCACTTTTAGCAGTATATCTTGAGTAATACTAGTCTATTATATAAAAAAAATGAAATATAGCTTGGTGTGGTGGCGCATGTATTTATGAAGTGGAGAGGGATCGGGAGTTTGAGGCCAGCTTGAGCCACAGAGACTTCGATTACCAAACCAAGCAGAGCTAAAGTAAATAGTTCTGGATTTGAATGTAGAAGCAAGGCTGTCAGTTTCTGCTGGACACTAATATTCCATAGTTCTGGGAAACAGATATGAGAATCTGGATTTATCAGGATATGTGGCAGATACCTGTTCTGGCTGGGACACAGAACAAATGAGGGTTCTCTCTTAGAAGGGGCCAGGAAAACCACAAGATCCAGCGGTGGAGACTTCATATCTCCCTGCCGTTGATGACGGGGTGCAGGGAGCTGGGGTAGTGGAGTGAGGAGAGAGGAGGCAGCAAGGTTGACTTCCTTTTTTTTTTTTTTTTTGGTTTTTCGAGACAGGGTTTCTCTGTGGCTTTGGAGCCTGTCCTGGAACTAGCTCTTGTAGATCAGGCTGGCCTCGAACTCACAGAGATCCACCTGCCTCTGCCTCCCGAGTGCTGGGATTAAAGGCGTGCACCACCACCACCCGGCTTAAGGTTGACTTGTTTGTACTGATCTGGGTGAGGACTTTTCCCCTTCAGTTGAAGCCTCCCTCTGCTGTAATCTGTGGATCAGTTTATACAGGTGTGTTGTCAGCCACACAGCAGCTGGTGAACTGCTTAAAAATGTGAGATAGGCTAACAAATGGTCGAGGCCCTTTCCTGGCCCCACCCCCAAAAGATTGTATTGATTTGCTTAAAATCTCTACATTTTAGAAGCAATGGCAGCTTGCAGATGTTTTAAAAAATAGTGTTCAAGAGCCAGGAATGGGAGTTGGCTCCTGTTTTCCAAGCACGCATAAGACTGAGGCAGGAAGATCTTGAATTTAAGGCTAACCTAGGTTACATAGTGAATTCCAGGCCAGTCTGGACTACCTAGAGAGAAACCTTGTATCAAGGAGGATAAAAAAGTGTACCACATGGTCATAATCCAGTAAGGAGGCTGAGGGACCATGAGATTTGTTTCTGGAGACAGGCAGAACTACATAGCAAGAAACTGTGATTACAAACAATCAGATAAAGTATACAGAATAAATTGATAAGTACCCTTCCCAGTGAACTGTGATTCCTGGGGCTCTGAAAGACATTCTGAATCCACCTAGCTTTTATCATTGTTGGTTTGTTCTTTGGTTTGTTTAGATTGGTCCTTACCTGCACACTGCGTTGTGTTTTCTAGTGTTGAAGGGTCATAGCTCAGGAGTGAGGGAGGCTTAGGTTCCTCATGAAACTGACCCAGGGCAAGTCATTTGTATTTTTGGTTAAATGAAGCTGGTGTACCAAATAAGCTAAGCTTTCTTCATGTTGAAACTCACTGGTTTCTTTCAGTCTTCCACAGTATATGTGTTCCTTTTTCAGTAGCACCCCCATGCCCGCCGGGTGTGTGTGTGTGTGTGNATGTTGAAACTCACTGGTTTCTTTCAGTCTTCCACAGTATATGTGTTCCTTTTTCAGTAGCACCCCCATGCCCGCCGGGTGTGTTCTTGCTTCCGTGTGTGTGTTTGAGAGAGAGAGAGAGAAAGAGAGAGAGAGAGAGAGGAAGAGAGAGAGAGGGGAAGAGAGAGAGAGAGAGAGAGAGAGAGAGAGAGAGAGAGAGAGAGAGAGAGAGAGAGAGAAATGTGTAGCTCAGATTGACTTTCAAACTCTCAGTCTTCCTGGGAGTTAAGTTAAGGCTTGGACCTGAATTTCAGTGGTGTTTTTAAGCTATCTTTCTTCCCCTAGGCTTAAGGAACTCAAGGTTGTTATCTCCTGGGATTTGCAGGGACAAGCTCAAAGAAGTTGAGTGCTACAAAGAAAAAACTTGTCTCAAAACTGTTAATCTGTTTGTCATTAGTCATTTCACCTGGCTGGTGGTTTTTGCAGTAGTTAAGGTAATGAAATATTAGGCAGACTTCATTAAAACTTGAAAATAGTGGCCTCAGGATCCCCAGGAGGCAAGCCACTGGTGTGGGATAGGAAGTGGATATTGATACAATTTAACATCAACTCACTGCTTTGAGGAGGGTGGTTAGAGCAGGAGGAGAGGTAGCATTTAGCTCTTGTAAGGCTCAGCGGTGGGGCAGGTCTGGGTCTGGTTTGGGCAGTTGTTTGTGATCTGAGTGCCTGGACTTGCCCTGTAAGTTTTGCTGAGAGAAACAAAGTCCCTGAGCTGGGAAGAGGAAAAACTAAGTGTTAGACTGTAAATTCTTTAGGTCATTTGTCTTCCCTTACCCTGTTTAAGGAACTACATGGTGTGGCTTGCTGTGTAGTCCTGGAAGTGCTTTTTCCCCAACACACCTCAGTTTCTCTTCCTTTCCTTTTAGTACTGTAGAAGTGTGGCTTCTGCAGATTGGAGTTGTGCTAGAGGGAAGCTTCCTTCTCCAGAGGAGGAAAAAAGGTAGAAGAAAAGGTGTCTGATTCTCGGCTTGACACAGCAGCTTCTGCCTCAGAAAGAACCAAATGTTTCAGAGCTTTGTGTAAATACTTGCTGAGCTGTCAATATGTACCCAGGAGGTTTCCGTAGTAAGATGTAAACGGCTCTATAGAATGTTTGACAGGCAAATTAATAAACAGTGTTCAGGCAAAGATAATGCTGGTTGCCTCCTGAGGAATAAAAAAATAACCCTGTTTAAAAAGGGATAGGGACGAAGACAGTGCTGTGGGGCAGCACAGACAGGACGGAGAAATGGGAGAGGTAGTTCTAATACCAAGTAGAAGACGCCACCCTGGAAGGGAGCCTCTGTGGTTTGACTTCATGCTAAGTTGAGGACATAAAACCCTGTTAAAAGTCAGTTGCAGTTACGTAGAGAAAGCCGACAGAAGTTTGGAAAAATTACTCTAAGTTTCAGTAGTGAAATAAATGTGTTCCAAAAGCTTGGCTTAGGAGACTTTGAGTTAAAACCTTGTTCCTTTGGAAAAGGATTTGTAGTTTGGCATGAGGTCTTGCTGGATTGGATTTACATTTCTAGAATACCAGAAAGGAGAAAGATAACTGAAGGCTCAGTGTCAGCCTCACTCACTCCCTTGTTGAGCTGTGTATTATAAACCTACTTGCTAAGGCTAGCCTGGTCTATAAAATCAGTTTTCAGGACAGCCAGGGCTACACAGAGAAAGCCTATCTCAAGATTAAAACAAAACAAGATTCTGACTCAGTTGCCTTGTGAAATGACCAGAGTAATTTGTCAGTGTCTTTTAAGACTAAATCCTTCAATCTAGGTATGGTGTCCCACACCTTCATCCCAGAACTCTGGAGGCAGAGACAGGTGGATCTCTCTGATTTTGAGGCCAGCCTGGTCACATAGTGAGACCCTGTCTCACAACTACCATTACACCCAAACCCTCCTCAACCCCTTTCCCCCAAAAAAACCAACCTAAATTCACTGACTGATACCAGTTACTTCACAAGAAGTAGTTTTTTTTTTTTAAAGATTGATGTTTCTGTGAGAGCCTGTTTGATTTAGTTCAGATAATAGCAGGGAATATGAATGTAATTATGGCCCTGATGATAATTTTTAGGTTCAGCTCTGTTACAAAGGCTATCAGGTTGTTTTTAAAGCAAAATTAAGAAAAAAGAAAGAAACTTAGATAATGCTGACTTTGGTTGCCTGTAGCTTTTCCCACTCCAGGTCAGGAGATCTGGAGACTCCAGTGGCCTGAGAAAACGGGCCCAAACACTTAACTGACTAGGTACTGGATAGGAAAGAATTTAAAAGACAACAGGGCCAGGTGTGAGGCGTCTACTCTTCATCAGTTGGAATTTGGGATTTGGAAGGTTTGAGGCTTCCAAAATACTAACTTGCCCTTTATCCATAGTGGTTTTTTTAATTTCATGGGCTTTATAGAATTTAAACTGTACAGCCATTGTCGGACCTGTAGTTTACCTTAGTGTCCCAGTGACTTTGAGATGGCATACTAACCATAAAATTCCTGAAAGAGTGATCCTATGGCTGTGTTGTAATCTGCTAAGTTCTAGACCTGTTTGTGGATATATTTGTTGTAACTCTGCGTTTGAAAGGTTTTGACAACTTAGAGTTACGTATTCTGGACAGCCCTGTAGTCATGGTAGTTCAGGTTTGGTTGGTAAACTTGGACAGCATTCTTTTTTGTTTTCCTGAGACAGGGATTCTCTGTAGCTTTGGACCTGTCCTGGAACTCTCTGTACACCAGGCTGGCCTAGAACTCACAGAGATCCTCCTGCCTCTGCCTCCCAAGTGCTGGGTTTAAAGGTGTGCACCACTACTGGACATTTTTTTTTTTTTTTTTTTTTTTTTTTTTTGAGACAGGGTTTCTCTGTGGCTTTGGAGCCTGTCCTGGAACTAGCTCTTGTAGACCAGGCTGGTCTCAAACTCACAAAGATCCACCTGCCTCTGCCTCCCGAGTGCTGGGATTAAAGGCGTGCGCCACCACCACCCGGCTACTACTGGACATTCTTAAAGTTAGCTGATAAAATAATACTAAGAAAATTAGTAGTAGTATTGCATTTATTTATTTGTGTGAGTAAATGTCATATGTGTTTAGTGCCAGAAGAGGAGGTTGGATCCCTTGGAGTTAGAGTTACAAGTGGGTCGTAAGCCAGCCGAAGTGGGTGCTGGGAACAGAATTGTCGTCCTCTGACAGAACAGGAAGAATTCCTAACTACCCAGCCATTTCTCTAGTCATGAAGTCCCTGTTTAGGACTCTTATACTGCTGTTATTTCTGAAGAGGTGGGAATTGTGCTCAAACTGAGTTGCTTTAGATCTTATAATATTGATTGATGCCCTGATGGATGGATGCAGTTTGCCATTGTCCGTTCAGAGAAATGGTCTTTAATATTGTTTATAGATTGACTTTGGCCAAGAAACTCAATGCTCCGAACATGATTGTTCCTTTTGGAGCCTCTGAAATGCAATGATTGTTATTTGTCTTACATACTCGTCTTTGTGTGTGGACCTGGCACTTGTTAAGGACCATCAATGGATGCTTAATAGCCAAGTGTGAATTGTGTGTTCAATGTCAGACCACTACAATACAAAAAATGCTTCCTCCTGGAAGTGGATAGGTTAGTGCAGAATCTTTAAAACTCTGTGTATGTGTGTGTGTAAAATTGCCACGGAGTGAGAGGTCAGAGGACAGCTTACCTTGTGAAGTTGATAAACCTCTTTCCATCTACTTTTACATAGAATGTTCATGGAGTGTGTGTGTGTGTGTGTGTGTGTGTGTGTGTGTGTGTGTAGCTTGTCAGACTTTTCATTAAACAACTTTACCCACTATGCCATCTTTTCAGCCCTGCAAGTATGGAATCTTGAATACAGATTCTAATTTAGAAATCTCTTCTAATTTCTCTTTTGCTTTGGGACTTTCGCATTCTTGGAAAGTGAATTTTGAGCAGCCCAGCACTCAGCATCATTGATATCTGTCCTGGACAGTAGGTGCACAGGATCTGAAGATGAACTTCCTAAGCTCACGTTTTATTGTTAAACCCCCTCCCCTCCCCCGACAAGGTTTCTCTGTCTGACAGTGCTAGCTGTCCTGGAACTAGCTCTTGTAGATCACCAGGCTGGGCTTAAACTCATGAACCTGCTTGCTTCTGCCTCCTGAATGCTGGGATTAAAGGCGTGTGCCACCCCACCCTACTTTATTGTATCTTTTAACTATTTACTCTCTGCATGCGTACCTGAGTGTATGTATGTGCTTCATGTTCTTGCCTGAGCCCACTGAAGTATTTAGTATCAACAATACTAAGAAGAGGGCATTAGAACCCCTGGGGCTGGAGGTACAGGTAGTTGCGAGCTGCTTTGTGGGTTTCGGGAACTGACCCAGTCTTGTGCATTCTGCAGGAGCAGTAAGCACTTGTAATCATTGAGCCCCAGCCTCACATTTTACAAGAGTCAAGTTAGGGTAAACATTCACTTCAGTCACTTTAACTGTTTGGTTTTTATTTATTGTTATTATTATTTTTTTCTTAGTTTTTTTTTTTTGGTTTTTCGAGACAGGGTTTCTCTGTGGCTTTGGAGCCTGTCCTGGAACTAGCTCTTGTAGACCAGGCTGGTCTCGAACTCACAAAGATCTACCTGCCTCTGCCTCCCGAGTGCTGGGATTAAAGGCGTGCGCCACCACTGCCCAGCTTTCTTAGTTTTTTGAAACAGGAGTTTTGTGTGTTCCTGGCTGTCCTGGAATTTGACTTTGTAGACCAGGCTGGTCTTGAACTCATAGAGATCTACCTGCCTCTGCCTCCTGAGTGTTGGGATTAAATCCTGTACCACCACCACCCAGCTGAGGAAAGTTTTGTTGATTTGTTTTTTTTAAATTGCATGTGAAGCAAGTATCGGGGAGTTTTTGTTGGTCACTTGTGCATATTAGGGAGAGTGTCTTTGAACAGGTTGAGTTATTTCCCAGTGGCTTCTGCATATTCTAGGGGCAGAAACTAGACTGAAATGGGAAGAAGCGTGATGCCAAGAATGCATTCCAGCAAGCTGCAGTGGGAAATTCCATCCCTAAATGTTGACTTAGTGTTGGTTATGGTGCATATTAGAAATCACCCAGTAATCCAGGACAGATTTTTGTTGTCCTCCAGGAAGTTACGTTGATACTCAATACTAAGGGGCTTTGGTATTGGGCTGTGGTTTGCGGGCCCAGAGTGGACTGCTTGAATTGCCACCCCCATGAAGAGGAAGAGTTCCCCTCCCCTTGCATTTGGGTATCCTTATGGCTTTGTTGCTTCTAAGTTCCCAAGTCTGCAATGTTAGATATTAAATTTCCTTTTCCCTTGGCACTGGCACATTCACGATTTTCTGTGGCTCATCACTAGCAGCCAAGATTTTTATATGCTTTTCACTTTTAAACTTAGCTTTTAGCTTGCTTGTTTATCTCTGTTAAAAGGACCCCACCTCCACCCCCAAAGATCTAGCACCAGTGTGATGGCAGCGGGGGAGTATGAGGGGGTCGGTGTGATATCACTTATTTAAAAGCCCATTTGCCGTGTGCTTGTTTTTGTTTTGCATCCTTTTTTTCCTTGAGCGCACAGTGTGTTCAGGATCTTTCCAAGCAAGAGTGCATTTGGGCCTGACTCAAGTCTGGTGTACTTTGATTTTAAGAATAATATGAATTTGGCTGTGTGGTAGAGGACTATAGATGGCATTGTTTGGGGTACATTCTTTTGGAGCTTCTACCCAGTGATATCCCTTCTCTGGAGTGGACATTAAAGCTTTATTCTGTCCTTACTTAGCAAACAGGTTATCTCTGTAGATAATGTTGGTGATTAGTTGCTGTTTATGCCCATGTCTTTTTTGGCAAATACAAATGGCTTCCTCTCTGCCCTTTGGACAGCATTCTGTTCTGATCCTGAGGCTGTGGAATTCACAGGCTGGTCCCACATTAGTCTAGAGCCTGAAACTCTTGTTTTGCTTTTGTTTTTCCGAGACAGGGTTTCTCTGTGTAGCTTTAACTGTCCTGGGAATTCACTCTGTAGACAAGACTGAACTCAAACTCAGAGAATCTCTGCCTCTTGGGTGCTGGGATTAAAGGTGCCTGCCACCATCACCCAGCAAGCCCGAAACTTTATCATCTAGTTTAGATGACTTGTGCTTTGGCTTCCAACTTTTACCTGTTTAGGAATCTAGGCTACCAAAGAAAGCTGTATCATTTATAATGGATTTAGGGAACAGTTTGTCCAAAACATTGCTCAGGGCCAGGCATCTTTATTGAGATCTAATTTTGAAGTACCATCTAGCATGCTTGGATTGAGTATCCAGGACAGCTACTGTGTGTGCACTATGGACCTAGTGTGTGCTGAGTAAACATTGTGTTTGATTCTCAGTAATTTCCTCATCAAAATCTTGGAAGAGGCAGATTTTGTTATTCCTCTTGGTTTCCAGTCATAGAAATAGAACTATAAACATCCTTTAGGGGTTGTAGTTAGTTTAAGGGGAATCAAGGTTTGTCAGAGCCATAGCTTTTGATTACTGTGACACTATACCTAGATGTTATCCCTGTCCATTTTTTCCATTTAAAGTTTTATTCTGGGTTTCTTATAAGTGGTCATGACACTTGATTTATTGCTGTCTTGCAGTTCCTGGGAAGAAAACTGGTCCTTTGAGCCGTTATCAGGAGACATCTTTGAGACTGGGGATGGGATTTGGGTTCTTAAGATAGAATTACTTTTGTCTGAGTGACTTGCATTATGAAAATATTTACAGAATAATTATTTTTCAGAAACTTCGAGTTAGAGAGGAGGGCATTACTGCCACCTGGGTAAAGTGAACACACATGTTAAGTGCCACATACAGTTTCATAGGAGAGTTGGAGAGTCAGCCCTAAGTCTAGTTTTAAATTTTCTTTAGCCTGTGAGACTTTAGATTAGCTATTTCTCTTCTCTGTGTTCTAAACCACACGATGAAAGAAAACATAACTTTGTAGACTGTAATATGAACCAAAGATGAGTAAAAGTACTGTTAGGTTATGGAAAAAAAAATTTTAAGACATTTCTTTTTGCCACGCGGTGGTGGCACATGCCTTTAATCCCAGGACTTGGGAGGCAGAGGCAGGAGGATTTGAAGCCAGCCTGGTCTACAGAGTGAATTTGTTCTAGGACAGCCAGGGCTACACAGAGAAACCCTGTCTCAAAAACAAAAAGAAACAAACAACCCCCCCTCAAATCTTTTTACTGTGTATGTACAGTGAGTAGGTGCAGATGTGGGACATTGTGCACACGGAGATCAGAGAGCAACTTGTGATGCGGATTCACTTCTTTTTCACTTGAATTCATTCTCAGGATCAAACTGGTTGCTAGGCCTGCATGGCTAGTAACTCAAGCCCTTGAATCTGCAGCTGCCTGTGGAAGCCTCCTGAGGGTCATGTCATCATATCTGCCTGGTTTGAGATACTACCTGGGTGGCCTTGTTTAGAAATTGAAACCCTGAATCCAGAACTTCACATATGCCTGACAGGTTCTTTAGGTTGTCCTGGTGGCCACTCAAAGTTGAAAAGTGCTGCATTGTGCATCTACACTCAGCTAAGCTTCAGGGCATATCTGAATTGCCTGAGGTGCTTCTAATTATACTGTAGGTGGTGTTTCAGATACATTTGTCTTTTATGATGAAAGTGTTACTGGATAGAGAAAAGGCTGTAAAAGTGCTTGAAGTTGTGTAGAAAGCCTCATGGGCTACTAAATAACAAAACCCTGTAGATTCTGTGGCTTAAGCCAGGTGTCATTCATTTCTCACAGTTCTGAAGTGTAGAGGTGCAAGGTGAAGATGTCAGCAGATTTGATTCTAGGTGAAGTCTCTTGCTTGTGGTCTTTTTTTCTGGTTTTTCAAGACAGGGTTTCTCTGTGTAGTCCTGGCTGTTCTGTAGCTTACTCTGTAGACCAGGCTGGCCTCAAACCTTGCTTGTGGTCTTAGCATCTTCTCACTAGGGCCTCACAATGCCATTGAAAAGTGCAAATCCACCGGGCCATGGTGTCACAGGCAGAGACAGGTGGATCTTTGTGAGTTTGAGGCCAGCCTGGTTTACAAAGTGAGTTCCAGGACAGTCAGGACTGTTACATAGAGAAATCCTGTCTTGAAAAAAAACGAAAAAAAGAGGGGGGGAAAAGTGCTAATCCCTGTATGGGGATCTACCATTGTGATCCAAGCTAAATCCAATTGCTGGCCAAGGCCCCACTCTCTAAAACCATCCCATTAGGGGTGAGGACTTCAACATAGGCATTTTAGGGATATCCAAACATTTAGCCCATATACACAATAGATGGATCATCTCCTGTTCAGTGGTGATGACCTCTAATGGGATGGCACCCATATTCTGTTTATTTACAACTGGCCTCTTGCTGTTTTTCCTAGTTCTGCATGAGGTGACATGGCAATAATATGTATCTGTGGTGTTGGGAGTTGGAAGAAGGTAGAAAAGAATGTTTCTGGATATGTCTGATAGTCTCCAAATATGACCAGTCTAGTGCTTACCTAATCTCAGCACTTGGGAGATGGAGGGAAGCAAGAGAATCGATCAGGAGTTCAAATACAGCCTCAACTACATGAGGTCCTGTCCCCCACCCTCCGCTCCAAAGCGTCAATATTTCAACACTAGTTAAATGCTGTGTTCCTTCTGCCTGTGGTGGCTCCCTGATCTGAGACCAGGAATGTGATTCTCTCTGTAACTTCTCTCTCTGTCCCTCATGCCCAATTCTAATGACCAGCTTAAGTTTTTTTCTTGTGTCCCTTTTGAAGTTCTAGCAAAGTAGAATCCTAGCAAGTTATCCCAACATTGAAGTGAGTCAGCCCTGTCTGAGACCTGGCTCCAATTGTATAGAGTTCTTCTTATTCAAGATTGTCCTTGGCAGTGTAATGGAAATAGCAAAAATGGTCAGTTAGCAAACATTTAACAGTTCAAGTACCCAGTGGAGAGCCAGGGTTCTAATTCATGTGCTAAAACCTCAAGTAGGCCTGGTAGTAGTGGTGTACACTTTAATCCCAGCTCTTGGGAGATAGAGGCTGGTGGATATGGGTGAGTTCAAGGCCAGCCTGGTCTACAAAGTGAATTCCAGGGCAGCCACTGTGGTTACACAGAAGCTGCCTAAAACAGACAATCTCAAGTGGAATTTATATGTTCTTTCCCCTAGAAACCAGTATACTGCAGACCGCGTTCTCCTTGCCGCCTGGGCCCCACCCAGGACAGGAGGCTGACAGTGTGACCTGTGAACTGATGTTTGTCTATATAGAGGGATACTTTTAATAGGGAGTTCTGTGTTGTACAGATGTGTTTCTAATTTATTTTCTCATTCTCCTACTTTTGCTTTATTCCTTTACACCCTTCCACTGCCTTTGGTTCCTTCATATTTGGCGTCTAACATAGTAGAATATAAAGCACGTAGACGGAACACTCCAGGAGCTTTACCATGCTAGAGTTGGTACAAGGCTTGGAATTGCAGTTGGTACCACTTCTACAACATTTCTGAGAAACCCCTGGAGTCTTACAACTTACCTCTGTTGCAAAGGTCTGGATAATTAAAGACAGGAGCCACTTCTGTCTAATAAGCGGAAGTTTTTAATTGGTTAACACTTTGTTTCTCATGTTACTGTTTCTTTGTCTAGAGAACAATCTTAGCCTCCCTACTCTTTGGGGCTCAGTTGGCACAGGACAGCTTTGTGACATTCCTGTTTTTCTTTCACTTTTGTGATTCTTGTCCTTGCTTCCTAGTGCAACTTGAAATTGACTTCTCTAAAACCCCCAGCAGAAAACCTCAGGTGACCAGTAGTGGTCTTATGATGACATTTGGGTTTAAAATAGGATTGAAGTAGTTGGGCTCACCTGCCCAGACACATACACCAAAGGGACATTCTTAGTGCCTTGAAATAAGATCATCTCTGAAGAATATATGAACCAGAGGAGGAGATGGAAGAGGGTAAGATATTGGCTAAATTTTCATGGTAGTTTTAGTATGCCAGTAACCATCTGAACATGGTCAACTGCCCAGAGTGCAAAGAGAACACAGACAGTGTGCCTCTGAAAAGACAGCTGGTGACTTTGGTCTCACGTGTTTCTGGTGAGAATCTTGAAGCAGAGCCATGTTCTTTTGAACAGTGGCTTAGCAGTGTGAGCAACATACTTCGGACACATTCAAAGGAAGTAGAGAATTTGCTAGACTGTATCATTACCAATCTGCAAATTGCTGGCCTTAAATCCTATGATTTGGGCACACATGGAATAAGGCTGGCGGTAGCCTTAGGTGTCCTGGAACTCACTCTGTATACCAGCTAGCCTTGACCTCACAGAGATGTGCGTGCCTATGCCTCCCAAGTGCTGGGATTCAAGGCCTGTGCCACCACCTGGCTTGATTAGCTTTTCCTTAATTTCTATAATTGTGTCTGTTGTAGTGTCAGTAGACTTGGGATGAGTCTTCACTGAAAAATTGGCTTTTTAGGGGAGTAGCCCAAGATATTTGTAGGAATGAATGAGATAAACCGGAGTGTGTTGCTGCTTTTGTCACAGTGCAGAACCTGCTGCACACGTCTGTGTGTGAATGAAGTTCCCTCTCCAGTGTTGTGCTGCAGGTGCCTCTTTAGAAGAAAACCTTTGGCAAGAGAAAAACTATGCACTTAGATTTAGTATCTTCAATATTAATAAATGTGTTTGTGTAGTTTGTGCCTTTACAAAAGAAAGGGGTAGGTTCTGCCTTTGCTTGTTTAATTGGCTTGACTACTGTCTGCAAAACTGGATGAGTATTTTAAAAGTAATCTGAAGAGCTGGACAGTGCCTGTGCTCTTCCAGATGAAGCTGTGTCAGGTTCCATGACCTTGCCTCTACTCCTTTTGTGCCATATCACACAATGATAATTATGACACGTACCAAGATAACTGCACTCCCCCATGCTTATGTATGGAGTCACCCATACCAATGTCCTTTCCCTAGTAGATGCACTGGAGGATGGCAGTGGGAGGAAGTGCCTGCCTTTCCTTTGTTAGGTCATACCACCTGTGCAAAGTGCCTTGCTTTTGGTGTTAAGTCATGTCACCTTGTGTAACAAAGACTGTACTCTTAAACTCCTCATTTAATTGGAATTAATTAAATAGGCTGAAATAGCACCTAGATTAAGTGTACAAAAATTGGGGTTTTGCTAGTATAAAAAGTCTTATGGCAAAATGTTTAACTCACGAGTACCTACTATGTGCTAGTCCAGTTTTATCAATCAGCAGGTGCTTACTGAGCTGCACCCTGTCAGACAGTGTGCTGTGAACTCAGGGCCTGGAGTCCCCGCCCCTGCAGATCTTTGTAGTGAGGAAGAAAGTGCAAGTGAATAATAATAGATATCAGCATGGCTGTGCCTATAATAAATACACTAGAGGGGAAAAACTTCTGGTAAATTATTTTGCAATAGTGGTTTCTTTTTGTGTTTGCTTGCTTTCTTATTTATTTTATTTTATTTGCTGTTTGAGTTTGGATTTAACACTTCAAACCAGAGTAACCTGGATTGCCCTAAGTAATCTAGGCTGATCTCAAACTCACAACAGTCCTGCCTTACTTGTGAGCTACCAGACCTGACTCCAACTATTGCTTTAAAATAAAACGCTGTGTTCTCTGCCAACAGGTGTCTTTGTGCTATTTAACTGTTAGGGTTAAAAAAAAACTTAGAGTGGCTAGTGTCACCGAGTATCATCACCTCTGTTGAAAGTATTGCCTGTACTGTCAGAATTCTTAACTGGAAGAAAAATCATTTCTCCAGTCACAATAGTCCCCCTTCTTGTCTGAAAATACTGAATGGAAAACTTCATGTTGAGAGAGAGAGAGAGATCTCTATCTCAGTTATTCCAGACTTGGTCATATAGCCATGCCTGTTTGATAGTAATGTTGTTTTCAGTGCTGGGAATCAAATCCAGGTCTATGTGCTAGACTGAACTGTGTGTGTGTGTGTGTGTGTGTGTGTGTGTGTGGTCGTGTACACATGCTCCTGCTCATGCATGTCTGTGTTGGGTGCCTTCCCCTGTCACTCTCCATCTTTTTTTTTTTTGGGGGGGGGTGTTTCGAGACAGGGTTTCTCTGTAGCTTTAGAGCCTGTCCTGGAACTAGCTCTTGTAGACCAGGCTGGTCTCGAACTCAAAGATCCGCCTGCCTCTGCCTCCCGAGTGCTGGGATTAAAGGCGTGCGCCACCACCGCCCAGCTTCTCCATCTTATTTTTGAGATAGTATCTTAAACTGAACCTGGAGCTTGTTATTGGCTAGACTGGCTGGCCTAGATCCACCTGTCTTTTGCTTACCTAGTGTTGAGGTTATATACACCCACACCTGTGTTTGGGTTCTGCATGGGTGCTCGGGATTGAACTCGGTCTTTATGCTTGTGCAGTAAGCATTTTATCCATTGAGCCAGCTCTCTAGTGCTTTTTTGAGGTTTTTTTTTTTTATTTTTTTTAAGATAAGTTCTCACTTTGTAGCCAAGGCTGGCATCATACTGGAATCCTGAGTGATGGAATGAGAATTGTGAATGAAATAGCACATACCTGGCTATTCTCTATTTTTAAGTCTCCATTGCTTGCATGAACAGTGTGTGGGAAGGGGGAGGAGAGAGTCCCACTATGTAGACCAGGCTAGCATCAAAGTCACAGAGATCTGCCTACTTCTCCCTCTGCTCATTTAACTTCTATTCTCTTGATGAGTAAACTGAGGGACAAAGAAATTAGAAACACTATGGGCAAGACTCTTAATCCAATGGCCTAGGATTGCCATACAGACCAGACTCTCAGAGCGTGTCTTTGTTTTTTGGGGGGAGGGGACTTTATTTTTATAGTATTGTATTTTAAGCAATAGTTGAAGACCTTTTCTTTAAAGTAGAAAACCTTACATACAGTACTAGTAGCTTCCTAGAGTTTATGCTAGTTAAGGGTAGAAACAGTAGGGCTGGAGAGATGGATCAGTGGATAAGAGCACTGGCTGCTCTTCCAGAGGTCCTGAGTTCAATTCCCAGCAACCACATGGTGGCTCACAACCATCTGTAATGAGATCTGGTGCCCTCTTCTGACGTGTGGGCATACACGGAGGCAGAATGTTGTATGTACAATAAAAATAAAGAAATCTTATTTAAGAAAAAAAAAAGGGTAGAAACAGTAAGAGAAGTACTGTCTCCCTCAAATAGATTCCTGAGCCTGTCGGCTTGCCACTGATCAGAATCCTAGATGGTAGCACTGGGTTGAGTACCATAATGAGTGAAGCTGTTGTGAGAACTGGTACTGGAGCCTACCTGTTCTGAGTATTCTCAGGAACTTGTAGTGTTGTCTTACCCTTGACAGTTGTAAAGGGGGCTCCTGATTTATCAGATGACCTTTTGTTTTGCTTTATCCTCTTAGGGCTTTACCCTGTTTTTTGTTTTTTGTTTTTATGACCCTGTGTTTTAAGTAATACCTGAAGAATATTTTGCTTTGTCAGCCTGCCCCTGCTGGGATTAAAGACATTCACTACCATACCTCCCAGTAAGAGAATATTTTTCTGAAGAAGTTGCTTGTTTTTCTTATATTTGGAAGTAGAAAAATTGAGCGTTTAAGTCCGGTCTTACCAAAAGCAGTCTTCTGTGTTGTAGAATGAGGCTTTGCATTGTGTAAGACTGGCTGATGAGCATGCTGTGGATGAAGGAGACTTCCCTTCTTAATTGGTGCTCTAGCTGTTCTATTCGAGGTCCTCTTCCTGGTGCCAGGGAAGAAGTAAAGAAACACCAGCCACCCAACTGTGGTTTTTCTGATGTGTTTCCTTTGGGTGGGCAGCTGTGAAGTGGTTATTAATTGACTCTCATATTCTGTTAGTTTTATTAGATGGTTTAGTGACTCTCTTTTTTTGGTCTCCTTTTCTTTTTTGGTTTTTCGAGACAGGGTTTCTCTGTAGGTTTGGAGCCTGTCCTGGAACTCGCTCTTGTAGACCAGGCTGGAATTGAACTTACAGAGATCCGCCTGCCTCTGCCTCCCAAGTGCTGGGATTAAAGGTGTGTGCCTCCACTGCCTGACTGCTCTTACTCTGTATATTGCCATGTGGTTGTACACCACCACTGCCCAGCTTGTTTGCCCTTTCTAAACCTTACTAAATTTTCTGTGTTCCTTTAGTCTGGATAAATAGAGATCCGTAGTCCAAGTACTCCCACCCCCCTTTTTTTAAAGTCAGAATCTAGGCCCCCCCCTTTTTTCCCCAAACTGGCTGTATGGAACCTCTGCCATCCTTGAACATGCTGTGTCCTAAGGGCTGGGATTCTAGGCATGGGTCAGCCCATGCCCAGCGAGTTCTGTATTATGAGGTAGTGTAGGTTTGGAAAGACCTCCTCAGGTCTAGCCACAGCTCTTACCTGATATGTTGTCAGTGTGATCTCATTCACCTTGTGAACACAGGGAAAGTTGGAAAGAATTTAAGACAACAAAACAGGCTTGGGGGAGGGGTGCTTGCAAGCCACCAGTTCAGAACGTGAATGAATTATTATTTATCTTTTGTAAGATAATAATGAGACTCCTAGGCCGGGTGGGTTTGACTTTCTGGATAAAATGTTAGTGTATGTGATAAGATTGTCATTTCCCTACCTTCCCTAATTTCCATTTTTCTGTGGATGAGATTGCTGTGGTAAGGCCAAACAGAAGGCTAGGAGTGGGTTTTTGTGGGCATCTAGTCATGTTTCCCACGTTTAAAAGTAAAACATGGCAGGGTATGGTATAACTGCCTATAGACTCAGCACTACTGATGATCACTTGAGCCCAAGAGTAGAAACCAGCCTGGACAAGACAGTAAGACACCACCTCAAACTCCTGTATAGTTAGGAGGCTGGGTCTCAAGATAGAAATATCTGAACTGATTTTCATAGTACTTATCTTGTAATTGGGAAGGAATCTGATGTCTTTAAAGCCATGGTGTATGGGTGGATGTCATGGTAGGAGGGGAAGGCCAGGATAGTCTAGTTATAGAGAAATGGGACAATGGGAATGATTTATGCTAGTCAATTTATGTACTAGGGAACAAGGCTGTTCTTGTAGGGGAAGTCTCCTTAGTCCTAAGATCTAAGTGATTTCTGTGGCGCTGGCAGGGAAAGTGAAAGTTTGCTGATTGAGAGAGGCCTTAACTTTTGTACCTACCTCTGCCTGGAGTGCTCCTTAATAGTGGAGGGTCCCCTCTGGGACTGATGAACAGCTGCTGCCAGTCCCTAGAATCACAGGAAGCAGAGGCCTGGTGCCTTTGTATAGGAGCTCTGCAGCCAGACAATAGTTTGTGCTGGCGGGGCCATGTGGCGAGTCACGTGACCCTGGGCTGTATTCTGCTGGGGTCCTTACCCATCTGTTCTCTCGGCTCTTTCTGGGTTATCAGGCGCCAGTCCAAGTCTTCCCAGGCAGCCAGCTCCATGGCCAGAGATTACGAGCACTAACCTTCCTGGCAGGGGCGGTGTGGCTTCGAGTTTATGCAGATTAGCCATGTGTTTCTCACTTCAAGGCGGTCCACAGGAAAAGCCTTTTCCTGTGTTTGGCTCTCAGTGGGCGGTTCCCAGCTTACTGTACTGGGACTCAGGCAGCAGGCATGCACGAGAGGGATCACAGTACACTGCCCCCCCTCCACCTCCAATGCTACGTCATCACAACACAACCACTCGCGCTCTCATACTGTTGGTGTCATTCATTCGGTGCCAAGATTGCTTTAAAAAATTCCCTTGGCCCCAGTTCAAACAGGAGTACAGCTGGGATGTGTTAGATTTTAGGCAGTCTGCCCTCAATTTGAGCTGAGTTATAAATAGCCCTGCCGACTTCCTTAACTACCGCTCTCGGAGGTAAAATGCAGGTTAATTACTGTGGGAATCAATTAGGGGGTTCTTTCGGTTAAAGAGCCAGGGATGCATTTTTTATTTGTTATTATTAAAACTCATAAACAAATCTGGCCAGGAATAAATTGAAAGCACAAGAAGTAAAAAATAATACTTGGAGGTCCAAAATTCAAGGGTATGGATGGCTTTAGGTTTATCCTGGCACCAACTAGTTGGCATTTAGAGCGAAAGAACAAGTGTGTATTGCTCAGGACTTCTTTCTGTCGATGGATACTCTTGGCAGTCCCTGGCTCAACCTTTCATTTTATTCCTTCTAGTCTTTGGCACTGCTGAGCGTTAAAGTTGGCTATAAAGGCCACTTCTGATCACTTCCTCTGTGCATCTTTGGCCTGGCACTATCGATTTGTTCTCAGACTTTTCTTTCAGAATTAAGTTTCTTTTTTTCCCCCCTGATGCCACTACCACATGATATTGGAAGTGTTATCTCTTGATGAAATGTTAGTGCTTGGTCTTCTCTGCTCTCACTCTGTGAGATAGAAAATTTGCAACTATGTTTCATCTTTTTAAGTGTTCTGAAGCTGGTTACTTTTGTTTATTTGAAGCTTAACCCTGATGAACCGTAAAACTCAGTTTGTTACATTCTGCAGTTCACAGGGTCACTGTGGCTTTCCTTGGTGCATTGAGAAACTTGTGATTCCAGTAGTCACCTGGTCTGGAGGTACTTGTAATTCCATTTAATGAGAGCAGGGGAGAGAACCCTGCAAGTGGTTGGTTAGTCTGCTGTTTGTACCGAATATATATTCAGACGGATAAGCCTGCTAAGAGTCCTTGCTTTTGATGCCCCTAAACTGCATTCTCTCATTTGTCAGGCAGTTTATAACTTGGCCAGTGATCTGGAAGGAGCTAAGTGGTAGACTGAGATGTGCTTTCTTATGACTCTTTCCCCCTTTTTATTTTTATTTTTTTATGAATGCAGGATAGTATATAGCAGGGGGCCTGACATCCCTGATCAAGGGCCAGCATTTTCCTCTCAATTATGTGTCTCTGTGGCAGAGCCTTTGCTTTTGAAGTGTAATCACAGTAATCTACTCCTGTGGTTTCCCATTGAAAGGATTTCCTCTGTCTTTCCCAGAGTGGAATCTCTGGCTCTTTTGCAGCCCCGATTTGGTGTTCCCATCTTCTCCTTTGTGGCAGCTGACTAACTGAGACTGGCTTTTCTACACTACATGTAGTAGAAAATTTTATGTTTTAGTAAAACTGATCAGTGAAGCTAATGTTACTCTCTAAGAGACTGGATAGTGCCCTTTTTTCTCTAACTACAAACCACATATCTTTCACAATATTTTTAAATCTTGGAAGTGTGAATTAAGAGTCTCATTTGATATGAAGTTATGTAGTCTAGTTGTTTGAGCTGAATATATTTTCTTTTGCCAAATAAACTGCATGGTCTGTTGATGATCCTTTGATGAGAGGAACGAGTCTGATGACCAAAAAAATGTTGGCTTCATTTTGAGAAACAGTTCCTGCACTGCCCCTTTATTTGGGGTCTACAAATATTCCTGAAGTTGAAACAACAGTCTCTTGAGCCCCTCAACTCTTGTAGGTAGCTCTCTATTCAGTTGAACACAGCTCTTATGTGAGAGCAGACTTTTAACTTTTTTTTTTTTTTTCAAATCTTAGTGTAAGGCTATAGTGGCTTTATACTTAGCCTCCCAAGTGCAGGGAAGGTAGGTGCCACCATGTCACTGTAACTTTTAGGTTTTGACTGTGTGGGGCTGGTATGCATTGAAACTCTTGCTAATACAGGTTGAGTTGTCTCAAAATGTCCGTGTTCCTTCATGACTTTTCTAATCTACCTTCTTCTAATTCAGTTTAGTACATTTTTCCTCTCTGTCCCCAAGAGTCATAACCTGTTTTGGGATTGAAGATGTCTTTCACCTTCTGTCTGGATAGTTTGAACTGTGTTTTCTCTCTGAAGTATACATCACTGCAGCTGAACAATAGTTGAGCCCTTGTTATTGAGAAGACTTTGAAAATAAAATGCCTGAACTCTTGAATCCCAGAACTTAGCCAAAGTGGTGGTATATGTCTGTAATTTCAGCTAGTCTGGAATTTGTTTTTTGTTTTTTGTTTTTAAATTTCCATCCAGACTGCATTTTCACCACTTTCCTCTCCTCCCATTTCCTCTTCTAGGAGTCTTGAGCCCACGGATTCAAGTGCAGTTTGGGCAATAGTGAGATTCCTTGCCGTTTCAAAACAAAACAAAACTAACTTGGACTTCAGAAATATAGCTAGTTTATTGGAGTAGATAGTTATCACTGTAAGCCTTGTAATGCTTACTAAAATTACAGTAGGTCATTTAGAAGTGTGAGAGATTCATAGTGTGCTGAAAGTGACATCTTGTATGTTGAAAGGTTGAGTTGTACTATCAGAAGCCAGTGTAGTTCTGAGAATGGAACATCAGGAGAGCACACACAAGGCCTTCAAGTTCAGTTGCTAGCACTGGGGTGAGAGGAAGCCATTGTGAATAAGACAGCAGAATCAAGAAGCAGAACATAGAGCTTGGAATATATAGTATTGGGGGCAGGGAAATGGATTGTCATTATTGATAATAACTATCATTTATTGAACATTTAACTATAAGCATTGTGGGCTCATTCTGTAGCCAAGGCTGGCCTAGAGATTGTAGTCTTGGTTTATATGAAACTCATGGTGATCCTCCTGCTTCATCTTTCAAGTGCTGAAATTATAGGCATGATTATGAGCATCCCACAGCAGATTGTGGGAAGTTGTTCACTATGTGCAATGTAAGTAATGAACTAAAGTGTTTAAGGCCAGACAGTGAGTTAGGATTTGAACCCAAGTCTAACAAATTTTGTCCTGGATTTGATCCCAAGCACCGCATGACCTAGACATGGTGGCACATGCCTTTAATTCCAGCACTTAGAGAATCTGAATGGAGGTCAGGAAAACCATCAGTTCAGGGTCATCTTTTGATATATAGCTTGTTTGAGGTCTGCCTTCCTAAGCTACTTGAGACCCTTACTTAAAAGAAGTAATTAATAAATAATAATTTTTATCAATAAAATTATTAAAGTAATAAAATTAATAAATAATAGTAACTATATGTGAAGATACTAAGCTTTGCAGCACAAACCTTTAATTCCATTTACTACAAAGCTGAGGTAGGAGCATCAGACTTTGAAGGTTAGAGGCTGAAGAGCTGGCTCAGCTGTTAACATTTGTTCTTGCAGAGGGCTGCAGTTTGATTCTCAGCGTCCACACTGTGGCCCACAACTGTCCATAACTCCAGCTCCTAGGAATTCAACATCCTCTTCTGGTTTCCTTGGATATCAGGCATGCACATAGTACATAGATAGATATTTAAGCAAAACACTCATACACATAAAATACATAATTTTGTTTTGTTTGTTTTTCGAGACAGGGTTTCTCTGTAGCTTTGGGGCCTGTCCTGGAACTAGCTCTTGTAGGCCTTGAACTCACAGAGATCCTCCTGCCCCTGTCTCTTGAGTGCTGGGATTAAACGCTTGAGCCACCACCACCCGGCCATAAATCTATTTTTTAAAGTTTGAAATTATCCTGGGCAACTTAGTAATACCATGTCTTAATAAAAAGTAAAATGAGGAATCAGTGACATAATATTTATATAGCATGCATCAGGCCTTATGTTCAATTCCCAGTACTGCAAAAATAAGCAAGTATACAAATAATAAAACTACCCGGGCAGTGGTGGCGCACATTTTTGGTCGCAATACTCAGGAAGCAGAAGCAAGCAAATCGCTTGAGTTCGAGTCCAGCTTGGTCTACAAATATTACAGGACAGTCAGAGCTATACAGAGAAACCATATCTCAAAAAAAAAAAACAACAACAATAAAAATAATAAAATATAACTGCCACACCTTTAATCCCAGCACTTTGGAGGCTAAAGGAGATTGCTGATTTGAGGTTAGCCTGGTCTACATGTAACAGATTCTGTTTAGCTGAAATAATTCAGTTCCCCAGTTACATTTCATATTTTAAGTGTGTAATAGTAACAGGTCAGAGCCCATTTTCTTTTGAATAATGCTTTACTGTATCAGTTTCCAGTTAATCGTGGATGTAAAGTGGGAAGGGGCTCAAGCCCTCCCACATCAACAAAACTGGAATCTTGAGGTCTGGGCATTTGTGAAGCTTCATTGAAAATTCTGATCTGCAGCCGTTGTTGATAGACACTGCTGTAGAAGCCCCATAGTAACACCGTGGTAATAGCTGCTCCTGGTGTTCTGGGCAGCCTAGACTTGACGATAGCCAGAGCACGTGAGTTAGTCTCTCTTATTGTCTTCAGTTGAGGGCCTCAGCCAGACAGCCTCTGTAACCTGGAAGGAGGTGATGTGTGGCATTTGAAGTATTTCCCTTCACTCCCCAGTCTCTGCACTATTGCCACTCATACCGAAGAAAATTGTGCTATTTCTCACTAGCCCAATTTCTGATAAACTTAAATGTCCTAAATGGTCTCAAAATAACCCATGTAGGTGACAAAATTCTGATTGGAAGCATTATTGGGGCTTCTGATGTAGAAGTTAAGATAGTTGGAAATATATAGCCCTGGAATAACACTGAAGGATAGTGATTTGGGGCAGTTTTCCTATGATAATCTAATTTGAGAAGGAAGTAGTACTCCCACCACCATGGTTACCTTTTTTAGTTGAACTTTATCCATAGTTTGAGAGACCTTTGCTTCTGCTTCATTTTGTTTTTCTTTGAAAACAAACAAAACAAAGCTACATCTATGTAGCCCTGGCTGGCTTAGGATTTGCTATATGTAAACCAAGCTGACTTTGAATCTGTGGTGCTCCTGCTTCAAGTTTCTAACTAGCTGGGGTTACAGGTGTGTCCCACCATAGCCCTCCTAGCGTTTGGGTTTTTTGTTCTTGATAGTTGAATATTCCTTCAAAATGGCTGTACTTTCTCTAATATAGTAAACACATAGAAGGAGAGAAGGATGGCGGAAGGAAGAGGCAAGCAATTGTTTAAATGAAGCACATCTTAAATTATCAAGTAATTTATTATGTATTGAGTAATAGAACTAGAAAGAACCACAGGGATGATCTAGACCTCTAGGTTACCCCCAAGCACCCACATTTAGACCCCATCTTCCCCAAACTGGGACTTGAACCTAAACCCTCCTACTAGGCTGTGTCTCCAGCCCTGCGGTAGTGCTTCTTAAAAATATGATCACCAGCCGGGCGGTGGTGGCGCATGCCTTTAATCCCAGCACTTGGGAGGCAGAGGCAGGCGGATCTCTGTGAGTTCAAGGCCAGCCTGGTCTACAAGAGCTAGTTCCAGAACAGGCTCCAAAGCCACAGAGAAACCCTGTCTCGAAAAACCAAAAAAAAAAATAAAAATAAAAAAAAATCACCAGGGCACTTGTTACAAATATGCACATCCTAGTTCCTGTTTGAACCTACTGAACTATAGATGGATGCCAGTGCTTTGTGGTTTGACAAGCTCTCCAGGTGATTGGATGTATGCTGCTGATTTACTGACCTTCATTTGAGAGTTAATGATATTTACACCTAGAATACTTAAATTTACCCCTACTCCCAATTTAAGATTTTGTTTCAAGATTTGGCTCTGAACCTATCCTGCTACTGAGTGTATTTGAGAGATATTTAGAAGAATTCTCCCTTTTTCATATCACAAGTAGATACAGACAGGCATCTCTGTCAAAGGAAAGTTTGTTAGGACTGTCTTTTGTAGCGCCAGTAAGATGAAGCTATGTCAGAAAGTGAATGAGCTGATTGATCCTGTCACACCATAAAGGATTAGAAAGTCTCACATGAATTTTCAAGTTCCTTCCTTCCTTCCTTCCTTCCTTCCTTCCTTCCTTCCTTCCTTCCTTCCTTCCTTCCTTCCTTCCTTCCTATTTATCTGTCGATCAACAGGGTCTCATTACCAGCTCAAGTTGTCCTGGAACTCCTTATCTAGCTGAGGGTCACCTTGGGCTCCTAAGCTAAGATTACTGGTGTGAGCCACCATACCCAACTGTAAAGCTGTGTTTGTACACTGATGCCTGTGCTTTGAACTTTTGAGCTTTTATGTTGTTAGTGTTGTACTTTGTTCCTTTTGGCTTTTTGAGACAGGGCCTCCTTTAACCCAGACTGGTCTCAAACTAACTTTGCATCTTAGGATGACGAACTGCTGATCATCTTGTCTTTACCTTCCAAGTTCTGAAATTAGAGCTGTGTGCCACCACACTCAACCTATAGCTTGCTACTGTTGTTTAAAGGTTTCTTTTTATTTGTGTCTCAGCGTGTTTGTGTGGGTATATGTCCTGTTGTGTGCATGCGTGTGTGCTTTGGGATGTATGCCTGCTAAGATAAGAAGGGGTCATTAGATTCCCTGGAGCTGGAGCTACACACAGGTGGTTGTGAGCCACCCAATGCTGGGAACCAGCCCTTAACTACTGAGCATTTGTTGAGCCTTATATCTTGTTCTTTGAGAAGACAAGGATCTGTGCTTTTTTATTTTCAAATTCTTAAGTTTTAAATGAAATGGATTTCCCCTTGAAATAAACAAGGCTTCAAATTCATTACTGTTCTTTCAAAAGTTATTTGCCTTGTTGCTCATTTAAAGAAATCATAAATTGAACTACTTTGTGCCATACATAGCATTACAAACGTGTGAATAAAAATGGACTATGGAATCTGTTCTCCCCCACTCCACCCCATCTCTTTCAATTTTCTAGGATGCTTCTGTATCTCAGTTTTTGAAGCTTTCAAAATGCTTTTACATGGCATTATCATTTTATTTATGAAAATCTAAGTTCTGAAAAGAGTTAAATGACTACTTAAGGGTTACTGGATCTGTCCCATTACCTTTCCATAATAACTGGTTTTTTATGTGGAATGTGGACTTTAAAAGACCTCTGTGTGTTCATGCTGGCCAGAGGCTGTGCAAACTTGAGATTAATGAAAATGTTCTTTATTTTGTAGCCATCCAGTCCAATGGATCAGATGGGAAAGATGAGACCTCAGCCGTATGGTGGGACTAACCCATACTCACAACAACAGGGACCTCCTTCTGGACCGCAACAAGGACATGGGTACCCGGGCCAGCCATATGGGTCCCAGACTCCACAGCGGTACCCAATGACCATACAGGGCCGGGCTCAGAGTGCCATGGGCGGCCTCTCTTATGCACAGCAGGTATATGATGACCTTGACCTTCTTTGCTGTCTAAAATTGCTGTGTGAGGATTAGAATGGCTTTCAGACCTCCCCTAAATATGCTCGTAGGAGGCTAGCTATAGACAAGACAACATAGTGTGCACCATCCTATATCAGTCTGTCTGATATGGGACGTTCTTTTGTATATGCATTGCTTTTATTGGTTGAATAAAGCTGTTTTGGCCAATTGCTTAGCAGAGTAAAGCCAGACAGGAAATCTGAACAGTGATAGGCAGAATCGAGGTGGCACCATGTAGCCACCAAAGGAGAAAGATGTCAAAACATTACCTGCAAGCCACAGCCTCATGGTGATACATAAATAGAAATGGGTTAATTTAAGATGTAAGAGCTAGCTAGGAATACACCTAAGCCATTGGTCAAACAATATTGTAATTAATGTAGTTTTTGTGTGATTATTCAGGTCTGGGCTTGGTCACTGTCTATATGTGTTTTTCTGTCTGTCTCAATATATTTTGGGATTGGAACCCAATCTACCTTTTTTTTTCTTACCTGGTTGGTCTTCCCTTGGGAGACTAAATGGTCAGGACCATGGAGGTTGGTTTTGGTTTTCTATGTTGAGACTTAAAACAAGGGCCTCAAGCATACTAGATAGTACTCTGCTCCTTTACTCCACCCACAATCCTTGCACTGTCAGTTTTTTAAAAATTATATTACTATCCTTTACTTGGGCATGAGAGCAAAATGCCAGGTCTTACAACAGGGGACTACTTGCTCAAATAAATCCCAGGGATTGAACTCAGGTCGTCAGGCTTGGTGGCAAGTGTCTTATCCGCTAAGCCATATTGCTACCCCAATGTTTATCATCTTTTCCTTGTTTTTGTGTTGACAGATTTTTCTGCCACTTATAAAAAGATAAAGACTGTATGAAGTCAGATTATTTCTAAAACTTTAGCAAAAATCAAACTATGTCTTTAAATGAAATTTGTTTTGTTTTTCAAGATGGGTGTCTCTCTGTGTAGCCCTGACTGTCCTGGAATTCACTCTGTAGACCAGGCTGGACTGTACAGATTTGCCTGCCTCATAAGTGCTGGGATCAATGGCGTGTGCTACCACCACCCAGCTTTTTTTTGGGTGGGGGGGGCAGGGTCTTTCTGTGTAGACCAGGCTGACCTTCACTCGGCGTTCTTCCTGCCTCTGCCTCCCAAAGTGCTGAGACTAAAGATGTAAGCCATCACTCCCTGCTGTCTTTCTGTGAGAAAGGATGATATGATGGAGTTCTCTCCTTGTGTCATCTCAGATTTCAGGCTGACCTCTAATTCTATTGTATCCCAGAATGACCTTGAACTTCCTGATCCCCTGCTTAGTCACCAGTAGTGGGATGGAAGTAGAGATAAGCTGCATCCATCCTGCCTGGTTTATGTAGCATTGGGGACTTTGTGCATGGTAGGCAAACACAGTAACTGAGCTATATAGTCCCTGAATATTTTTAAAATGAGACTAAATGAAAGAAAGAGCCAATGTAGCTTAGTGATTTGTACACGATTCAGATTACTAAATATTATGCCTTCAATTGTTTGAACCAGACGTTTAGTGCCTCTTCATTGTAGTTAGAATAAAATTCCTAAAATAAAGATAACTTAGGCCATGATAAAAAAATAAGCTTACTGGGGAAAATAAAACTGTTCTTGAGCTCGTGTGAGTTGCCCGAATGTAGCATCAGTTTTAGTGGGTGAATTCAGTCTTCTGTGTAAACAAGTTTGGCCATTCTTTTAAGACTTAGTTTAGAGAGGACTAGAAGACCCCTGAACCTTGTATGCAGTGATACTTGACTACTCTGCTCATCACCTTTCTTCATCTAGGTGAGTCAGTTCTAAAAATATCTTTTCTTTCTTACAGATTCCACCTTATGGACAGCAAGGCCCCAGTGGTTATGGTCAGCAGGGCCAGACTCCATACTATAACCAGCAAAGTCCTCATCCCCAGCAACAACAGCCACCTTACTCCCAGCAACCACCATCCCAGACCCCTCATGCGCAGCCTTCATATCAGCAGCAGCCGCAGACTCAGCAACCACAGCTCCAGTCCTCTCAGCCTCCATATTCCCAGCAGCCATCCCAGCCTCCACATCAGCAGTCCCCAACTCCGTACCCCTCCCAGCAGTCCACTGCACAACAGCACCCCCAGAGCCAGCCCCCCTACTCACAACAACCACAGGCACAGTCTCCCTACCAGCAGCAGCAACCTCAGCAGCCAGCATCCTCGACGCTCTCCCAGCAGGCTGCATATCCTCAGCCCCAGCCTCAGCAGTCCCAACAAACTGCCTACTCCCAGCAGCGCTTCCCTCCACCACAGGTGAGTGGCTCTGCCTCTTGTCCTACCTGTGCTTAACCAGAGGCAGCTTACAGCTTTCCATATGCGTATGCATAAAAGCCAGTTAAACACAGGGGAAATGTGTATCGGGTTGATTGAACTAATAAAACTATAGCCTTTTGAACTACATAAAGACTTGTAGTTCTGCCGGGCGGTGGTGGCGCACGCCTTTAATCCCAGCACTCGGGAGGCAGAGGCAGCCTGATCTCCGTGAGTTTGAGACCAGCCTGGTCTACAAGAGCTAGTTCCAGGACTGGCTCCAAAGCTGCAGAGAAACCCTGTCTCAAAAAAAAAAAAAAAGTAGTTCTTACTATGAAAAAGTAAATCAATGGAAAATCCTGTAGACAGGAAATTAAAGGCAGTGGGTCTGATTCCTACCCTCTCAATCAGCATATCAGAATGTGAACATCTAGATTTGGAAAACTTTGATCATTTTCCAAAATAATCACTTTAGTTAACTGTACTATATGCAGTTTATTTTCGCTGCCATTCTGTTCTGTTGCTCAGAATATTCTGAATTCTGAAATTCTCTGTTTAGAGTTTTTGTTTGTTTTAGACAAAGTCTGATCTGGAACTCAAGAGATCTGCCTACCTCTGCTTTCAGTGCTGCGATTAGAGATTTGTGTCACCAAACCCAGATCTGAAATTTTTAATTTTTGAGGGTGGTTTTGATTTTAAGAATTAGAGAATAAATCTTTGGGGGGGGTGTTTTTGTTGTTTTGATTTTTCAAGACAGGGTTTCTCTGTGTAGCCCTGTTGTCGTGGAACTCGCTCTTGTCGACCAGGCTGCCCTCAAGCTCACAGAAATCCACCTGTCTCTGCCTCCCAAGCGCTAGGATTAGCCACCACCACCACCCAGCTGAGAATAATTCTTTTTAGAGCCCCATGAGGAAAAATGATGTGACATTTTTGAAATAAATCATCTGAGCCGGCTGGTGGCACACGCCTTTAATCCCAGCACTCGGGAGGCAGAGGCAGGTGGATCTCTGTGAGTTCGAGGCCAGCCTGGTTTACAAGAGCTAGTTACAGGGCAGGCTCTAAAACTACAGTGAAACCTTGTCTTGAGAAACCAAAAAAGAAAGAAAGAAAGAAAGATCATCTGTCAGTACTCAATTTAGATTGGGGCTCTAACCTCATTTTTGATTGTTTTTAAACAAACCATATTGCTTGATAAGATGCTAAACTTAGTTATATTTCTGCTTTCAACCCCAAGAAATGGCTCTCCTTGGGTAGCAGTAAATAGACAACAATACCATCAAATTCCACTCTTGACATTAATTTGTTTGTAGGGCTTTTTTAGTTTTTTCTTATTTTTTTTTTTATTTTTGGCAATGCCTTACTATGTAGCCCAGACTGACCTGAACTTGCTGTAATTCTGTTGTAGCCTGTCTAATGCTGAGCATTCTTTTGACATTCTTATCTTTAAGATTTTCTTTGTGTGTATGCATGGGTGTTTTGCCTATATGGTTTCCTGCATACCTTGTGTGTGCTTGTTTCCCACAGAGACCAGGAGAAGGTGTTGAATCCTCTATAACTAGGTAGAGGTACTAATGTATGAGTTGTGAGTCTTTGTGTGAGTGTTGAGAACTGAATCTATGTCCTCGACAAGTGCAACAAATGCTGAGTCCTCTCTCTAGCCCAGTCTGGTCAGGGTCTCTCTCTGTCTTTCTGTCTCTGTCTCTCTCTCTCTCTCTCTCTTTGTTGTTGTTGCTTATTGTTTTGGAGATAGGGTGTGGAACTCAGATCTGCCTGCCTTTCCCTACCAAGCACTGGGATTTAATGTGTGTGTCACCATGTGGGATGGGCCTCACAGATTTTTTTTTTGTTTTTCTTATAGGAGCTTTCTCAAGATTCATTTGGATCTCAGGCATCCTCAGCCCCGTCAATGACCTCCAGTAAAGGAGGGCAAGAAGATATGAACCTGAGTCTTCAGTCAAGACCCTCCAGCTTGCCTGTGAGTATTTCCACCACCTGGGAAGGGTGATGTACTAGAGAGGGAAAAAGACTAAAAAAGGTTTTGGATGATTTGGTGGCCCCTGAATTCCAGATTTCTCTTGCTTCTTCCAGAGCACCTAGCTACATACATACATACATTACCATACCCAGCCTCTGTGTTTTTTTTTTTTTTTTTGTGACCCATCTCACTGTTTGTAATCCTGTCTCAAACTCACAGGGATCCACCTGCCTGTGCCTTCACTTACAGCCTTTGTTTTATTTTCTCAAGATCTTGGGCATTTTAAGCGTGAAGGGGCCAGGCAGTGGTGGCGCACGCCTTTAATCCCATCACTCGGGAGGCAGAGGCAGGCGGTTCTCTGTGAGTTCGAGACCAGCCTGGTCTACAAGAGCTAGTTACAGGATAGGCTCCAAAGCCACAGAGAAACCCTGTCTCGAAAAACCAAAAAAAACAAAAAAACGTGAAGGGACAGAAAATGTAGATGTGAGAAGCTCTGCTCTCTATCATGGGGCCACAAAAAAAAAAAAAAAATACAGGATTAGTTTATTTTTCTTGTTTGACAATTTATTTATTTATTTATTTTGGTTTTTCGAGACAGGGTTTCTCTGTAGCTTTGGAGCCTGTCCTGGAACTAGCTCTTGTAAGGCTGGCCTCGAACTCACAGAGATCCGCCTGCCTCTGCCTCCCGAGTGCTGGGATTAAAGGCGTGCGCCACCACCGCCCAGCAGACATTTAAAATTTTAAAAATTATCTCAGTTTAAATTTTACTTCAGTCTGAACATATTCCTGTTCATCACATGCATGCCTGGTGCCCTCTGAGGCCAGGAAAGTGTATTGGATTCCTTGGTACTAGAGTTTCAGAATGTTGTGAATGGGAATTAAACCCAGGTCCTTGGCAAAGAGTATCCAGAACTTTTAACTGATGAACCATCTCTCTAGTTCTGTTGATTTAACTTTGCTTTTCAGGCCTTACTTTTTAGATTTCTGCTTTAAACTAGTTTAATAGGTAGTACCTTGGTACATTCAAGCTTGCAATGTCACATTGAGCATGAGTTGAGTAGAAATGGTTGTTCTGGTGATGATTTTCTGTGAATGTGTGTTCATGTCTTCTAGAGTGCTTGCTTGATGGCTAAATACTTGATTATGGAATCAAATGTGTGGCCGTACCCTCAGAAAGGCAGTATAGCCTAGAGCTTGGGCTCTGGGTGGGCTGTAAAGCTGCACACCTGCTTCCAAGCCTGATAACCTGTTGTTCTCCAAACTCACATGTATAACAGAATCACCCAATAAATAAATGTGTGTTTAGAAAAGATGTGTTTGGCCGGGTGGTGGTCGCATATAACTTTAATTCAGAACTCAAGAAGTAGAGGCAGGCCTGGTGTACAGAACAGCCAGGACTGCACCGTGAAACCCTTCTCAACCAAAGAAAAAAACCAACCAACAAACAAAAAAACCCAAGTGTTTGAACTCTGAAGGTAGAGTTCCTAGAACTCTTACTTCTACCACCTTGCCTGTAGCTAAGCCACATCACTTTTCTGTGCCTTCATTTTCACATCTGTAAAATGACACTAAGCTACTTTAGGTGATAGTAAATAGCTGATTGCTCACTTTTACAAATTCTGTTTCAGTGAAGGGGTAAGTAGTTCTGTAAGTCCTTTAAAATCAGGAAGAATTGTGGTGGCTGTGGTTGTCATCCTAGCACTGGGGGACCTTAGGTAGGAGGATCTCTCTGAGTTTAATGTCACCCTGGCTAATAGTGTGAGAGTCTGTTTCAAACTATGGAGGTTCCTTGATGTTTGCAACCTTCCGGGTATTTAGGTTTCAGAGAAAGGGCACCTGGATCTTATATTTTTGTTGTCAGTTGTTAACATTTCAGTATGTATGTGTCCCTTGCTAGCTTCAAACTTGTAATTCTCCTGTCTCTGCTTTTCAAGTGCTGAGATTATCGTCATAAGCTACCATCCTCAGCTAGCTCCTAGACTATTATGGACACATTGTCTGCAGAGACCTAGCCAGGCTCCTGAAGCCGAGAGAAGAGCTCTTATTGGGATGAGATCTGTCATCCCAACGAAAACAAAACCCATAAAGCAAATAAATAATAAATACATAGAAAAGAAAAACAACCAAAATAACAAGAAAAATACTTTAACCCTTCTCATTATTGTCTATGAATCCTTTTGATCAATGTCTGTGTGCACCCACGTACTATAGTGCACACGTGCAGGTCAGAGGACAACCTGTGGAATCTATTTCCTCTTTCCGCCTTTATGTAGGTTCAAGGAATCATACTCAGGTCACCAGGCTTGCATCATCGGGTACCAAATGCAATGGGCACCTTGCTCACACCTGAATTTGACCAGAATGTCTAAATATTCCTCATGTATTTGTGGTTACATCTGGATGATGTGCTTTTGTGACAAGAACTCAGACTGATGGATTTCTGTCAGTATAATAAGTTGCTGACCTTCAAAAGGCTTCTTGATTCTGTGACTTTCGTTGGAAGGTTTCTCTGTGTAGTTCAGGTTAGCCTTGATCTGCTGACCTTTTGATTGGAAAATATTTGGTATTTCCCTGAGAAGGGTTATAGGTAAGCATGCTAATGTGTCTTCTAAGGACTGGGAACCTAAAACCATCTGATTCAGTCACTGAATGAAAGTCAACCTTCCAGGAACAGGGAGAGTTGTCTTTCTGGGAACCCCAAGAACAAGTGCCGTTTCCAGATTTGGACTTCTGTTATGGAACCTGCCAAACGGGTAATTTGCTTTTTGGTAGAAGCTCCATGTAGGTGAACTGGCTAAGTTATTGGCAACTAGTTTTGTTTGGTTTGGTTTTTTTGAAACAAGATGTTGCTGTATAGCCTCTGCTTGCCTAGAACTCATGGCAATTCTCCTGCCTCAGCCCACCTAGTTGCTGCAATTATAAGCATGTGTCACCATGCCTAGTTGTTACCTTATTTTTTGAATTTTTTATTTTCTTTTTTATTCTTCTGTTGCCTAGATCAATATATGCCAAAGGTGGTTACACTTGCTTTTTACACAACCCAAGACCACCTGCCTAGGGATGGCATCCCCTAAAGGGGCTGGACCCTTGCATCGGTCATTTAATTAAGAAAATGTTCCTCTTCCCAGGCGACACTGCTTGTGTCAAGTTGACAAAACACTAACCAGGACCCTTGCATCCCTTCACTGAGTAGAAGTATAGAAATTCCTGAATCTGGCACAAGGTCAGGTGCTGGGCTGTCTGATTTAACAATCCTTCCAGTTTCCTGTCACCCTCTTTGCTTATATACCTCAGTGTGTGACTCTAGGTTTCTGATCTTTAGTTATTCCTCTGAGGAATTTTTGCTCAGATAATAATATCAAGTCATCTAGATGTTATTACCTTGAATACTTTAATCCAGCACTTAATGAGTTAATGTTGTTGTTGTTGTTATGTATATGGGTGTTTTGCCTTGCATCATGTGCATGCAGTGCCTGTAGAGGTCAAAGGGAGCATTAGATCTGCTGGAACTGAAGTGAGCCATTATGTGGGTCCTGAGAATTGAATATAGGTCCCCTGGAAGAGCAGCCAGTGCTCTTATCTGCTGAGCCATCTCTTGTAGTCTGAAGTAGGGCTTTTTTTGGGGGGTGGGGGTGGGGTTGAGACGGGGTTTCTCAGTGTTCCTTTGGAGCCTGTCCTGGAACTCACTCTGTAGACCAGGCTGGCCTTAAGACTCTGCCTCTGTCTCCTGAGTGCTGGGATTAAAGGTGCATGCTACTAAGGCTATTTTTATACTTGATTTGCTTTGATTTTAGATAGATCTTTGTTGCTTAGATCAGCCTGGAAATCACTATGTAGCCCAGGTTCCCAAATGCTTTGATTATTGCCACAAGCCGTCATGCCTGACTTAAATTGGCTTATTTAACACATGCTTACTTCAGGCTGACTTGGTGAGTCTTGCTTATTACTACTATCATGGTGCCTGGCATGTGATAGGTTCTCAACCCATTGGAAATGAACCTGAAAATGTCCATAATAAACAACTAGTGAAAAAAGAGGCCAAGAATTTTAAAGCATGGGAAGGAGTTTATCGGGATATTTGGAGGGAGGGAAAGGGGAGAAATGTTGTGATTAAATAATAATTCCCCCAAATAAATAAATGAAATGTCTGTAATGTTGCTCTGTGTCTGATGGGGACAATTTGGCCCTATTACTAGATTGTTGTTTTTAATGCTAGGTCAGGGGAGACAGGACTGGTCCATACTCCTTAGTAAGTGAGGTTAAGGTTTGTTATCCACCTTATATATCCATTTTATGTCAAGAAGATCCTTGTAATGAACAGGTGAGGTCTTGAATTTCCTTCATTTCCAGGCAGAATCTTTGGAGACTAGCCTGAAAACTGATGTCTGATTTGTGATTGACTCGGAGTTCTGGGACTGTTTGTTTAGAGATAAAGGAGAGAGGTTTAGTCAGGCTTTCACTATGTAGCTTAGGCTGACCTGGAACCTCCCTCTGCCTTGCATGTACCGACCGGTATTAAAATCATGCGACACCACTCATACCTGGAGCTGTTTTTTTTTTTTTTTTTTTTTTTAAAGATTGTTTGCGCAGGCATACGTTCATATCAAGCTGCTCACGACTGCTTATAACTCCAGCTCTAGGAAATCTAGAACTCTATCCTGACCTCCCCTCCACATACATGTACAATTGTGGAAATGTATATACACTTAGGCACAAGCCCATATGGGGTGTGTGTGAATTTCTTTTCTCTTTAGCTGAGCATTGTGGTTGGCATATACTCATTATCTCAGGACTGGGAAGGTTAGGTGGGATCATGCTTAGAGGCTATCCAGTGAAGCCTTATCTTTTTTTTTAAAAAAAAAAAAGGCAGCTATTTAAACAAGTGTGTGCTTTCCCAGAGAATACATACTTAATTTTTTTTAAAACAGGGACATATTTGTTTATATTTGGTCTTGAAAATTCTTGAAAATATGCCTGTGATAGGACATGGAAAATGAGTACAAGATTAAAAGCCCTAGCGAGTGAAGGTAGATAGAGCTAACTTCAACATTTTTAGCATGCATTAAAATTATATGGCACATACTGAAAATATAGATTACCGAGCCCTATTCGAGAGATTCTGATTCCGTTGATGTAAGGTTGTATACCAAAGTTTGCATTTTTAAGTTGTTATTGTTGATTCCACTTTAAATGCCACAGTTGGAACACACTGCGCTAGGTAGAACTTTTTGTTTGTTATTTTCTTTTGAGATAGGGTTTCTGGAGTCGGTTTCTTAGTAGTTTTGGAGCCTGTCCTGGAACTTGTAGACCAGACAGTGAATTGAAAATGGCTCAGTTGGTGGACTGCTTACATTTCAAGCACAAGGACCCGAGTTTGAGCCCCAGCCTCCATGTAAAAGTGGTCAGTATTTAATAATGCCAACACTGGGGAGGTAGAGATCAAAGAATCCTGGCCTTCTAATCCAGCAAGTTCTGGCCAACGAGAGACTCTGTCTTTAAAAGTAAGGTGGATGGCACCTTCTGAAATACAATATCCCAAATTGTTCCCTAACCTCTCTTGCCTTTCTCTTCTTTCCCCTAACCCCTAATTTAGAAGCAACAGATTGTCTTGAAGCTGTGGCCTCAGAACAGCTTCTTGGGTTAGCCCTTGTACTGCATAGCTAATACTCAGTGAGTTCTCCTCTGTTCTGGGATACTTGTCACTGGGCCTCTTCCATTACATTTCCTTAGTAAGGCCATCAAATCTAGTTCTACCTCAGAAAAAGATTTTGAGGGACTGAGAGGTGGCTCAGCAGATTACTGCACAGCACTATCTCAGCTCCATCCTCAGAGTTTGAGTGATGTAGAGGGAGAGTAACCAATTCTACATTGTCTTCTGTCCTCCACTCTTGTGCCGCGGTGTTTTGCACATCCACATGCAGGTACCATACACACAGTAAAACTAAATTAAAATTGAAGGAAGGACTAGAAAAGCCTTTTGCATCTGTTCTGTTCTTCTTGTTGCTAACCTCCAGGTCTCTTTAACTTCTCACTTGTCTTGCTGTAGGCTCTTAGTTTTTTGTTTTTTTTTTTTCCCAAGAGTGTCCATAACAGTCTACCAGAGGGATGGGGAGGGGGACCTGGACATGTCGCTGCTTGCTTCTTTAAAAACTCTTGACCACCTATTGTCTATATGGTTTTTGATTTATTTGTTTGGGGTTTGTTTTCTCTGTGTATCTCTGGCTGTTCTTGAACTCACAGAGATCCTCCTGTCTCCGCCTCCCTGAGTGCTGGGATTAAAGGCGTGTGCCACCACCACCTAGCTTTATCTATAGGTTTAATGTTATAACATAAAATTTCTTTTGTATTCTGTAGGATAAGGATGGATATGTGTATATGTATGTGTGGACATCTTTATCTCGTCCCTAGCCACTTAAAAGCTGGGGTTGCTGATCTATGCTAACATGCATAGGATACGTAGGAGATTGTTGTTTATCTAAAAAAAAAAAATTGTTCTTGATGTGTGTTTGTTTGCATACATGTATATTGGGTGTCTGCAGCTCAAGTTATAGGTGTTTATAAAGTGCCGTGTGGGTTCTGGCAAGTGAATCAGGTTCTGTACAAGAGCAGCAAGTGCTCTTCTGCTGGGCCAGCCTTCTATCTCCTACTTTTTGATATATTCTGTAGGTAAATTTTCCATTTCTAGAGCAAAACCTGGCACACATTTAACTAGAAATAGAAAGAAAATAGTTACTAAAGATTGTTTGTGGATGACTTCTCTTGGAATCAAAACACAGGATTCTGGTCAGCTTTTCTTGAGGAAAACTTCCAAAAGAAGAGCAGGTGCCCGGACTGTCCTTGATGAGTGCCGTCAGTTTGCTGAAGTCAGTGATCCTTTTATGACCACACAGATGGCTTGGTGGCACAGGCTATAATCTCAGCTATTTGCAAGGCTGAGGCAAGGGGATTCCAATTTCAAGGCCTACCCAAATCTTAATGAGATTTTAGCTGAAAAACTAAGTCTGGAAAAGCGACGTTGTACTCAGACGCAGGTTTGTCTTCATAGTTAGTTCCAGAAGCCGAGTGTGCTCTAGAATAGATATATCTGAGATGTTGGAAAGGAAAAAGGTAGCTGACCAGAGAGGACAGTAAGAGCGTGGAAGTGGCGCACTGAAGACATAGAGCATGCTTGGACAGTCTTTCTGGAGTGGGAAGTAATAGAGAGAGGAGGAGCTTTAGACCACAGGGTTGGAGCCCTTGGGGTCTGCTATTAAAGACCTGTAGAAGGTATTGTTTTGAGGTGCTGTTTGCTTGCTTTTTGAAAAAGAAAACAATTAGTGTGTATTGTGGTTGAAAAGCCTCAGGTCAGAATAAGGGAGTACAAAAAGTTAAACTTAGTTCTCACAAGGGATACGGTCTGCTCCTACTGTTTGCATAGTCACATGCGAGAAAGAATTTATAGACTTGAAAATAAATGTACTGTACTTGATGCACAATTTAAATTGTCCGGTTAGGTCTTTGGAGGGTAGAGAAAAGGAGGGAAAAGGTATCTATCTCATCTTTCTGGCCAAGTACCATTTTTATGTTACAGAGTAATTAGCTTTAGTAAGATCCAGAAACATACCTAGTTACAAGTCATAGATGAAAGACTAAAACCTAGATAGGAGTAATTCTGGGTGGTGCTGGAGAGCTGTTTTGCATGGTAGTTAAGAATTAAACCACAGAATGAAGCCGACCTCAGGGGCTAGGGTTAGAATGTAGAGAAAGGAGCCAGATGGAGCCCTGAACAGTGCCTGTAGTCACCAGGTGCATGCATCCAACAGAGATCGGCATGATAAGCATAGGACCAGGATTATATTTCTGGAGCCAAAGGAAAAGGGAAAATAGTCCGGATCAAGGCAAACAGACAGATGGGTTAACCACCACATACAATGAAGAAAGCGACTGATAGACACTGAACAGGAGAGGTGGCTGAGTCAGCCCAGATCCCCTGCTTCATAAGTATGGGACAGAAGAAGAAAGGGTAAAGATGCTAGCAGACTGTTTATAGAATCTGGATGAAAAAAAAATCGGATGCCTCCTGGCTTATGGAGGTCTCTCTGCCCTGGTTTAAAAGGCTATTGATGGGGCCTGGCAGTGGTGGCACACACTTTTAATCCCAGCACTCAGGAGGCAGAGGCTCCCCCCAAATACAAAGAGCATGCTGGCCAAGATCTAAATCCTGTATCCTGACTTGGTAGAAGCGAGTGTTATTAATTCCAAGATGAAGGAGAAAGAGGATTTTCTAACTGCCTTTAGATATTACTTAGGTAAAGTGGGCTTGAGATGGCCCAGTGATTAAGAACACTTGTTGCTCTTACAGAGGACCCATCTTAAGTTCCTAACACCCGCATGATTTGTGCTCAGATCCAACACCCTCTTTTGACCTGAGGCACAAGGTGTTCATGTGGTACACAGACAAACATATAGGCAAAATATTTGGACAAATAAAATAAATCTAAAAAATAAATAAAAAAAACAAAAGATTTCACTGACGAATGTCCCAGTTTGGATTATGTGTTCTAGAAAGGGGAAAGTCTAGGGAGGAATGCTATCTTACAGATTCTGAATCTAAGAAGGTAAGAGGGAGACAGTAGCTACAGTCCAAATCTGTGATCCCAGGAAGCAGGAATTGAATAGACCCATTCCTGTTTTATCTCTGAAAAATCAAAATTTTCAAAAATCAAAAGTCAAAATCAAAATTTGAATCCAGCTCTGATATTTCAAATAAAGCATTTCCTTTATTATGCCTCCCAGTATGTCATAGGTAAACGAATATGTTTTGTTTGTCAAGATAGTTTCTTCTGTGTTTCAGTGTTCTTGATTTTTTTTTTAAAGTTATTTATTTTTTATTTATTTCTTTATTTGAGACAGGGTTTCTTTGTTGTCCTGACTATCCTGGTACTCAGTCTGTAGATCAGGCTGTCTTCCAACTCAGAATCTGTTGCCTCTCTGCTTGGGATTAAAGGCATGTGCCACTCTACCCAACTGATTATTTACTTTTATTTTATGTGCATTAAGTATTTTGCTGTGTGTGTCTGTGTGAGAGTGTTGGATACCCTGGAACTGGAGTTACAGACAATCGTGAGCTGTTATGTGGATGTTGTGCATTGAACCAGGATCCTCTGGAAGAGCAGCCAGTGCTCTTAACCACTGAGCCATCTTTCCAGCATTGTGATTTTTTAATTTTTACTTCCTTTTATTTGTATGGCTGTTCTTGTGTCCATACCTGTGCACCACATGCATGTTGCTACCTGCAGGAGACAGAAGACTATGCCTCAGTTCCTGTGGGGCTGGAAGTTAAACCCAGACCCACCAAAAGAATAGCCAATATTCTTTTTTTTGTTTTGTTTTGTTTTTGTTTTTCGAGACAGGGTTTCTCTGTAGCTTTGGAGCCTGGCCTGGAACTAGCTCTGGTAGACCAGGCTGGCCTTGAACTCACAGAGATCCTCCTGCCTCTGCCTCCCAAGTGCTGGGATTAAAGGCGTGCGCCACCACCGCCCCGCCCGGCTAGCCAATATTCTTAATTTCTCTGTTGTCTGTTTAGCCCATCATAGTCTTATCTCTGAACTCAAACCCTCGTGCCTCTGTCTCAGAGTGTTGTTATAGGCGTGTGCCTCCACACCATACACTCTGCCGTAAAACATTTATTTGAGTTGTTTGGGTACATTCTCAAATACCACAAGGCTTGCTGCAGGTCATAACAATTTTTGGAGTTTCCACTAAGTGGCCACTAGTTCAGGTCCCTCAGGCTTCTAGCCATCTTGCTGACCTGCATTTCACTTTTGTTTTCCCAGATCTTGTGAATCCCAGATGATAAGATATGAAAGGGCAACTGGAGGGAGCTGTCCCCCAGGGTGACCTGTAGGAATTGCTTGAGGAACGAACAGTCTGGAGAACTGCAGAGAATAGGCTAGGGTGACTCCTGGGCATTGGGTGGGAGCAGACCCCTGTATTGCAAAGCATCTCCCTGCTACTCAAAGTATTGTCCTATGGTATGGAAATTGTTTGGGAATGCAGTTTCTGGAGCATCATTCCTGATCTATTTGTCTTTTTAAAAAATTATTGTTACATATATATGTATCTATATATTTCTATATTTCTAAATTCAACCTGCTTAGTCTGTATAGACTTGTATGTAACAATTTACAGAATAAACATTTCTAAACATTTTTAAAAATTTTATTTATGTATTTTATGTATGAGTGCTCTGTCTGCATGTATGCCTGCATGCCAGAAGAGGGTGTCAGATCCCATTATAGATGGTTGTGATCTGCCATGTGGTTCCTGGGGATTGAAGTCAGGACCCCTGGAAGATCATCCAGGGCACTCAACTGCTGAGCCATCTCTCCAGCCTCACATGTTTATATTTTAAGGAGTGCAATTTGGTATTGGGTAACTAATTGTGTTCTTCCCTGGAGAAGAATATTTTTGTTACTCTTCTTTTGTTTGTAGTTTTTTTGTCTTTAGTTGTTGCTTCATAGTTTTTTCCTCCTCCTGTTAAATGCCTATGGTGTTGTCCTGTTCCAGTCAGATTAGGCAGCCATGTTGGTGACTTTTCATGGGAGTCGCTTCTGACATATCTAGGAGACACAAATCTCCAGCAAATCCCGTCCTTGGTGCTTGCAATCACTCAGCGCCCTCAGTTCCTGGGCTTTGTGGGGAGGGATTGTGTTGTTGATGTGTCCTTTGAGATCTTTTAGTTTTAGACAGGGTCTTACTATGCAGCCTTGGCTGACCTGAAACTTGAAGAGATCTCCTTGTCTCTGCCTGCCTCCACCCTTAGAGTGCTGGAATCAAAGGTGTTACCACCACACATGGCTGGTCTAACTCTTAAGAATCCCTTCTTGTTTAATGATTTAAAAGCCCAGAGTTAGGAATTTTTAAGGAAATAATTTCAAAGGAAATAAGGAAACACCATGCTGGAGACTTTAGAGTGCAGTACAATTTACTGACCGTGTAAATAGTCTCTAGTTATAAGATAGCATAGCTTGATTATGGATGCTTTTGAGATCTTGGCTCAGGGGCTGTAGCTCCTAGCACCACTCACAGCCTCTGCTATACCTTAAACGCTCTCATAATTCCTGGTTTGTTTGGTTGTTTTATTTATTTATTTATTTTGCTGCATTCCTTTTGTTTGAGATGTTTTTATTTCTTTGTGTCTGTTTCTCTCTATTTGTTGTTTGTTATGTAACAGATACTGGACTGGAACTCTGTGTATCCCAGGCTATTCTTTAACCCCCTGTTCTGCCTCCTAAGTACTGGGATTACTTGAGTGGGCAACATGCTCACCCCTTTGTTCTTAAAGGCCATATGGGTTTCTACTGTGGCTTCAAACCTCCACTGAAATGTCTTCCCTGGGACATACTCCTTCATTTTTGGTGCTGGCATAATAACATCATGCCTCTTACCTCTACTTGAGTACTTCAAATTCTGTGACTTCTGTTACCCGCTGGGTTTAGATATGTATTCAGTCAGCCTTTAGGAATTGGTCCTAGATATTGCCACCTAGCTGAGCTTAGAGGCCAGCTTTTTTTGTGCTCTATCAGGAGAAGAAACAAATCCTGTGAATGCTTAAAAAATTGGGAGATTTGAAGGATTTTCATCATGCTGTTTTTATTCCCTTTTGTTCTTTTCCTAGTAAGAGAGCGTGAACAGTCCTTGCCTAAGATTTCCTGGTTTATACTCTAAGGGTGACAAATACTGGGAGCAGTTTTAGTAAACAAAAGGGTGATCTGTTGTTACCTCACCATCCGGCCAGGCCACATCTGGAATTGAACCAGAATGCTCTCACAGCCTTGAAAATTCCCACCCCCACCTTTATTCTTCCAGGTCTGCTGAGACTGTTCAGAGCAGGATGTACCATGTATATGTAGCCATCCTTTTCTAGAACGCTTTGCTCTCTGGCAGAGCCAGCCAATCCACTTCTCCGTTTTAGTCACACTGCTCTAACACTGATACTGCCTGGTGCCTTCCGGAGCCTGTGCTGCACATTACTGCATGCTTGTCCCTGGGCCCATTTCCTGTTTCTATTCTAGTCTCTGGTGGCTGAGCTATGCTTCCTGCCTGTGTGTCTCATACAGATTCTTGTTGCTGGAACCTTTTGTTTTCTTTAGAACAACCTCAGCTTGAGAAGCAGCTGAACTTTTTAATATGGTGGCTCCTGAGTTGGTCAGACCTCAGAGGACTGATGGGAATATTACCACATGTCTTTAACTTGTTTTTCAGTTTGTCCCTAGACTGCTAGAGGAAGCTATAGACCAGAAGCTTAACTATGGGGCTCTCTTCGTTACCTATTGAGTGCTCTACGTTGTCAGGACCACAGTTCCATGTTGTGTGCACTGCTGCTTACAAACATGCTTTCTACCGTTGAAGAAGATAAGCAGTTATCCTCCTAGTGCTGTCTTCAGAACAGCCTATAGAGAACATAGGAATGGAAAGCTTGCCTGCTACAAAGTCTTACTATGTAGCCTTGGCTGACCTGGAGCTCCCTATATAGACAGACTGGCCTCTAATTCAAATAGATCCATCTACTTGCTTCTGCCTGGGATTAAAAATGCTGGGTCTAACACCACACCAGTTCAAGTCTTACCCTCCCCCCCATATATACACATGTACAACCTCCCCACATACACAAATACACAGCCCAGCTTAGAATGGGAGAGAGTGTACAGGAAGGTTGTAAAAAGAGAAAAAGGAGGCAGCCCCTGAGCCAAGATCTCAAAAGCATCCATAATCAAGCTGTATGTTATCTTATAACTAGAGACTATTTACACGGTCAGTAAATAGTTTTAAATTACACAGTTAAGAAAAAGATAAGATGTGGGCAAAATGAGTATTAACCACACTGCTAGCCACCGTTGCCCTCCGTCTTCCCGCTTCTCACTTTACATATGGAAAAATTAGATCCAGAAAAGATGAAGGGCTAGAGGATAAATATTATTGAGTAAGAAAACGTGGGGGTTCTCTCACTTCCGATGTATTATTTTTACTGTTTGCGCCAATTCCTGCAAAGAAGCAGCAATGAGATCCTTTAAAAGAATAGATGGACCTCAGAGAGAGTAAGGGAATGAGAATGCTAGGTATTCAGAAACTGCTTTGAGAACGGAAAGGAGGTGTGGAAGAGACTAGGGGTGGCATTTCTAGGTAAAGAGCAGAGCTGCTATAGCTTCTGGATTTAGGTCTGTTCTCATGGAAGATGTAAGAAGCTTTTACTCTAGAAGCAACAAGGTCCTCAAACCCAGAGACTTTTGAATTCCTGAGTCGGCTCACGGGTAAGTCTGGTGCCTTCGTGTCATGAGAATCGAGCACCATACTCCCAGCCCCTTTCTGACCCTTTTATAATGTTCTGCAGAGCATGCCAACCCGAACCAGAAAGCCAGCCCAGATATACATGATTACCGTTATTTTGTTTGTTGGGTATGTGGTGGGGTGGTTGGACTTTTGGAAGTATAAGCTAAATCTACCTAGAAATACCTTCTTTGTAAAGAAACTCCCTGGGACTCCCTTTAGCTAAGTTTATAATCTGTCAGATTTAGTCTAGAAGGAAAGACCCTTGGTGTGGAGTCACCTTTTTTATTCCAAACACTATCCTGTCCATGTGCTGTGTTGAGCCCACACAGTATGTTCTGGTGCTGCCCATCACCTCCTGTGGTTCCGTCTTCCTCACATGGAATTGACAAGTGTTGTGACATAATCTTTGATTACCATGAAGTAGAAGGCTACCTCCAATTGGTCACATCCTTCCCATTTAATGTTTTCCAAGGATGCTGAGGAACCATGCCTTTTCAATGGTGGGAACCTAGGGATTGAAGGCTTGAGAATCAGCAGATCTGTCACTTGTAACATGAGGGCTGGCTCGTTGGGATTACTGTCCCAAGATCACACAGAGTCTACATTAGGTTATTAACTGATTGGCCCATTATCTCAGGCTTCTTACTAGCTATTATAACTTATATTAACCCATCTATGTTAGCCACATGGCTCAGTACCTATTCTCAGCTGGGCAGCTTACATTGTTGCCTCCTTGGTGGTCTGCGCAGGAATGCCAAGGGAGCGTCCTGCTTCCCAGACTTTCTCCTAGCCCTGCCTCTACTTCCTGTCTGGTTGACCCGCCTATACTTCCTACCTGGCCAATCAGCATTTATTTCAAACATGATTGACTGAACAGACAAGTCTCCTGCACCAGTCACTGAAGACCAGGCTTGACATAGAAGAGATTATGAATGTTGTCTATTGAGGTGGGTTAAAGTAATTTCCCAGTAGTTTAGGGACATGGTAAAAACCAGGTTTTAATAAAAGAAATCATATTGATAGGAAGCAATAAGAATGTTTGGATTTTTCCACCACATTGTCTTCTAGAACTTGACAAAGGCTCCCCTGCATTGTTTTCCTGGTTTTAAAGGACACTGAGGTTGGTGACTGCTTTTTCTGCCTTCAGAATCTTGTCTGTTCCCCTTTACCAGATCTACTAATTGTTCTACCCAGATATTTAGACTTTTATCTAGACTGTGATAGTGAAGACCTCTGGTTAATATAAATTTGGAACTTTACAAACTGGAGGCTATTGGTCCCTAATCTTAATTTATGTTCAGCACATTGCTAACTTAGTCTTCCCCAGTTGGCCTTCATTGCTTTCTGGTTGCTGTGGTTCTGAGGAAAGAGTCAGATGAACCTAAGACAACACCCTCTTCCCTGTTAAGAGTTCTCATGCTCTCCTTGCTCCTCTCCTTTTCTTCTTGAGCTCTGGACCAATACTGATGCTGTTGGTGGAGCAGGCTATGTATGCTTAGCCTTCCTAACAGGTTTGACTTGGAGAACAGCAGTTGCTGGGTCCTTTATTTTTCTAGCTTTCTAATGCTCTTGTTTACTGCTGGAATTAGAACACCCTATTCAACTAATATGCACTGCTACAATTCGGGCCCAGGTCTGACATATAACCCCCACCCCACCCCTGGTCAGATGTAAGTCTGTTAACTAGTGATTAACTAATGATTCAAAAAACACCATAGATTTTGTTTGGTTTTAGTTTTTCAGAACAGGGCTTCTGTGTGGCCGTGGCTGGCCTTTAACTGATAGAGATCTACCTGAACACCATAGATGTTTTTGGCCAAGGGGCAGTTACCAAGTTGATAAGAGGTTTCTCTCTGGTTCATATGAGAAGCCTTTGAGGGAGACAGGATCCATGTATAATAGTGGGGTTTAAATCTCCCAATTTTTAGGTTGGTCCATATAAGAATACCAAGCACTTATTTGCAAGGTTTACCGGACTGTGGGACTTTACTTGGAACAATCTAAAGACTGCCTCCTATGACTGTGGCTCCCCCCTTTTTCATTTACCTCCTTAGAGGTGGTATGTGGAATTTTTCTAGGGATAAGGACAGTTATGGAGAGCATCCTCCCATCTCTCCTGTGCCAAGTTCTTGTGTTAGGTGGGGTATACATACAGGTGTTGAGCAGAAGCATTCAATGTGGTTAAACCTCCAACTGAGAAGGTCTGTGGGAGCGAGATTATTGACCCCTTCGACATCGATGGCTGCTGTTTGAAGGCTCTAAGCACAGGAATGTAAGCAGCGCAACAGTCTTTCCTAACCCTTTCTGCGGCAGACCTCAGCCTCCTCCCTGAGTCAGAGAGTTAGAGCAGCAGCTCTTTCTTTTGCTGTCCTTACTTACAGATAAAGTGATGTTTCTTTAGTGACAGCAGCCCTGCCTCCCTCCCAAGAGCCCCTTTCAAACATCCCTTCCTGACTACTCTGACTCTAGCAACAGCTCCTCTGAGTCTCAGGGCCCTGTACTTCTCGTTCCTTGGACGGGAGAGTCACTGCTCTGGATGGCAGTACCGTCCAAACCACGTATAAAAGGTAGAATGGGACTGGGCAGGGCAGTGAGTTTGAGAACAGCCTGGCCTACTGATCGATTTCCACGGTAGCCAGAGCTGTTACACAGAGAAACAGAGAAACCCTGTCCTGAAAATAAAATTAAAAAAAAAAAATAGAATGGGGATTGGGGATAGAGATGAGATGACCTAGCCCTCAAGAGGCAGAGGCGGGTGGGTCTCTTTGCGTTCAAGGTCAGCCTGGTCTGAGTTCCAGAGAAACCCTATCTTGAAAAAACAAAAAGAGGACCCGGGC
>JAQHUG010000031.1:11526274-11559729 GCA_028555095.1 Dicrostonyx torquatus | reverse complement strand
ATTACAGATGGTTGTGAGCCACCATGTGGTTGCTGGGAATTGAACTCAGGACCTTTGGAAGAGCAGGCAATGCTCTTAACCACTGAGCCATCTCTCCAGCCCCGAGCTGTTCATTTCTTGACCAAAATATTGATTGATTCTCATTGTTTGGAGTTTCAGAGTTGATGAGTACTAGGGCTCACTAACCAAGACTTCTGTCCTCTTTCCTCCCCCGTGACAGGAGGCTACCCCAGGCAGCCTAACTATAATGCATTGCCCAATGCCAACTACCCCAATGCAGGCATGGCTGGAAGTATGAACCCTATGGGTGCTGGAGGTCAAATGCACGGGCAGCCTGGAATCCCACCTTACGGCACACTTCCTCCAGGGAGAATGACTCATGCATCAATGGGCAACAGGCCTTATGGCCCTAATATGGCCAACATGCCACCTCAGGTTGGTTCAGGGATGTGTCCCCCACCAGGGGGAATGAACCGGAAAACTCAAGAATCTGCTGTTGCCATGCATGTTGCTGCCAACTCCATCCAAAACAGGTAAGACGTGTGAAGTGAAGGGATGTCTATGCACACACCTGTTCCTAGAGCAGAATATAGTGTGTGTGCATGTACAGATTCATGTATGTATATTTTATTAAGAGATCTTCAGAGTACTCTTATAGTTTAAACACAGGCACACATGTGCACACACACTTGTTAAGGATCTTAGAGTAAAAGTTCAAATGGCACAGTATATGTCCAGAACTTATATCTATAGTCCTAATTACTTGGAGTCTGGGCAAGAAAAGATGATTGGAGAGAGAATGCTGTAATTCAATTTGGCTGCTTAGCATGACAAATAAATGTTGAAATTGAGCATATCTTACAGGCCTTTTGCTGTAAAGAGGGCCTTTGAATAGAAATGCAGCAATTTTAGAGGTTGCTTGCAGGAAGGACTTTACTCTCCAAGGGTTATACCGCTTCAGTGTTTGGTATACAGAGATCAAACCTTCCTTGAACCTTTTGTGGGAAATAGAAGATAAGAATAACTAGGTGTGGGAGTCTGGTTTGAGAGACTTAGACTTTTCTGCTCTGTATAGGTGATCACACAAACCTATTTAGCTCGTTGCTAAATCTGACCTAACCTTTTGTTGTATCAATTTCCATCGTCTTCCTTAGGCCACCAGGCTACCCGAATATGAATCAAGGGGGCATGATGGGAACTGGACCTCCCTATGGACAGGGGATTAATAGTATGGCTGGCATGATCAACCCTCAGGGACCCCCATATCCTATGGGTGGGACCATGGCCAACAATTCAGCAGGTAAGTATAATTCATTGCTCATCCCAGAGATTTCTTCAAGAATGACCTTTAAGTTGTAACAAAATCTGTTGAACTTGAATGTCTTTCTTCCAGGGATGGCAGCCAGCCCAGAGATGATGGGCCTTGGGGATGTTAAGTTAACTCCAGCCACAAAAATGAACAACAAGGCAGATGGGACACCCAAGACAGAATCCAAATCTAAGGTAATAATTTTTGTGTTCAGTCCTCTCAGCTTTATATCTTTACATTCTTCACTGAATGATAAGAAGGAAAAATGAAAGAGAATGACAAGAAAAATTTTCATTGTCCCCAGCCATAAATAGCCCTAGAATAATCGCTCGTGCAATTGTTTGAGGTTACCTATAGGATCTCTGTGTAAGTAGCAGCATTCTATCACATTATCAAGAAAGCACCAGACTCCACAGTATAGCATGTTCTCATGGATGTTTATCCACTGATGAGAATGTGTGCTGTAGGCAACTAGCTGCCCTTCTCTTCCTGGATTTCCTAGACTCAGATCAGACCAGCAAAAATGGTGGGGATTTTGGTTCTTGACCACCTTGTAGGTTGGATCTAGGTATGCTATTAGGATTACATGTGTGTGTGCTCATATGTGTGTATGTGCAAATGCCTATGGATGCCAGAAGAGGATGTCTTTGATCCCTTGGAGCTGGAGTTTCAGGGACTTGTGAGCCACCTAATTTGGAACCAGACTCCAGTCCTCTAAAAACAACAATCATGCTTAACTGGTGAGCTCCTGGCTTGTTTATCTGTTTTGTTGGTGCATTGATTGAGACAGGGTCTCATTATGTAGCTCTGGCTGTCCTGGACCTCACTGTGTAGAGTTCTGGGATTAAACGCATGTACCATCATACCTAGTACTTGATTATTTAAAAGAAAGAAGAAACAAAACAACCTAGGTCAGGGGATTGGCGCACATCCAGCATGCAGGAAGCAGAGGCGGGTGTTTTTCTGAATTCAGGCCAGACTGTTCTAAAGAGAGAGTTCAAGATAGCCAGACTTGCTCAAAAATAATATTAATAAAAATAAATAAAAAGAATGTAATTAGGGTGTTGGAGAGATGGCTTAGTGGTCAGAGCACTGGCTGTTCTTCCAGAGGATAAGTTCAAAAATTCCCAGCACACGCACGCGTTTCGACTCAAACTCCAGTTCCAAGGGATCGACCCAATCCCTTCTTCCGGTCTTGCAAGCACTAGACACATGTAGTGTACAGACATATCTATAGACAAAATAGCCATTGGCTTGATATAATTTCTAAATTTTAATATATTTTTTAAAACCTTTCAAATAAAAAGTCACATGCCCAAATTAACCAAACCCATGTTAGTGACCTTTTGTACATCTAGAATAGCCATAAAAGAACCAGTAACTTCTGAGATATAATCCCAGCACCAAAGAGACCAAAGCAGGAGAATTCCATAGCCAGCCTGGGCTCGTAGAAGACTTGCTCTCTCAAAGGGAGAGGGGCAGAGAAGAAGGGTTCTGATACCCTTCGTATGCATAGGCTCTGGCTTTGATGAGTCTCTGGTTTTGACCTACCCCTCCAGAAATCCAGCTCTTCTACTACAACCAATGAGAAGATTACCAAGTTGTATGAGCTGGGTGGTGAGCCAGAGAGGAAGATGTGGGTGGACCGCTACCTGGCCTTCACAGAGGAAAAGGCCATGGGTATGACAAACCTGCCTGCTGTGGGTAGGAAACCTCTGGACCTCTATCGCCTCTATGTGTCTGTGAAGGAGATTGGTGGATTGACTCAGGTAAGTACCAGACAGTTGGCTTCTGAAAGCATCATGCATCTCACAGGGATAGTGCTCTTAGATACTTCAAACATGTAACCTTAACCAAAGTCTATAGAGCAGGGACAGTGTGTAACCTTCTGTCCTGCCAAATGTTAGAAATAATGAGAAGAAAGCTTTAGCAAGGGTCCCACTGAATCATTTGGTCTGTAAGTTGGTATGGCAGCCAGATTCCTTGACCCTTTGAATTCAAGAAACGTCTCGGAAGTAGAATTTCTGAGTAGTTATGGAGGAAGAAGCAGAATGGTGAAGAATTATGTGTCACGTTATTTTATACTGTGACTTCAGAGACAGGATCAGTCCTTGCTCCAGATGCCCTTGTATGCTTTGCCGTTTTGTTTGCTTTTGCTGGAAGGCTCACTGGTAAGGCTATACTGACTGATAGTAGCCTTTCAGGATTTTCCTTTCTGCAGTTTTCTTTATTGTCCAGACCAGAAACTCCTGGGTGGGGGTGGGAGAGCCTGACAGGGAGAGACTTATTCCAAACCTAAATCAGAAAAGGAAAACAGCTGTCACCAGCAGAAAAGAAAGTGACTGGAATGAAGCCAGCTAGCAGTCCGTTATGATTTCCCCTCCCCCACAAAGGAAAACAAAACAAAACAAGGCACATGCAAACTGCCATGGAACTGGCTTGGGAAGCAAAGCCACTTAAGGGCTGCTGAGGTGACCCTGGGACATTCCTACTTCTCACTCTAGTTTGGAATTTGTGCAGCTTTTGGCAAAGCAGATTGGTTGCCTTACTTGTAGTGTTAGGCCCTGAACTCACTGAACACAGGAAGAGGTGTTGAAGGGATCTCTGAGCCTGTGCTTGTCTTCCAGTTTGAAAAGGAAATCTTCTAGTTGTTCAGAAGACAATGAGAACTGTCTATAAGTGAAGATGCTGAGAACGGCAAGACTGAGCTCTGAGCCTGGCTGACAGATTAGTGGAGGGGCCATCTCAGTAATGGGGCAGGTGATATGGGAGAAAAGCAGAATTACAGAATTACACAGACCATTGCTGACTGTAAAGACAGCCTTGGTGCCACACTCATCATCACCACCTTAGATGTTCTTCACGGTCACCTCCCTTCAGTGTAGGGGCTCTCTCTGATTCCCAGGTCACCTGTATCACAATCCAGTGATCTTTCTTTGGACCAGTACTACAATGTCAGTGTTCTTAGCACTAGAGGAATAAGTTTCCCATGGTGTTTAAGAATACACAATGGAACTGGGCGTGGTGGTGCACACCTTTGATCCCAACAGAAGCAGAAGATTTGAGTTTGAGGTCAGCCTGGTCTATAGAGCAAGTTCCAGGATTGGCTCCATAGCTACTGAGAAACCCTGTCTCAAAAAACTAAACAAAAAGACTACACAATAGAAACCTGCCCAGCTAGCACAGGCTATATTAGGAGCCTTTAGAAATGGTCTTGATCAGTGTGCCCTGGGGCTGAAGAAAGGAGACAAAACTGTACACCCAGTGCTCTTCAGTTGTCACCTCACGCTGGAGAATGGCAATCATGTACAAGTCCTTAGCTTAACAAAGTCAGTCTGTCAGACACTGAGGGTTGGACCATAAAGACCAAATGCTGAATTCTGTTCTAATATTGGTGGTGGTATCTGCAGTTACTTAGAACTTTTTAGTTTCTTGCAGTAACCAGTTTGGTCTTGTAGCTTGAGGGCTGGAAGGCTGGGTCAAGTATATTTTGACTCTTCTGATTGGTATTAAAGGTCAACAAGAACAAAAAATGGCGGGAACTTGCAACCAACCTCAACGTGGGTACATCAAGCAGTGCGGCCAGCTCCTTAAAGAAGCAGTATATCCAGTGTCTCTATGCCTTTGAGTGCAAGATTGAGCGGGGAGAAGACCCTCCCCCAGACATTTTTGCAGCTGCTGATTCCAAGAAGTCCCAGCCCAAGATCCAGCCTCCTTCTCCTGGTAAGAGTGGGTGAACAAGGGTTCACCAGTCTTGAGGCTGGGAACCCTACAAGGCTGCAGGGTTCCTTAAGTAGTGGTGCCTCCCTCCCTCCCTTCAGGGAGCAGAACAGATGCCAGAGATGTGTGTTTTACCCATCCACGTGGCTTAGCAGGTTGGCAGACTAAAGAGCAACAGTGGCGACTCCCTTGGGAAGTGCTATGCTGCAGTCTTAAGTTTTCACTTTCTAATTTTCCTGTTGTACACCTGGCATCTTGCCAAATGTTTGTAAACTAGTGAGTGGGAGGGACACCCGAGGAGTGAGGGAAAACTGACAAATAGCAGTGTGGTTGGGCCATCTGGGAGCCTTGGCCTGCTGATGTCAGCGCCTTAGAATGCCGCTCAGACTAGAGCCCTAAATTCTCCAGAGAGCTAAGATGGTAATGAATGGAAGGAGGGGTAGGAAGGGAATACGAGTGGAACTTTTTGATGATAGGAGTGCTTCTGCTTATCCTCCTTTCTCAGGAGGCTGGGGCCTAGGCTAGCATGGGCCTTAGAAGGTGGGAACAAGCACATGTGCCCTATCGTGGACCTCAGAGAGTGATGAGTGCTAAAGTGACTCATCTGCTGCGGGGGCTCGGCCATGAGTGCCCAGGGCTGGGAAGCTGTGACCCATGGAAACACTACTGTCTTTAAAGGAACATTGGAACCTGAGGGTGACATTGTGCTGAGTGCTTAATAGAATCATTTAGGTTCTGGCCAGGCGGTGGTGGCGCACTCCTTTGATCCCAGCACTCAGGAGGCAGAGGCAGGCAGATCTCTGTGAGTTTGATTCCAGCCTGGTCTACAAGTGCTAGTTCAGGACAGGCTCCAAAGCCACAGAGAAACCCTGTCTCAAAAAAAAAAAAAAAAATTTCTCACGGATTTATTGTCCATAGGATAATCTCTTCCAGAGAGATCCTGGGACAGCAGACACAGTGTCAATCCCAGCACTCTGGAGGATGGTAAAAAGTTCATCCACCCTGGACTACACAGTATGAGATTGTGTCTCAAAAAAAATCAGATAGACTCATACACATATACATGTCCACACCCCAGATTCTACAGCATTCATTTTTTTGTGAGAGTTAAATATGTTTCTGGCATGTAAGCTGCTCACTCTGCATCTCTGTCCACAGCGGGATCAGGATCTATGCAGGGGCCACAAACTCCTCAGTCAACCAGCAGTTCTATGGCAGAAGGAGGAGACCTGAAGCCTCCAACTCCAGCATCTACACCACATAGTCAGATTCCCCCCTTACCAGGCATGAGGTAAGGCCCATGAGCAGGAATAGGGCTTGGACGGCTTCTGCCTTTACCTGCCCAGCAGTGATTCCTCTGCCTCTTGATTTAGTTGAGGGATTTGGTCTACTGGGGGTTTCATTCGTTTCTCTTACTCTGCAGCAGGAGCAACTCAGTTGGAATCCAGGATGCCTTTCCTGATGGAAGTGACCCCACATTCCAGAAGCGGAATTCCATGACTCCAAACCCTGGGTACCAGCCCAGTATGAATACCTCTGACATGATGGGGCGCATGTCCTATGAGCCAAATAAGGATCCTTATGGCAGCATGAGGAAAGGTGACTGACTGCTAGGTGTGGTTGGCTTATGTTTGTGCAGACGGGAGCTTGAGGGTTTGGTGTTGTTACTGAGGTAGCTTCTGAGATTTTTCTGTGTATCCCCTGACCATATCCTTCCCTTCTTCCCTGCCTGCCTTCCTCTCTTTCCTTTCTGGTGTGATGCTAGGATCAAAGCTAGGGAATCACATATACTAAGCAAGCATTTTCCCACCGAGCTACATCCTAAACCACCTACTTCCATTTTGGCGTGTTTTGTTTTGTTCTTTAAGACATTTCTCTTTTGCTTTACCTAGCCACTCTAGAGGCTTTTGTATTTCTCCATTAAGACTGTCAGAAAAGCAATAGGAAGGAAATGATGTTTTATAGAGAGCCTGGAACTTTTGGACAGGCCTCTATAGCTTGCCTAGCCTACCAACCTGCCAGTTTTCTCATTGCCTTCCTTTCTACACTCAGCCCCAGGAAGTGATCCCTTCATGTCCTCAGGGCAGGGCCCCAACGGCGGGATGGGTGACCCCTACAGCCGAGCTGCTGGCCCTGGGCTGGGAAATGTGGCTATGGGACCACGCCAGCACTATCCCTATGGAGGTCCTTACGACAGAGTGAGGTAAGCCACGTGCTTGTCCTGCCCGTGGTGCCCTGAAGCTATGGTGTGCTCACCAATTCTCCAATTTTGTTTAGGACGGAGCCTGGAATTGGACCTGAAGGAAATATGGGCACTGGGGCTCCCCAGCCAAATCTCATGCCTTCCACCCCAGACTCGGGGATGTATTCTCCTAGCCGCTATCCCCCGCAGCAGCAGCAGCAGCAACAGCAACGGTGAGTGGATCCTTGTTCCTTTACCATTGTTGGCTCATGTTTTTGATTCTCCACCCTGACCCACTTTGTCTTCTGCAGACATGATTCCTATGGCAATCAATTCTCCACCCAAGGCACCCCTTCCAGCAGCCCCTTCCCCAGCCAGCAGACCACAATGTATCAGCAGCAGCAACAGGTAAGGAAGGTAACTAGGAATGCATTACCCTACAGGTTCCCCTCAAAAGCAGTAAGCAACCAAGTCTATCTGTTGTGGTCTATAAAATCCACTTTGCCTACTACCTTGATACTCCTCTTGCCCAACTAGGTTGTTGTACCTAGAGAGTCAGATCTCAGAATCCTCCTTGTCTGTCAAGTCTCTCCTTTCTCTAAAAGGGCTAGAGACAGATTTTATTTTGGTTTGAAGTTTTACTTATTTTTCTATTTGGAGGGAGAACCCTAGAAGAGAAATAGTAGTTGATGTCACAAGCAGCTTCAAAAGATAATTTGCAAAAGTGTTTTCTTTTGTTCTCATAGCATCTGTGTCCTTTCTTTCAAAGGAGCAAAAGAATGAGTTAATGTCTAATGGAAGACATCCATAGTACTTGTGATTTTGTGACTAAATATACAATATTAATTTGCCCTCTGTTTTCTCTGCCTTAGAATTATAAGAGGCCAATGGATGGCACATATGGCCCTCCTGCCAAGCGACATGAAGGGGAGATGTACAGTGTGCCATACAGCACTGGGCAGGGGCAGCCTCAACAGCAACAGTTGCCTGCAGCTCAGTCCCAGTCTGCCAGCCAGCAACAAGCTGCCCAGCCTTCCCCTCAACAAGATGTGTACAACCAGTACAGCAATGCCTATCCTGCTACTGCCACCGCTGCTACTGAGCGCCGACCAGCAGGCGGCCCCCAGAACCAATTTCCATTCCAGTTTGGCCGAGACCGGGTCTCTGCACCTCCTGGTTCCAATGCCCAGCAGAACATGCCACCACAAATGATGGGCGGCCCTATACAGGCATCAGCCGAGGTTGCGCAACAAGGCACCATGTGGCAGGGGCGTAATGACATGACCTACAATTATGCCAACAGACAGAGCACAGCCTCTGCCCCCCAGGGTCCTGCCTATCATGGTGTGAACCGAACAGATGAAATGCTCCACACAGATCAGAGGGCCAACCATGAAGGCCCATGGCCTTCCCACGGCACACGCCAACCTCCATATGGTCCTTCAGCCCCTGTACCCCCCATGACAAGACCCCCTCCATCTAACTACCAGCCCCCACCGAGCATGCAGAATCACATTCCTCAGGTATCCAGCCCCGCTCCCCTTGCCCGGCCAATGGAGAACCGCACCTCTCCTAGCAAATCTCCATTCCTGCACTCTGGGATGAAAATGCAGAAGGCAGGTCCGCCAGTACCTGCATCACACATAGCACCCACCCCTGTGCAGCCCCCTATGATTCGGCGGGATATCACCTTCCCACCTGGCTCTGTGGAAGCTACCCAGCCTGTGCTGAAGCAGAGAAGGAGGCTCACAATGAAAGACATTGGTAAGGAGTGCTCCCTGATCTGGTGGCTGAACCCACTACCCTTTCCACCTTCCACATGGTTCCATCCATTCTGATACTCTGGATATGGTTAAATAAGGTAGAATGTTTACTGACATAAAGGAAAAGAATTTGAAGGGTGGAAGAAATAAACTGATTTCAAGTTTTTCTTTAGAATTCTGCCACATACTGGTGTCCTAGACAGCTTAGAAGCAATGAAGTCAGAATAGCCTAACTATTGGGACAGGCTTGGGGTGCCTCTAGCCAGCCAGGACTTGGTGGATAGACAACACAGAGGTTTATTTCAGGAACCCCGGAGGCATGGCGGGTAATGATGTCCCTCAAGTCTGGGCTCCTGGCAGAGAGCACGTGGGCATTAGACACCATTAACATCCTACTCTACGATGACAACAGCATTATGACCTTCAACCTCAGTCAGGTGAGTACAGGTTCTGGGCAGGGTGGGGAGGCCTTGGACATTCTTGTTGTACGTAATACTAAGTGATTCCAAGAACAAAGCCAGCCTCAGCTAACATACTTTTCACTTTCCTGGAAATCTTTGTGTATACTTTGCTTCCCTTGACACTGGACATGGGAATAGTATTAATTTACATGAGTTGTTAGAATAAGTTTGAAAGGAAATTTATTTGAGAACAAGGTTGTTGTTGGGGTTTTATTGTTGCTCTAGCTCTTGTTTAGGTTTGTTTTGTTTGAGACAGGGTCTTGTTAATTTATCTGGGCCGGGCTAACCTCAGACTCTGGTTCTTCTATCTTAGCCTTCCTAGCCGCGATGCTCAACTGGGAGTTTTTTGTCTTTATTTTTTGGACAGGGTTTCTCTGTGTAGCTATGATTTCCTGGAATTTGTTCTATAGGCCTGGAACTCAAGAGATCTGCCTGCCTTTGCCTCCTCTTAAAAGATACTACTTACTTCGAGCTGGGAGCAGCTTTTTGTTTCTAGTAAGAATCGAGCAAGGGCCGGGCGGTGGTAGCGCACGCCTTTAATCCCAGCACTCGGGAGGCAGAGGCAGGCGGATCTCTGTGAGTTCGAGACCAGCCTGGTCTACAAGAGCAAGTTCCAGGACAGGCTTCAAAGCTACAGAGAAACCCTGTCTCAAAAACAACCAAAAGAAAAAAAAAAAAGAATCGAGCAAAATAGCCTGGTGCTTGTGGTACACACACCAGCAACTCAGGAGGCAGAGGCAGGCAGATCTCTGTGAGTTTGAGGGCAGCCTTGTCTATTGAGCGAGTTCCAGGACAGCCAAGGGTGCATAGAGAAACCCTATCTCAAAAAAACAAAAAGAAAAGTAATACAACAAGATGGAACTTGCCAATGGAGCCTGAGTTCAGTTCCCATGTTAAGGTGTAAAGACAGAGAACTGACTCCACCAAATCTCCCCTGTCCTCCATATTGCTGTAGTCGTACTCCTCTCCACCTGTAATCCTTTTCCCTCCCTCCCTTCCATTTATTGATTTTTATCTTGTCTTTTTCAAGACAAGGTTTTAAGAGTGTACCACAGCCACCCGACTCTAAAGAATTTTATTTATAGCGTAGTTAAAAAGAAATTTAAGATTGGAGACTAATTTAGATGGTGAAGCGCTTCCTTAGCATGTACATGATCCCGAGATGAACTCCCATTGCCACATAAATCAGGTGTGGTGGCACACAAATAAGACCAGCACTTGGGAGGTGTGCACTTAGGAGATCAGAGGTTCAAAGTCATCTTTGTTTACCTAGATAGTTTGAGGCCAACCTGGGATACATGAGGCTCTGTATATTAAAAATCTACCAGGAATAACATTGTGGTATCTGTGTCAGTGTGACCATAGCAGGTCTCCTCTTCCCCCACCCCCCATTTTTACTCTTAAGTAAATGAAGGTATTGCTAGTCTTAGTTTTCTTACATGAGGTTGAGGAGGGGTATGTGTGTGTTTGCTTGCATGTGTCTGTCTGTCACCTATAGATCTGGGGTACCTGTGTATGTATGTGTCTGCCTGTCTTGTCTGCATGTGTCTGTGTACCACCTGTGTCTGACCAGCGTATGTCTGTCTGTGTACCACCTATATGTCTAGTGCTTATTTAGGCCGCAGTACGTGTTGAATCTCCTAGAAGTAGAATTACGGGGACTTTGTTTGGTTTGGGTTTTTTGGTTTTGTGGGTTTTTTTTGGTTTTTTTTTGATACAGGGTTTCTGGTTTGAAACCTGTCCTGGAACTCACTCAGGCTGGCCTTGAATTCACGAGATCCCCCTGCTTCTCCCTCCCTGAGTGCTGGGATTAAAGGCATATGCCACCATTGTCCAGCTAAATTTACAATTTTTTTTTTTGTTTGATTAGGTTTTGTTGGTTTTGTTTTGTTTTGTTTTTGTTATTGTTGTTGTTTTGCTTGTTTGTTTCATTGGGGTTTTTTGTTTGTTTAGTTAGTTTTGTTTTCAAGACAGGGTTTCTCTGTGTAACTTTGGAGCCTGTCCTGGCACTAACTCTTGTAGACCAGGCTGGCCTCAAACTCCCAGAGATCCGCCTACCTCTGCCTCCTGAGTTCTGGGATTAACAGTCACGTAGGTGCTGCGAATCTAACCCAGGTTCTCTGGGAACACAGCCAGTGTTCTTAGCTGCTGAGCTATCTCTCCAGCACCCTACATTGTATGTGTCCCTACATAGCCCAGACTAGTCTTGAACTGGACTTATATTTGTGATACACCGAAGCTGACATGGCTATTTTCATTATTTTATACAGCTAACTTCTGGGAAAGGCAGTATTCAAACCAAGGTTTTTTTAATTCCAAAAATCAGGTGGATGAAAGGAATTTCAACCAAAAGTGAATGTTACTGAAAATTAGTGGAGACTAGATGAACATGTGTTGACAGTGCATTCCTTTTCTAGCTTGTGTTGAGAAGGGCTTATCCCAGCATGCTTCAACTTGGGTTCCATATAACCATGGGGTATAGAGACCACCCTAGATAGGCAGTGGCAGTGACCAGGGACCTGGTAAAAAGCGAACATTCATTCAGAAAGAAGAGATTTCAGGGTGTTAGGTGGTACTGATGTGTGGCTAGCAATTCCAGCCTGTTAGGGCAGGGGAAGCTTTGTGCTCCTTCTGTGAGAGGATGGGTGAGAGCAGTGAAGCCCTATAGTCTGCTGGGGCAGAGACCTTCATAAAGGGGACAGCTTTACCTCTTAAATGAGAAATGGTAAGCTTGAAATGAAGAAAATTAAATAGAGCTTCGGGACTCTCATCAAGGATTCTTCCCTTGGTTTATTTCCTTTTCTCTGTCTTTCAGCTCCCAGGGTTGCTAGAGCTCCTTGTGGAATATTTCCGTCGATGCCTGATTGAGATCTTTGGCATTTTAAAGGAGTATGAGGTGGGGGACCCAGGACAGAGAACACTATTAGACCCTGGGAGATTCAGCAAGGTGTCTAGTCCAGCCCCCACAGAGGAAGAAGAGGAAGAAGAACTCCTAGATCCTAAAGTGGAGGAGGAGGAAGAAGTAGTTGAAAATGATGAGATGATGGCCTTCTTAGGCAAGGATAAGCCAGCTTCAGAGAATGGTGAGGAGAAGCTAGTCAGTAAGTTTGACAAGCTTCCAGTAAAGATTGTGCAGAAGAATGACCCATTTGTGGTGGACTGCTCAGATAAGCTTGGGCGCGTGCAGGAGTTTGACAGTGGCCTGCTACACTGGCGGATTGGTGGTGGGGATACCACTGAGCATATCCAGACCCACTTTGAGAGCAAGGTAGAGCTGCTGCCTTCCCGGCGTTATGTGCCCTGCCCAACGCCCCCTCGGAAACACCTCACAACAATAGAGGGTACACAAGGGACAGCAGAGCAGGAGGGCCCCCCGCCTGATGCCCTTCCAGAAAAAAGGATCACAGCCACTATGGATGACATGTTGTCTACCCGGTCTAGCACATTGACTGATGAGGGAACAAAGAGTGCAGAGGCTACCAAGGAGAGCAGCAAGTTTCCATTTGGCATTAACCCAACACAGAGCCACCGGAACATCAAGATTTTAGAGGATGAGCCCCACAGTAAGGATGAGACCCCACTGTGTACCCTTCTGGACTGGCAGGATTCCCTTGCTAAGCGCTGTGTCTGTGTCTCCAATACCATCCGGAGCCTGTCATTTGTGCCAGGCAATGACTTTGAGATGTCCAAACACCCAGGGCTGCTGCTTATCCTAGGCAAGCTGATCCTACTGCACCATAAGCATCCAGAGCGGAAGCAGGCACCACTAACTTACGAGAAGGAGGAGGAGCAGGACCAAGGGGTGAGCTGTGACAAGGTGGAGTGGTGGTGGGACTGCTTGGAGATGCTCCGGGAAAACACGCTGGTCACGCTGGCCAACATTTCGGGGCAGCTGGACCTATCCCCCTACCCTGAAAGCATCTGCCTGCCCGTGTTGGATGGACTCCTACACTGGGCAGTTTGCCCTTCAGCTGAAGCCCAGGACCCTTTCTCCACCCTAGGCCCCAATGCCGTCCTTTCTCCCCAGAGATTGGTCTTAGAAACCCTCAGCAAGCTCAGCATCCAGGACAACAATGTGGACCTGATCTTGGCCACGCCCCCATTTAGCCGCCTGGAGAAGTTGTATAGTACCATGGTGCGCTTCCTCAGTGACCGAAAGAACCCAGTATGCCGGGAGATGGCCGTGGTACTGCTGGCCAATCTGGCACAGGGGGACAGCCTGGCAGCCCGGGCCATTGCAGTGCAGAAGGGCAGCATCGGCAACCTCCTAGGCTTCCTAGAGGACAGCCTTGCTGCCACACAGTTCCAGCAGAGCCAGGCCAGCCTCCTCCATATGCAGAACCCACCCTTTGAACCAACTAGTGTGGACATGATGCGGCGGGCTGCCCGTGCACTGCTTGCCCTGGCCAAGGTGGACGAGAACCACTCAGAGTTCACTCTGTATGAGTCACGGCTGTTGGACATCTCGGTATCACCATTGATGAACTCATTGGTTTCACAAGTCATTTGTGATGTACTGTTTTTGATTGGCCAGTCATGACAGCCGTGGGACACCTCCCCTCCCTGTGTGTGTGTGAGTGTGTGGAGAACTTAGAAACTGACTGTTGCCCTTTATTTATGCAAAACCACCTCAGAATCCAGTTTACCCTGTGCTGTCCAGCTTCTCCCTTGGGAAAGTCTCTCCCCACCCCCACTCCCTAACACCTTTCTGTTCCTCATCCTCACCTGCTTCCCTCAGGACCCCACCCTATTTGAAAAGACAAAGCTCTGCCTACATAGAAGACTTTTTTATTTTAACCAAAGTTACTGTTGTTTACAGTGAGTTTGGGGAAAAATGGCTTTCCCGGTTCTTGCATCAACGGGATGCCACATTTCATAACTGTTTTTAATGGCTAAAAAAAAAAAAAGGAAAAAAATACAAAAAAACCCTGAAGGACAAAAGATGACTGCTGAACTGTGTGGTTTATTGCTGTCCATTCACAATCTCGCAGGAGCCGAGACGTTCGCAGTTGTGAGCAGACCCTGTTCACTGGAGAGGCCTGTGCAGTAGAGTGTAGACCCTTTCATGTACTGTACTGTACACCTGATACTGTAAACATACTGTAATAATAATGTCTCACATGGGAATGAGAGAAGACGCTGGGTCAGCAGCAAGCTGTAGTTTTTAAAAAATGTTTTTAGTTAAATGTTGAGGAGAAAAAAAAAGGCTTTTCCCCCAAAGTATCATGTGTGAACCTACAACACCCTGACCTCTTTCTCTCCTCCTTGATTGTATGAATAACCCTGAGATCACCTCTTAGAACTGGTTTTAACCTTTAGCTGCAGCGGCTGCGCTGCCACGTGTGTATATATATGATGTTGTACATTGCACATACCCCTGAATCGCCACAGTTTGGTCCCTTCCCAGCCACCCCTTTATAGTATGACGAGTTAACAAGTTGGTGACCTGCACAAAGCGAGACACAGCTATTTAATCTCTTGCCAGACATCGCCCCCCTTGGTGCGATGCTGTACAGGTCTCTGTAAAAAGTCCTTGCTGTCTCGGCAGCCAATCAACTTATAGTTTATTTTTTCTGGGTTTTTGTTTTGTTTTGTTTCCTTTCTAATCGAGGTGTGAAAAAGTTCTAGGTTCAGTTGAAGTTCCTGATGAAGAAACACATTGAGATTTTTTCAGTGATAAAATCTGCATATTTGTATTTCAACAATGTAGCTAAAAACTTGATGTAAATTCCTCCTTTTTTTCCTTTTTTGGCTTAATGAATATCATTTATTCAGTATGAAATCTTTATACTATATGTTCCACGTGTTAAGAATAAATGTACATTAAATCTTGGTAAGACTTTGTGAGGCTTTTTTATTTTCAAATTATTTAAGAGCTTTACCTGTGGCTGGAAAGATGACTTAGCAGTTAAGAAGACCCATGTTGGGGGGCTGGAGAGATGGTTCAGTGGTTGACATACTGACTGCTCTTCCAGAGGACCTTGGTTCAATTCCCAGCACCCACATGGCAGCTCACAACTGTCTGAAGATCCAGTTCCAGGGGATCTGACACCTTCACATCAATGCACATAAAATAAAGTTAAATAAACCATAAAAATATTTAAAAAAAAAAAAAAGACCCATGTTTGGGTGGCTCACAACCTTCAACCTTCTGTCCAACTCTATGGGATCTGACACCTGACTTGAGCCATAGACAGCTAGACTCACATCCACAGACGCCTGGACTCACATCCACAGACCCTCATGCAGACTCACACAGATAGTTAAAAACTAAATTTTTAACCAGGGGCGGAGAGATGACTCAGTGACTAAGAGAATTTACTTATACAAAGATCCTGGTTTGGCCCTCAGCACCCATGTGGTGACTCACAACCTCTGTAACTCCAGTTCCAGGAGTGATCCAACACCCTGTTCTGAACTCCATGGCCCTCAGGCACACATGCATACATGCAGGCAAAACACTCAGACACACAAAGTTAAACAGTAAAATCTTTTGCTAATAGCTGCGTGTAGGAGCATACTCTTTTAATCCTAGCCCTCGGGAAGCGGAAGCAGGTGGATTTCTGAGTTTGAGACCAACCTGGTCAATATACTTCCAGGACAGCCAGAACTGTATAGTGACACGCTGTTTCAGGAAAGAATAACAGGAGCTTGACCTTTGGCAGGATCCTGCTTCCCCTTAGATGCTCTCGATACATGGTGGCCTCCTCCACCCACTGTGACAAAGGGAGGTTCTTTTAGAAATTGTTACTAAGCCATTCCTAGAAGCAGCCTCTCACACTTGGATTGCAGTTTGCCCTTCTCTTGACTCCAGACTTCAGCACCACCACTGAAAGCTTGAGCAGAGTGTAGAGGGAAACGTGCTCTGGCTCTCCTGGGAGCCTAGTTTGCTCAGTTTTTGCGGTAAATGGCAGGTCCAACCGAACATCTTAGGCCAGAAAATCTCCTTGACTCATTTGTTTTTGTTGTTTTTGTGATTTTTGAATCTCACTGTGTAGTTCTTTCCTGGAACTCTCATAGACCAGGCTGGCCTCCTCTCTCTGCCTTCTGATACTAAAGGTGTGCGCTACCACACCCAACCCTTGACTCTTCTACATCCAGTTCCCAATCTTCAGGAAGTCATCCTCAGTCCTCCCACTGCAATTTGAGCTCATGACGCTGTCACTTCTTTCTCAAATTCAAGACAGTTTCTCTGTAACAACCCTAGCTGCCTTAAACTCAGAGATCCGCCTGTCTGTGCCTCCTAAGAGTGCTGGGATTAAAGGCGTACACCACCTTGGTCCAACCTTTCCCAAATTCTTAACCCTCTTGTGTTTTGCCTGGGTATAAACCTCTAACACACACCTTTAAAGTCAGAACAAACTTCTGTAATGCTTAAGACTTGGCAAAAATCCGGAGCCCCTGGGTGTAGTGGCATATACCCTAAGTCCCAACACTCAGGCAAAGAGGCAGGTGACTGAGTTTGAGGTCAACTAGGTCTACATAGTAATACTGTTTTCTGGGGGGGAGGGAAGGCTGGGCATAGTGGTGCCTGCCTTTAGTCCCAGCACTCATGAGTTCAAGAGCAGCCTGGTCTACAAAGTGAGTTCCATGACAACCAGAACTGTTGTACAAGAGAAACCCTAATTGGAAAAACCGAGAAGGAAAAGAAAAACCCCAAACCTTTATGGCATGAGACTGTCTTGCTCATTACCTGGTGGCCACCTCTTTAGTGCTTCACTTTCCCCAGACTGTCCACCGAGGAGGTGCCCTTCCCTGCCCTCCACACGGCCGACTCCAAGCAGATGACTGCTTAGCTCGTGCTACTAAAAGTCTTCTGATCTTTGTTCAAATCTCAGTGTTCAGTGCTAGAACACAGCCTAATGTGTCCAAGACTTTGAGGTAGCTCAACCTCCCCAAAAGAGTGGGGCCTCGCAAGATGGCTCAGCTTGTACTAGCCTCCAAGACCCACATGCTAGGAGAGAACCCACTCCCCTGCTTCTGGATTTTCTCCTCTGACTGCCACATGCAAAAGAACACACAGAGGTATACATAGTCCTATATTCCTTAGCCCCTGGTTTACTTTGATTCTGAGACAGTCTCATGTAGCTCAGGCCTCAAACTTGCTGTGTGACCTTATATTAGCTACCTCAATTGAAATTGTGGTCTGAAGTGGTTGGGAAGTAGGGAGAGGCTCAAGGGTTAAAAATCCAGAAGAGAGTTTTGGATTCCCTGGAGTTGCAGGAAACAGAAGTTAAGAGCACTGGCTGAAGACCAGCTTCAATTCCCAGTACCCACATGGCAGCTCAGTGCCTTTTGTAACTGCAATCCCAGGGAATCTGATGCCCTCACCTGGCCTCTGCTAGCACCAGGCACACACATGCAAGCAAAATTTAACACATTTTAAAAATATTTAAAATGTCAAGAAAAAAAGGAAAGCCCTAGTGGTGGGTGGTAATCGCTCACCTTTAGCTTATCCCATCATTTGGGAGGCAGAGGCAGGTGGGTCTGAGTTTCAGCTCCCCTTGCCGACTTAGGTCCCTTCCGTCTTGCTTGTCTTAGGCTCTTGTTAGCATTTGGCCTACTGTGATTTCATCCAGTGGAATGTAAACTGTGAGGATCACTGCTCCATCCCTTTCTGACGTGCATCCTGGCACACGATCTACTTAGTAACTAGTCAAGAGGCATCATAGTGGGAGCTGCAATTGCTTTTAGGTCAATATTGCAATATCCTCTACATCTCTCTCTATTCATATCATCCCTTCCAAAGCCTAGGAAAGAGAAGAAAATTAGAAGTTCAGATTTTTTTCTGGAGAAATCACAGATACTAACAAAATATGATTGCACACACATAAGTGAAGTCTTAAGATAGTTTTTTTTTGTTGGATACTTGTCTGCTGAACAAAATATGTTGCAAATAATCCTCCACCACCCTGTGTCTCCAAGGTAAGTGCAGTGGTTCCCTTTCATATGTAAAACAGGACCCACCTGACCAGGGCCCAAGTTCTTCTCAGTACCACACCATACTTACTTCATCCACAGCAGGCTTCCAGGAGTGGTTTCTAGTGTGCTTGGCATGAGGCAAAAGAATTTTAGTCAAGCACTCATCGAACTTGGCGTGGCTGTTAATATTTGAGTCAGGGACAGGAACAGCAAAATTAGTACTTCCCGAGAAAAAAAGCCTTTGTCAACCAAGATAGTTTCTGATAAAAAACAAAAGGGGGTGCATTTCATATCTTTATTTTACTTAGTAATACTGCTAATTGTTATTTTTGCTATGGGCCTTGAACTCGCACTTTGCAATCCAGAAAGTGCATTTCTGGGCTGTGTGTGGAGCATTACCTCGGAGTTCTGTTTCCTGGGTTTCTTTAATCTGCTCTCTTGCAATTCAGGGACAGCCTAGCCCAGTCTCCAGTTTCTGATTGGCCTTAACCACTGGCCAAGAGAACTGCTGACCACTGAGCTGGGAGTAATTGGCCTTTGAGAAGTAAACAGAACCTGGCCAGTAGAGAACCAGGGTGTGGCCAGTAGTTCTTTTCCCAGGCTCCTCCCTCCCCTCCCCACCCCCAAATGACCTTAACCTTCTTTCAGAGCTGGACAGCAGCCAAGTCCAGCCTAAACAATACTCTGAAGTTGATTGGTTCTTTTGCTTGGCAGCCACTGCCACCCACAAGGAGCTAAGGCCTTCCCACCAGGCCTTTCAGTGGAATCAAGGTTTCTAACTATTGAAAGGCAAACACTGAAGAAGTGTTTTGTAATGTGTCCATGGTTTTTGAAGCATCAGTGTTTGGCACCTGTAACTGGAAACGGCTGAGCCTTAGTAACCCGGGGGGGGGGGGGTGAGCATCTTTGACATGGCAGAGGTCAAACAGGATACTTGTGGTAATTGTCCAGGACCTAATTAGTGTCATTTCAAAGGTCAGGATGGCTGTACATACCGCCCAACATCCTTGGAAAGTATCAGTGGCCAACTTCTGATGGTTTTATGTACAGAAAGAAGATGTATCAAAGGTCCTGAAAGGCTCATCGCGAGCTTTAGCCTCGCCCCTGGCAGCAGATGATCAGGAATCAGGGCATTATGGTCACTTTCGTTGCAATGGTGTGGCGTTTGAACCCGACCTGCAGGTCCAGTTATTCAGGGTCCGAACAGGCTCCTACCTGAAAATCATGGGCGAGAGAAAAGAAGGAGACCAAGCGAAATCTCTCTTGTCAAGGTCTCACTTTATTAAGGGACAATGCCAGTATATATAGCCCCGAAATGGGGAGCTGTTTCTTGAGGTGGGGGGTCGAGTCAGAGAGCAGGAACTGGGGGTAATAAACACCTAGTTAGCTAACTAGCACACCTGTGTAAACAGAAACATTCTTTTGTGGATAGCTAACTAAGGAAGAGGGGAATCTTTGTAAACGTCCTTGAGGCAATGGCTTCCTTATTTTTGTAAGCTTCCTAGAGTCAAAACTCCTAGCTGGCTCTGTTAAACATTCTAAGTCAAAGGCCTTTAATGGCCTTCTGTAATTAATGGGCAAAATGTCCCTGACAGCGTTGGATCTGGTGTCCCAGGTCAGGGTCAGCTACTGTAATTCCATAGGAAGGACATGGCTTTGGAAAGTTTTGTTTTAGCCGGGCGGTGGTGGCGCACGCCTTTAATCCCAGCACTTGGGAGGCAGAGGCAGGCGGATCTTTGTGAGTTCGAGACCAGCCTGGTCTACAAGAGTTAGTTCCAGTGCAGGCTCCAAAGCTACAGAGAAACCCTGTCTCGAAAAACCAAAAAAAAAAAAAAAAAAAAAGAAAGTTTTGTTTTTGTTGTGGTTCTGGCACTTTAAGAGAAAAGTCACGCCCAGTCCCTCCCCCATCCACTGAGGCAGGCTGATCTTCAGCTTCCCGGCCTGAGAGCTCTCTCTTTCCTGTCCATAGGTCAAAGGAATTGGGGCAGCGGATTCTCAAGACTGCTTCCGGCTTATTAGTGGGTGTCGTCTTTGGGGGGGGGACCTGAGAAGGCTGGGTGCAGGTGTCCTGGCATAGCTGGTCTCTGCCCCTGTCCGGTGTTTGTGCCTGGCATAGCTGGTCTCTGCTCCTGTCCGGTATTTGTGCGTGGAAATGTCTGGTGTCTCTTATACCTGTTCCGAGTCACGGCACCAAATGTTACAAAAAATTAAAAATGCTGCAGGACCCCCGGCAGCAGTAGGCAGCAGGTTCCCAAGCAGTGGTAGCAGGCCATGTGGCAGCAGGCAGAAGGCCCTAAGAGCAGCCAGTCCCAGGCAGAGATGGCTGCCAGTCCCCGAGGGTGGCTGGTCCCAGGCAGGGAGACATGTGGCGGGCAGGCAGGAGTCAGAGACATAAATAGGCATGCCATGCAGAGTAAAGTTAAATGTTTATTAGGGTTATGGAGGGGAAAGGGGGAATGGGAGAAGAGAGACAGAGAGAGAGAAGGAGAAAAAGAGGAGACAGAAGAGAGACAGACAAAAGTGGGGTGGGGAGAGAGAGAGACAGAAGCTGCCTCTCCCTAGAGGAAGACAGGAAAGAGAGAGCTCTCAGGCCAGAAGCTGAAGATCAGCCTGCCTCAGCAGATGGGGGAGGGACTGGGTGTGGCTTTTCTCTTAAAGCGCTAGAACCACAACAGTTTTTCTTTTTGATTTTTCCAGACAGGATTTCTCTGTAACAGCCCTGGCTGTGCTGTCCTGGAACTCACTCTGTAGAGCAGACTGGCCTCAGACTTACAGAGATCCGCCTGCCTCTGCCTCCTGAGTGCTGGGATCAAAGGCGTGCGCCACCACTCGCCCAGCTTGCTTTGGAAAATTATAGTTGTAATTCCTGGAAATACAACTATAAAGAACAGATACATACACTGGGCAGTTTCTGAGCCCAGCCTGGGCATCTCAGGGGTAGAGGTAGGAACAAGGCAAGGAAGCTACAAGGAGGAATAAATTGTCAGAATGCTTCAGGGAGATGAGCCTGACTTCTCTACATCTTCAGAGGGTAAACTGTTCTTTGGACATGGGGTTAAAACAGTCTGTCTTTAAAGAGTATTTTCTGCTAATCACTTCATAAATCACTTGAGGGAAATGGTTTATGAATACTTCTTCCTCAGTGGTACTTCCTCATTGCCTGTGGTATGGACCCAATGGAAGAAAGAGAAGATAGGTAAAATAGTAGGACTTGCCGGGCGGTGGTGGCGCACGCCTTTAATCCCAGCACTCGGGAGGCAGAGGCAGGCGGATCTTTGTTAGTTCGAGACCAGACTGGTCTACAAGAGCTAGTTCCAGCGCAGGCTCCAAAGCTACAGAGAAACCCTGTCTCAAAAAAAAAAAAAAAGTAATAGTAGGGCTTGATGTACCTTATATAGGATATAAATAGTTTCTAAAGACTCCTAGCCAGGAAGAAATAAAAAGCAGAAACTTGGGAACAATTACAGCAACGTTATGTAGCTGGGCATGGTGCCTCACACATGTGAGTAATCTCAGCCCTCAGGAGGCTGAAGCAGGGAGGATCATAAATTTGAGGCCAGCCTAGGCTACATAGCAAGACTTTTGTCTCAATAATAATACTAACAGAGCCAGCTTGGAAGGCTGGGACCTGAATTCCAAGACATGCGTGACCTTGGGCACTTCCTTTAGTGCGCCTTGATTTCCTTATGTATAAAATATGACCTTGGGTTAAATTGATTCATTCATCATACACAAAACCCAAGGCACTGGGGTTTTTGTTGTTTCTGTAGAGCTAGGGATTGAGTCTAGGACAAGCGCTCTGTAACCAACAAAGGCTCTAATAACTTGGCTGAAAGAGTGCCCTGGTCTTCATTGTATTTCAGAAGTTAATTTTTTGTTTTGTTTTGTTTTTTGTTTTTCGAGACAGGGTTTCTCTGTAGCTTTGGAGCCTGTCCTGGAACTAGCTCTTGTAGACCAGGCTGGTCTTGAACTCACAGAGATCTGCCTGCCTCTGCCTCCCGAGTGCTGGGATTAAAGGCGTGCGCCACTACCGCCTGGCTAGAAGTTAATATTCCAAAAGGGAACAGCAGGTACTGAAATAACACGGGCAGGATAAAATAATTGGTGCTAAAACAGTGACAGACAACAGGGTAGTGGATGTGGAGGGATATAGTTTGTCTCTGAAGCCAAAGGAAGGTGTGATGTGATAATGTTTCAAGCAAAATAATAGGAAAAATAAACATTAAAAAGATCAGCAAATACAGAGAGGCAGGCAAGTTCAAAGAACAAAAATGATGTCATCCTCTTGCATTTTAGGATTCTAGAAATAGTGGCATTGATGAGCTTAGGAACCTGTATTGTGAAACTGTTCCAAGATGGTGTCGGGTATTTCCTTTTTAATGCAAGGTGGGAGGTGTAGTCTTTCTGGAACCCAGGGATAAGGCTGGCTGGCTCCCTTGCCTTCTCTAGTTCTTGGTCAGCTGGCTGTGTTGCTGCAGGCTCCATTTTAACCGCAGACTGCGGAGAAGCTGCCTCTTTCACCTTTCACACAGCCTTGGAGCCCCCACAACCCTCGCATGCCATCCTGCCACCTCAGTGTCTGGGCTGTGCAAGGACAACATTCAGCTTCCTTGTTTTCCTGTAGGAGCAGAAGCCAGAAAATGAACCCGGAAACCGAGCAGAAGAGAAGCGGTTGGTAGCTGGGAAGGAAGGAAAGCAGGGAGAGAGGAATGAAGGGAAAATTGCAGCCAAGTGCAACCGAAGAGCTAGTCACAAAGTTCTACCCCAAAGGGTATTTCAGCAAACGGTATCACTGCTCACAAGAGGACAAGTGGATTCTGAGGGAATTCGACGGGCTTACCCCGTGAGTTCACACAACAAGGGCAGCTGATTTCTGTTTTGCCTTGGAAAAGAGTGCTGCGGAGGGAGCCTCTAGAGATTCAAGTCACAACCTTGGGCCCTAGTCACCAGTGTGCCTAGAGGCGTTGCCATTTCACTCACGCGACTGGCAACCAAGGCGCTGTTTCTATGCTGAAAAACCTGACAGAATGATTTTGTAAACTCCTTTCTCTTCACCAACCACTAAAATGTGCTTTATGCCTTATTCACTTTCCACACAGATAGCGGAGGGGGCAGCTTTAAGTCCCGGGTGAAATGGTACAGCTCCTGAGCCTCCACCAAACTGATGGGCTAGTTTTCTTTGCTGGGAGAGATAGCCACCATCTCTTTGTTCCCACCCACATTAGTGGCTGTTGCAGAAGATAAACCCCTCCCTCAGCCAGGGTTGTGGCCAGAGGTTAACCCAGACCCAAACTACGTTGAGAGGACAGATAACTGAAACCACAGGCGGCTTTGGAATCCTGAGAAACAAGAAATCCAACGGAGAAGGATTTATTATCTATTTCCTTTAGGGAGGGCGCAAAGTCGTTCTAACAGTTTCCGTTACAGGGGTACCAACTGGCCGCTCCTCCCCAACAGACGGTTTTGTTGAATTAGCTTCCTTTTTTTTTTTTTTTTCTGCTTTTGGCGCCACTTCCTACGACAGAAACTGCTTGAGGGAGGAGTTCTCGGGGGTGTTCTCTGAGGTTTCCTTCCTCGTCCTCTGCAGCCGCCCGAGGTGGGGCTGAGAACTGAAGCTGTGCAGAGGTCCTCCATAGCCAGAGGAAGGGAAAGTCAGGGGGATCCCCCACTTTCTTCGCGTCCAGGCGCTGGGTATCGCTGCTTGCCACAAAAAAAACCCACAAGGGGTGTCTCTGGCCTATTCATATTGTGTATTGTGTGCCAGGCCCTGTGCTGAGCTGGTGTGGCGGGACAGGAGAGAACGTGTGGCTCCCGCTGCGCTGGTCAGGCCTGGGGTAGCACTCGGTCCAGCCTCGGCCACAGCGGGATGGGACTCTAGGGCGCGAGCGCACAGCACACATTGACGGCGAGAGAGAGGCAGACTCCTCAGGTGTCACCACGCCGGGAAGGAAGGGGCGACGCACACCGTCGGCCCCCGCCCCAGCCGAGGTCAACATGGCCGCCGACGAAGGAGGCGGGGCGCTCCGAGTCCGGGCAGGAGCTGGGCGGGGCCGCCGTCGGCGGAGTCAGCGCGCAGGCGCGGGACGCCCGGGACCCGGATGGAGGTGCTGAGGTTGGAGCTCGGCGGGGGAGGTCTGGACGCGCGAGCGCGGAGACCCGGCGCCAGCTCAGGAGCTCTGGAGTTCTCCGGGGAGGGAAGCTGTCAAACGGAGGCCGAGAGAAATTAGGCGGAGGCTGTAGAAACGCGAGGAGCCCCACCCCTTCGCCATAGCGGCCTCCGGCGCCGCCTCTTCCTTAGCGGCCTCCGGCCCTCGTCTGCTTCCGGCCCTTTTGCCTGACCCGGCCCTGCGGTTCCCTCGGGACGCAGTCCTGGGCCGTGGCTGCCTTGGGGTGAGGGTCAGTATCCCGTCCCGAGTAGGAAGTCTGCCCGGAAAGAACAGGCTGGAACGGGCTGCTGGCCCCGCGGGGCTTAGTAGAAGGAGGCTGTGCGCTCCGCGAGGCCTCTGTCCCCGAGCACCCTGTATCAGAGCGCTTCACCCCACCGAGACGTTAGCCCTGCCCGGAGAGGCCAGGCAGGGCTCCAGTTGAACTGGCTTTCCCAGATAGGGTCCATCACCATTAGCTTCCAGCAACAACATGCGCTATCGCTGGAAGAAGTACTGAGCTAGGTGTTGGAGACCTGGGTTGTCCTGGCTGGAAAGGAATGCAAACCCTTTGTGTTTGTAGCAGAACGCGCTCATGACTTTGAGCATAAGGTTTTAGAAAGCAGTGCGTGAGGAACTTTAAAAGTAGTGGGTGTGTCACGTGGTTCCAGTGAGCCTCAGTTTTCACATCCATAAAATGGCAATGGTAATTATATACCGGCCTCCTAGTGTCTAATGAGATCTCCGAAGCCTATCTCACGGGAAAATTAAAGAATGAAACTTGTTGGTTCTAAGCATCCTGCCAGTTAAGAGTGTGATTTGGCGAGGGACTTCTTTCAAAGGGATATTGGCAAATAGCTAGGGGATAATTGACTCCTGATTTTACTTGGTTTGACTGAAAATTCCGTGTGGGTTGCATCTCCTGTGGCCACTGAGGAAGAGAATGCGAGCCTGGTGAAGATGCAGAGGTGGATTCAGTACTTTTCTGTTCCCTGCCTCCCTTGTGCATGCAAGTGGGGAGGCCGGTGAAGAAAAAAACACGTGAATTTACCCTAGGGCAGAAGAGATTGGGTGTGCGTGTTTTTGTGATTTCTTTGGGTTTAGTGAATCTAGTGTTGGAGATACATGTGCAGTCAGAAAGTACTCCTTCCTGGGGCTGTTCAGAAGCTTAACTTTAGCTGAACTTCCACGGGTAAAGCGATGTGGAGTTGGGAGTCACAAGGCGTCACAAGGGGCCCTCCTTTTCCCCTGGCCTCCTGGTGATGAAGCAAGCCTTAGGTGCCCCCTTGTGCCAAGTGAGAAGTACTGTCGCCGTTAGCCAGTCCTGTTCCCTTGGTGGAGGATTTTCTCCCGTGGCTTCTGTAACTTTGTCATTTGCTTTGCTATGTTTGTTTGTTTTGTTATTTTGTATGCATGTGTTTGTGTATATGTGTGTGGCTAGACGTGTGCCATGGCACACCCGTGTAAGAGGTCGGTGGACAGCATGTGGGAGTGCCTTCTCTCCTTCAGCTTTGTGGGTCACTGTGGTGGCAAGAGCTGTTACCTATTGCTTTTTAACATGAACTGTGACAGGAGGAATACTTGAACCGGTGATATTTAGATCTAGAGTCAGAGAACTTGCGATGCTGCGTCTTGTCGTTCAAAGCACATGTCAGTTTCCCTGCTCTTCCCAGGACTACACTTTGGATGCAAGGCCCAGTCCTCATACAGAACAGACAGCGGTGTGTCAGGGCAAGAGGTCCAAGAGGCCGTGAGTGTGTAGTCAGTGGGTGCCAGTGAGAATCAGAACATTGCAGAAAGCAAGTGGAACCTAAAAGTTTGGGAGCAGTTAGCCACCTGAGAAAAGAAAAAGGAGGTTTGTGTTTCTTGCTTCAATGCTAGGAGCCATGACTGCTTAGTAAAGAAAGAAAGGAAGGAAGGAAAGAAAAAAAAAGAAAATGCCTTGACGTGCATTCAGTGTCTCATAATAGCTTTGGGTTTTTGTACATTGTTGCCACTCCTGTGGAGATGAGAAATCGCTGCTTACTCCTTCCCTGCTGGTAGACTCTGTCTTGCCCTAAGTTTGTTTTAGCAACGGGAGCTGGCTGAAGTCCTGCCGAGCAGCGGTTTTCTTTCCCTTCTCCACTTAATTTAACAGACCAGCTGAACACACATCACAGAGCTGCGCTGGCATGTGGAGTTATTACAGGCTTCTAGGATGGTTCTGTGCCCCACTCTGGGGACTCTGGTTTAGGAATTAGTTTATTATTCTGGGCAAGAGGGAAAGGGCACACGCCAAATAATAGCAGCCACAGCATTGATTTGTGTGGCACTTTTGGTTTAGTACGTTACCATGTGACAGATTTGGGAGCTCGGAGTGGATGGGGATAGTCTTACCTCATTGTACATATAAAGGAATCTCAGCGGGACTAAATGAGAACTTGGCCAGTGACAGAGTTGGGACTCGAACCCAGGTCTTTGGCTCCTACATAAAAGCATTCAACAGGTTTTTAAAACTTCTGGGCGCTTAACTTTCCAGTTTCTTGCTTATCTGTGTAGAAATTACCTGAATACTAGAACACTGTTTCACAGTGACACCCAGTGATCCATCTGCCTTCAAAATAGTCTCCCTCTGGGAAGTCAGATGGTGATGTTGTCATAGAAGTGCTGAAGGGGTGGCTCCTGTGAAGAAAATGTTATTTATTTTCTTTCAGCCCATGTGTGACATTTTCTTCCTTGGGTGTTAGAGTTTAGAAGCCTGAGGAAGCTCAGACGTGGCAAGAGGATGTGGCCCCTGGACTCATCCCAGAAAGAGGTGCTGAGATTCGCAGTCAGCTGCCGCATCCTGACCCTAACGCTACAGGTCAGTCTCCGACCCCTGCTCTGAACATGCTTGTTGCCTTATGACTGAGCTAGGAATGAAGATTAAATGGTCCTCACCTCTCCGCTTCCTGCTGTGCCTCTTCATGTGGTTGGACCCAGGCTTAGACCTGGCAGCTGAAAAGAAGGCAAGAGCCTTAGTAGTGTTATTAATCTGTGTCTTACACATGAACCAGACACATTAAGCTATGTAGCAAGATAAAGGGCCAGAGTTGGACCCCAGGCTCCCTAACTCCCTATCCAAACTAGAGGTTTTCCCACAGACTTTAGTTATTTGGTGGTCTGACCAACAGAGATACTTTGAGGTGTTTCTGACAGCTCAAAGTGTTGCTGGGGCACCCTGACTTGGAGCCTGAGTACTGTTTTAATGGACTGGGGGAGGAAGCCCTTCCAAAGTTCTGAGACTGCCTACGAATATTCATCAGGAATGGTTCCCCACTTGCTGTCCCAGCCACTCAGTTCTCAGTATGTTAGCCCTTTGCCATCCTTTTCCCTAGTCTGCCTTGATATATACTTTAATCAAAGTCACATAAATATAAATTATTTGGTGCCTTGCTTAGTACTTTATACTTGGTAGGTCTATGAGTTTTGTGTTTTGTTTTGTTTTTTGTTTGTTTGTTTTTTCGAGACAGGGTTTCTTTGTGGCTTTGGAGCCTGCACTGGAACTAGCTCTTGTAGACCAGGCTGGTCTCGAACTCACCAAGATCCGCCTGCCTCTGCCTCCCGAGTGCTGGGATTAAAGATGTGCATTTTTTTTAAGATTTATTTTATTTATTATATATACTGCTCTGTCTACATGTATGCCTGCATGCCAGAAGAGGGCATCAGATCTCATTGTAGATGGTTGTGTGCCACCACATGGTTGCTGGGAATTGAACTCAGGACATCTGGAAGAGCAGTCAATTCTCTTAACCACTGAGCCATCTCTGCAGCCCATGATATATATTTCTTTATCATCCATATCTGGGGCTCTTAGCTGCTTCCTTTGTAGAAATGTTTTCTTTCCTCCCTCTGAGTTCGAGTTCTAAATTATTCCTCCCTTATTAAATGAAGCACTTGAGGTTCTTTTGGCTTTGGGGGCCTTAACCTGAAGGCTGTGCTGTTACCTGTGATTGTCACCTCCATCCCATTTCTTTCCACTGTTTGCAGTGGCCTGATGAAGAAACTGACCAAAGAGGCAATGGTGGCACATGTCTCTAATCCCAGCTCTCAGACAGATCTCTGTGAGTTCAAGGTCAGTCTCATCCACTGAGTGAATTCCTGGACAGCCAAAGCTATACTGAGAAACCCTGTCTTGGAAAAACAAAAATAAAGCGGGGAGGGGGGAGAAAAAGAAAGAAACTGACCAAAAGGAGAATGAGCCTTTAATTGGGCAGTGCTCTTGTTGCTAGGCTGGGAAGCCTGACTCAGTGATGGCTCTGAACCAGCATCAGCTGAGTTCCTGGCAGAGCCAAAGGAGCAGTGCAGCAAGTCAGCATCTGGGGTAGGGAGCCAGGACAGCTGCGTTCTCGTTCAGAAGGAGTTTGGAAACAGTATATTTCCTCAAATCCCTGAAGCCCAGCCACCAAAATTATAGTAAGTACCTATTCCCAAAACTGTGCTAAATTATGAGTGAAAGGTCATGTTTTCCTTCAAGTAACCGACAACCTAATGAGGCAGAAAGACATTAACAATAAATTGGATTTCATTCTCTCTCCTCGCCCCTTCCAGCTCTAAAGCTCATACTAGCAGATTCTATCCCTAGCTACCGCCACTGTTGCCGCCGTCAGTGAAGGCTTTAACTCCCGATTCACTGGCTTTCTTTCTGGCACGTCGTCTTCTGTTGTCATCTGTGGTTTCAGTAGTAAGAGGATGATATGGTCAGCGCCCTGATCCTCAGGTCATTGTCCCACTTCCTTTCAGGGACCTTGTCTCCAGCTCTCCGTAGTGGTACTCCATAGCCAACCCCTGCCCGAGAGTCTGTCAAGGCTTCTCTCATTCTCTGGCCACTGTCTCTTGTCTCTGCTGCTCATTCCTGTTCCTCAGACCTTCCGTAACGTTCTCTGGCTTTGTGATCCATGGAACCTACCGTGTTTCCTTGGCCTTTGCCCACCAGCCTTCAGCTTCCTCTTCCTAAGCTGAGTCTATTCCTTCATGGTGATCATTCCTATGCATACATGCAACTTTCTTCTTCCATTATCCCTGTTTTATACATAAGACAAAAGTCTAGTCTTGGTGAACATAGTGGTCTGCCTTCTTCGTGTCTATGACTACCCATGTTTTAAAAAAAATGCAAGTATATTAACTAGCCTTTTTTAAATACAAGAACAAGTGAATCATTAATACCACCTGGAAATCTTGATGATTTCCATAGTCCACTCACCCTCCTGTTCTCTCAAATGTTTTTTACACATCACAGCTACCTGGGGGACTTTTTAAAAAATGCAGTGTTGGGTGGAGATGTAGCTCAATGGTAGAAGTTGCACTTAGCGTGTGTGAGGCTCTGGATTTTATATTCCACCACATACACACACACACACACACGAACATACATAAAAATGAAAACTTTAAAAATTCAATACCAAGCCGGACGGTGGTGGCACATGTCTTTAATCCCAGCACTCGGGAGGCAGAGGCAGGCGGATCTCTGTGAGTTCGAGGCCAGCCTGGTCTACAAGAGCTAGTTCCAGGACAGGCTCCAAAGCCACAGAGAAACCCTGTCTCGAAAAACCAAAAAAAAAAAAAAATTCAATACCCAGGGCTGGCAGGATGGCTCAGAGGGCAGCCACATGTCTCCAAACCTGATAACCTGACTTTGGTGCCGGTGTTCCATGTAGTGGAAAGAGAATCTCCCACAAGCTGTCTCTGCAGGCTCTTTACACATCTATAACAGCTTTTCCCCGGTACCGTCAAGTAGGAATTCACATTTCTTCATAAAAACCCAGGAAAATCTGAGTGCTGCATCCTGTAGCCTACCTACATGTGTCTTTGTGAGTTCACTGGTGAAAGTGGCATGAGCCCTCTCTCCTCTTCGGTCCAGCAGGTGCTGCCCCTGTTCCCTGCCCAGAGTTCCTTCCAGCCTCCCTCCTGTTCGGTGGTTTCTTTTCACTGACTTATTCCAGCGACAGCAAACACTGATCTCTCATCACCTCCCCCCCACACACACACCAGGCATGGTGACACACACCTATAACAAGCATTGGGACGTGCAGGGGCAGAAAGATCAAATTCAAGGTCATTCTCAGCTCTGTTTCAAGTTTGAGCCCCCGGCCGCATCCGAGACTCCTTTCTACTTTCTGTTGTTCTACCCTGCCACCCCATTTCTCCATCTTCACGGCGAAACTTTGCAAATCTTTGCATGCTCCCTCTCCCTTGTGTTAGCTCTTTGGCTGCTCCCCTCCGTTCCACTGAAGTAGCTCTGCTCAGTCACTAGTGACCATCTCACTGTTGAAGTCTGGGATCGGTTATTGGTTCCTATCGTACTTGGGTCTTATCAGCAGCATTTAGCAGTTTCTCAATCCTGGTTTCCACTTGGTTCTAAGACCCTGTTCTCCCTGGGCTTCCCACAGCTCACCCATCATTCACTGTTCCTGGAACCCACAGATACCTGCCTGCCTCTAGCTCCTGAGTTCAGAGATTCAAGGTTTATGCTAGTTTGTTTGGCTTCCTGCTTTCTTCCTTGCTTGATCTTACCTCCTTACCAGGAGGACTCCATCCTCATCCTTGATGAGCTCCATCTCAGGAACTCCTTCCTTCCCAGGCAGGCTCCTTCATTCTCACACTTGGGAGTACCATCCCTATTCCATTTCCAATTTGTATGAATTCTGATCTGTCTTCTCATTTGTAGACTCAGGCATCTTCCTGCTTGGTTGACCTCTGTGCTAAAGTTAACTAGTTAGCATTGGAGCTCTACACACACACACACACACACACACACCATACCACACACACACACACACACACACCATACCACACACACACACACACCATACCATACCATACCATACCATACCATACCATACCATACCATACCATACCATCAAGTCAGTTTTCCCTTTTTATTATATGGTAATTCTTTCCTTCCAGTTACTTACCAACACCCTGGTTCTCCTTCACCCCACAGGCACTCTTCAATGTCATCGTCCCAGATCACCATGCAGATGCCTTTTCTCCTCCCCGCCTGGCCCCCTCAGGCTTTGTGGATCAGCTTGTGGAAGGTCTCCTGGGTGGTCTGTCTCGATGGGATGCAGAACACTTCCTGTTTATTGCTGAGCACGGCTACCTTTATGAGCACAACTTTGCCTTCTTCCCTGGCTTCCCCTTGGCCCTGCTGATGGGAACTGAACTGCTGAGACCTTTGCAGGGCCTCTTGAGCCAGCGCAGTTGCCTGCTGGTCTCAGTAGCACTTCTCAACTTCCTGTTCTCTGTGCTGGCTGCACTCACACTTCATGATTTGGGTTGTCTGGTTTTGCACTGTCCTCGCCAGGCCTTTTATGCAGCCATGCTCTTCTGCCTCAGCCCTGCCAATGTTTTCTTGGCAGCTGGTTACTCGGAAGCTTTGTTTGCCTTCCTGACTTTCAGCGCCATGGGGCAGCTGGAGAGGGGCCGGAGCTGGGCAAGTGGGCTGCTCTTTGCTCTTGCCACTGGGGTGCGCTCAAATGGGCTGGTCAGTGTTGGCTTCCTCCTGCATTCTCAGTGCAGAGGCTTTTTCTCTTCTCTTGTGGTGCTGAACCCCCTGAAACAGCTCATGAAGTTGATGGCCTCTCTCTGCCTGTCCGCACTCACTGTCAGCCTTCCCTTTGCTCTCTTTCAGTATTATGCTTACACCCAGTTCTGCCTACCAGGCTCTGCCTACTCCATTCCTGAGCCTCTGGTACAGTTAGCTGTGGACAAAGGCTACCGGATTACAGGAGAAAATGAGCCCCCATGGTGCTCCTGGGAGCTTCCCCTAATATACAGCTATATCCAGGATGTCTACTGGAATGTTGGCCTTCTGCGATACTATGAGCTCAGGCAGGTGCCCAATTTTCTACTAGCTACACCAGTAACTGTACTGGTTGTGTGGGCAACCTGGACATATGTGACCACCCACCCTCGGCTCTGCCTTACACTTGGGCTGCAAAGATGCAAGGAGAGTAAGACCCTAGAGAAGTCCCATCCTGGCTTCCTCAGTCCAAAGGTGTTTGTGTACCTGGTCCACGCTGCAGTGCTGCTGCTCTTTGGAGGGCTGTGCATGCATGTTCAGGTGAGGTGGGTTTCTTCCTGGAATGACTGCTTGAATACAGCAGGGGAGATGGTAACTTTCTCTCTCGATGGCCCATGCCTAATTTAGTCAACAACTGTGGGCAGTCAGGTGTGCTCAGGCACAGCTATGATCCCAGCACTGAGGAGGAGGAGGCAGGAGGATTTTAAATTGAATGTAGCCTGGACTACAAAGCAGTTCAGTTCCGCGTAGGCTAAATAGCCAGACAAACGCAGATCTGGGACTATCTTTGTTCCAGAATCTAAATTAGAACTCTGAGGACAGGATGTAAGTAAGATGAAATTACTGCCTTAATGAATCTTATGGTATAAACACAGAGACAGACATATTAGACAGATGAAATTAGGGGTTAGGGGTGCAGCTCGGTTGGTATGCTGCTTGCCTTGACCGCACAAAGACCTTAGGTTCTTTCCCCACACTGCAAAAAAACACCTATAATCCCAACATTTGTGAGGTGAAGGCAGGGGGAGCTCTGTGAGTTCCAGGCAAGTCAAGGCTATATAGTGAGACCCTGTCTCAAAAAATGAAACATTAAGGTCATTCTTTACTACAAAGTGAGTTTGAGATCAGCCTGGGCTATATGAAACCATATTTGTTTCAAATTATAGTACTATTATTATTTTTTTTTAAATATATGCAGCCAGGCGATGATGGCACATGCCTTTAATCCCAGCACTCAGGAGGCAGAGGCAGACAGATCTCTGTGAGTTCGAGGCCAGCAACAGTCCTAGCTGTCCTGGAACTAGCTCTTGTAAACTGTAAGGGCCCGTCGCCCCTACACAGAAGTTTAAGCTTTTCCCCAGATGTGCTCGGAGACGCGTGGAAAGAATCCAGGCTTCACACCATCATAACTT
>JAQHUG010000031.1:11487572-11502788 GCA_028555095.1 Dicrostonyx torquatus | reverse complement strand
TTAGGAAGTGGTTCCCTGTGCCAATGCGTTCAAGTGGACACTGGGAACTTTCAAAGCAAGTTGTGTACCATCCTTCCCGGCCTGTCCTGAGAGGTGGGCCAGCCTGAATCTCCTGAATCTCCTGCCCAGTGCCTGGCACACAGCCCTCCTAACACAAGGTCTGAGCGCAAAGGCCCCGAGGGAGCCAGGGAAGCCGCACCTGCAGTTCCCGCGTCCGTCACGGGTGGCGCTGCCGTGAAACGGGGGCCGGGGAGGCAGCGGAGGAGGCCAACCCCAGAGAGCGAGCCCGCCCGCCAGCGCCGCGCGCGCCGCCGCTCCCTCAGCTGCTCGGCCCGGTCCCGGAGCGGCGCGGCCGGCCCGCGGGGCGCGGAGCCAAGGCCCGCGGACGGCCGCATGAAGGACTGCGAGTACCAGCAGATCAGCCCCGGGGCCGCCCCGCCGCCCGCCTCCCCCGGGGCGCGCCGCTCCGGCCCCGCCGCGCCCCCCGTCCCGAGCCCCGGGCCCGCGCCCGGAGCACCGCGCTGGAGCGGCAGTGGCAGCGGGAGCCTGGGCCGCCGGCCGCGGCGTAAGTGGGAGGTGTTCCCGGGCCGCAACCGCTTCTACTGCGGCGGCCGCCTCATGCTGGCCGGCCACGGAGGCGTCTTCGCGCTCACGCTGCTGCTCATCCTCAGCACCACAGTCCTCTTCTTCGTCTTCGAGTGAGTTCGCTCCCCCTCTCCCCCAGCCGCGCTCCTTCCCGGCCCGCATCTGTGTACCTCCGCCCGCCCTGGACCCCTGCACCCATCCTCACCACCCGGACTTTGGGTGCCCGACTCCGGTCACCGGCCTTTGTCGGGTCCCTCAGGTCCGCCTTCCCTCCTCTCCTATCCCTGGCCTGTCCTTGCCTATCCCAGGCGCTTTCTGACCCCTCTAGGCGTCTTTTATTCCTGTCCTCAGACAACTAAGTTTTGTGTCCCTTATGGACACTATGAATCTCCTATGCGTCTTCTTAGGTCCCTCCCAGGTTCTGCAGGGTCCCGGCTTCCTCAGACTGTCCCCCGCCATCACCGCTTCCCCTCATTCAGACTCGCCATAGGCCCCAAGGCATCCTCTTTAAAGCATCTCTGGGCCTCTCAGACTGGCTTGCCCAAGCTTTTTCCTGACCCTCCCTTAGCTCCCTAGAACCCCAGGTGTCTCTCCAACCCTGACCTGGCTCTCTTTCCTCTTTGGACGCTCTGGAGCATCTCTTGGTCACGTTCCCCCACCAGGACAGCTGCATCACTCCATTTCATGAAAGAGACCTCAGTGCTTTGGCATGATAGGTCTATTTTTTTTTTTTTCTGGTTTTTCGAGATAGGGTTTCTCTGTGGCTTTGGAGCCTGTCCTGGAACTAGCTCTTGTAGACCAGGGTGGATTCGAACTTACAGAGATCCGCCTGCCTCTGCCTCCCGAGTGCTGGGATTAAAGGCGTGCGCCACCACCGCCCGGCGGCATGACAGGTCTTAATTGTCCCTGTGGGCTTTTGACCTTTTTTCTAGTGACCCAGGGCTGGCCTAACCCGCACCTCCATCTCAGGATGGAGGAGTGGCTGCTTATGGCTTTATCAGGGCCACTCATGCATCCAAAGTTCCCACCCCACCCTCAGCATGTAGCTGGAGCCACCAGCCCTGTGACTTCTTGCACGCACACAACTCCCACACATGCCCACCCACCAGATGAACCCCACTTTTCCCTCCTGCTTCTCCCTGTTCTTTGAGGTTGGCTTCTTTCATTATTCAGTCAAGACCTCCATCTCTGGAGCCAAGTTACCTAGCCTAAATCCCAGCTCCACCTTCCACTGATTGTGTGGCCTGTGGCGGCCAGTCACTTCTGCTTTGCCACCACCAGTTTCCTCATCTATAGAATGGAGACTCCGAGGGATCTATTGAGATTGGTACCCAGTCATCCATACAAGCTTTTAGCTTTTTTTTTCCCCTCAAATTTATATTTATCATTTATTTGTTCTTTTGCATGCAAGCTTTTGGCACTTGATGTTCACAGGTTTTACAAATCACTTCCGGGGGGCATGTGGTCATGAGAAAGCTTTTTTTTTTTTTTTTTGGTTTTTCTGAGACAGGGTTTCTCTGTGTATCTCTTGCTGTCCTGGAACTCCCTCTGTAGACCAGGCTGGTCTCGAAATCACAGAGATCCGCCTGTGTCTGCCTCCCTGAATGCTGGGATTAAAGGCGTGCGCCACCACTGCTCAGCTGATAAAGCTCTTTGAAAGACCAGTTCTCAGGTCACTTTCCAGGACTTGGATTATGTGTCTGCAACCACAAGGTGAAGACTTCCTTTTTTTCCACTGTCCCCAAAATGCTGTGCCCTTCCACCTGGGTCAGGATGGAAGAAGGCTCAGGGTGGTTTACACAGAGAAACTCTGGGACCCCAGCTTGGCCCTTACGCCAGGTTTCATTTCCACCTCTTGTGTGCCGTCAACATGCTTTTACCGGAGCCCTTGGGCCACTCTTCGTGGTGCCCATGCCCGGGGTTATGAGCCGGGCTGGAGGAAGTAGTGCTGGCTGTAATTGTTCTATGACCCCTCGGTGTAAGAGTTGGGCTCTTCAGAACCTGAACTTCTGGATGGATTCATGATGGTCCTGAGTTGCCCCCAGCCAGAGAAGGAGAACTCCCGGGCTCAGGGAGAACTCAGGGTTGGGTTACAACCCATAGTCCTGCTGGATGTTGGGGGCCTGGAGGATTCCAAAGTGGATGCGCTTTTAGTGAGGACATGGGTGGTAGAAGACGCTCACTCCCTGCTGCTCCGGGAAGGTACGTGTGGTCTTGGGGGAGACCTTTCCTGCTGGTTTTGCCTCCCTTCTGGTGGATTGTGGTAGCTTCCCAGTGGGCCTTCTAGCTTCTACTCTGCTATTTCTCACACAGCAGCCTCAACCCCTTGACATCAGATTTCAGGCTCCCTGGTTCTCCCTCTAGGTGAGAGCCGAGCTCTGATAATGGCCTTCTGTGCCTGCTGCTTGCTTAGTCTTCCTGCTCAGTCCTTTTCTGCTGAGCCACCCTCGCAAGCTCATTTCCCTGCCTGCTCCCGCCTGCCTCAAGGCCTTTGCACTGTTTGGAGCACCTCCATTTACACTCATGGGTCACTCATCTGCACACGCATGCACACATGCATGCCTTTGGTCATTCCGTGCCTTGTCTTTTCTGCGCAAGGTTAGCAAACTTCCACACTGCTGTGTATTTAGTGCCTAGACCCAGTGCAAGGGATGCCGTCAGCGCTCAGCACAGCAAATGACCGTTGAATGAATGAATGAATGAATGAATGGGCAGGATCACTTGCTGGGCGTCTGGAGATGCCAGCTTGTAATTGGCATCCTGGCTGGGTGATCTTGAATCTGGCTGTGGAAATCAGAGCCTAGGACTTGGAATTGATGTTTGCCAAGGGCTCTACAAGTCCCAGTCTTCCTTCCCCAGGTCCCAATTTGTGTGTGAACTAGGAGAGCTAGTCCAACATTGCTGGTTCTTTTGGAGGATTACACATGAAAAGATGTGTGGAGCAGAGGGTAGCCCACTTGGAGCCCTTGGCATTGGCAGGCTCTGGTCCTTAGGGGAAGGCCGCTGCAGGCTTCAAAAGCGGTGTTCACATGCCCTGATTTTGCTCCCTGCCCCTGTGGATCCCTGAACCTCATCTGGCCCAAAGCCTCCCAAAAGATGCGTTGCCCAAGAGACAGCTCCACCATCACATCCAGTGGGAAGGCAGCAGCTAGCTGCGGTCGATCAGCATGAACTTCACAGTCACGTGAATGCTCCTGACCTGTGTTGCCTGGGTCTAAACTTCCTCATCTGTGACGTTTGGGACATAAGGTTAGAGGCACTGTGAAGAGGGTCACTTGCGAAATGCATGTCAAGTGCACAGCTGTGTAGCTAGCACATAGTAACTGTTACTTAATTCGTTAACTTTGGAAGGGGTCTCACTGTGTAGTCCTAGCTGGCTTCACCTGACTGAGATAAAGGCGTGTGCTACTGTGCCCCACAGAATTAGTATTTTTAAGATAGCACTGCTCTCTGTAGCCCAGATTGGCTTCAAGTTCTTGGGAGTCTCCTTGCTCAACCTTTCAAATGCCATGATTATAGGCATGTAGCATCATGTCTGGTTTGCACTTTAGATATTGATTTAATATTGTCATCATCACTATTATTATTATTTGTGCTTCTGGGACTACTTAACGAACCCAGGGCCTTGTGCATGATAGAGTATGTTCTCCCACTGAGCTATGTCCCCGGCCTGTATATGTTATTTATGATTTATTGACTAGGGTGATACCTAGTACATAGTAAATCTTCACAAGATGTCAGATGGTAGGGCTGGAGACAACAGATGGCCAAGTGCTTTCCTAGCATGGACAAGGCATTGGGTTTGGTCTGAAGTACTGAAAAAAAAAATGGTAGCTCCTGTCTCTCCATGAGGGACACACCATTCATTTGGTAGGTATTTACTGGGCAATATGCAAGGGATGCTGTCTGCTTGTCACTTAGCAAGACAGAAGCAGGTAACTTTGATCTTACTCTGTGGTCCTCGGTGTCCTGGAACTCAATGTATAGACCAAGCTGGCCTCAAATTCACAGAGAGTTGTTCAGTTGTTCTGCTTCTGCCTCCAGAATGCTGGCATTAAAGGTGTGAGCTGTCATGCCCTAAGTTAATTAATTTTTGTTTTGTTTTTTTGAGACAGGATTTCTCTGTGTAGCCTGGCTGTCCTGAAACTCACTCTGTAGACACAGAGATCTGCCTGCCTCTGCCTCCTTAATACTAGAAATAAAGGTATGTGTCACCACTGCCGGGCTTAGTTTGCTTTTTTTAAGCTTTATTTATTTTATGTCTTTGAGTGTTTAATTGCACGTGTATATGTAGTACCACATGTGGCATTCGCAAGAGGGCATTGGAACCCCTGGAACTGGTGTTAGTGATGGTTGTGAGCCATCACGTGGATGCTGGGGGCTGAACCCAGGTACTCTGGAGGAGTGGGAAGTGCTCTTAACCGCTGAGCCATCTCTGGTTCTCACAGCTAACATTTTTAACAAATGCTGTATAGAAAATAGTCTTGGGAGGACTGCCTTATATGAACTATCAACGAAAGTCCTCTGAGGAGGGAAGACCGTTCCAGAGGACATGAGCAGTAAGTGCAAACGCCCTGAGGTAGAACAGAATCACAGTTGTGGAGACTCCCATGAGGCTAGTGTGATGCAGGTAGAGGGGGTGGGATAGTTTTGTAGGTTGAGGCAGTAGAAACCTCAGCAAATCTCAGAACAAGGTTGGCCTAATTGGCCGATTGAGATTGGATTCCATTTGAAGCCATCAGAGGGTTTCAGGCAGGGAAATGACCAATATGATTTATGTTTTCAGAAAGGGCTTTGGAGCGGACAGTAGAGTGGCAAAGAAGATGCAGAGTGCCCCCAGTAGGGCCTCTTCATCCTAAAGCCATACCCCTACCATTATTCAGAACTTCTAGAACATTGCAGCCCTAAAATGGAAGCAAGGGCTTAAAAATGGATGTGGATGCTGTGGTCGGCAGCCTGCCAACTGGGTGGGAGAAGCAGGATATCCCACGAGCTGTTCCGGGGGCCATCTTGGATCAGCCTGGAGTTGGTGTCTGGGGGGACGGGCCAGGCGCATGCTGTTTTCCTTCGCACTCCCTCGCTCCTCTGGGTGTGGCTGCAGTGACATCTCTGGCAGGCATCTTTTTGTTCTATGGCACACATCACCTTGTGTGGCAGTTCCCTGTTTAGCAGGCTCATTTCCCTAGTCAATCATAAGCCACACGGCTGAGAGACTCTTGTCATATCCGTAGCCATTATTCCCGCTGTTTATTGAGAGTGTTGCCTGGCACAGAGAAGAACTCGGTAAATATTTGTGGAGCAGTTGGCTGAATGAATGAATGAGTGACATTGCAACATTGCCGTGGTGGTTGTCTCAAGTGGCAGCCCTCTTAATTGGTAATGGCTTCCTGAAGTTCTGTGTCTCTGTATCTACTAAAAGGATTCTGAGGCTGCAGCTAAGTCCTGGGATAGGTCTGGGGAGATGGTTTGGCGATTAAAAGCACTAGCTGTTCTTTGAGAGGACCTGGGTTCAATTCCTAGTACCTACATGGTGGCTCACAACCATCTCCAACTACTGTTCCAGTGCCCTCTTCTGGTCTCTTCAAGCACCAGGCGTACACATGGTATACAGACATGCATGCAGGCAAAACACCCATAGACAGGAAATAGTAAAATGCTGGGTACTGAGCCAGATACAACTTTGTGTTTACATGAACGAATCCTAGGAGTCCAGGGGTTCAGGGCTAGCCCAGGAAGCCCCTGTTTTTCTCTGTTTCCATCTCTGTCTCTTTCTCTCTCTTTCTCTTTGGTTTTTAATTACATTTTATTTATTGTTTTGTCTGTTTTTCTTTTTCTTCCCCCCAGGATAGGTTTCCTCTATGTAACAGCTCTGACTATCCTAGAACTAGCTCTGTAGATCAGGCTGGCCTTGAAATCATAGAAATCCATCTGGCTTTGCCTCCCCAGTGCTGGGATTAAAGGCGTGCACCACCATCGCTGGTGGATTTTATTTATTTTGCGTATGTGTGCATGTGTGTGTTTTGTGGCATGACTGTAAAGGTCAGAGGACACCTTGTGAGAATCTTGCTGCTGTTTTTATCATGTGGGTTCCAAAAGCAAGCTCAGGCCGTCAAACTTGATAACAAGCATTTTTATATTCTGAACCATCTCAGTGGCCTGGTTTTGTTGGTTTGTTTTTATTTATTTATTTTTGTTTTTGAGACAGGGTCTCATATAATCCAGTTTAGCCTTGAGTTTACTTCTTGTGAAGGATGGCCTTGAACTCATGATCTTTCTGCTTGGGTCTTCTGAGTGCTGGACACATAGGTGTGTCCTGCCATAAAGAAATCTAGGTGTGGTGGTGGTGTGTGTGTGTGTGTGTGTGTGTCTATTCTGGTGGAGGCAGAAAAATCGAGTTCAAGGCCAGTTTGAACTATCTGGCAAGTTCCTATTGGCAGGAAGGAATGGAGGAAGAGGGACCTGCTTGTCAGCGTGGGATGAGGGAGAATCTGACGTTGGAAAAAGTCCAGGATTAACTAGTAATCTCCGCTCTGGGCACTTATGGGGAGTAGCTGCACTCAGCTCCTGCTGCTCTTCAGGGAGAGCCAGGGAGCCCTGGGGTAACCTGAGCTCTCTTCTCTCCTAGCTGTCCCTACCTGGCCCGCAGACTGACCCTGGCTGTCCCCATCATCGCTGCTGTCCTCTTCTTCTTCGTCATGAGCTGCCTCCTGCAGACCAGTTTTACTGACCCTGGCATTCTACCCCGGGCAACCATCTGTGAAGCAGCTGCCCTGGAGAAGCAGATTGGTAAGCCTTTTACTTCTAGCCCATGATAGCTCCCCAGCTCCATGGTCCTGGATGTGAGAGGAGGCCTGGTTGCCTCATCCAGCACTGTGCCAGGAATTAAGGATAGAGCATTGAACAAGGCAGGCTGGGGCTGACACTGTAGTGGGGCTGATCACTGTAGTAGGTGATGAGCAAGCAGGTGAATAAGTAAACAAGAAACGCTGGCAGCCAGGGTGCCAGGCAGTACTTTCAGCTGTCCTTGTATGTGTGACGATGGATGGCCACTAGCCTATGAGGTCAGTATTATTACTTGTTTACTATTCATTCACTTAAATGAGACACAGCGTTTAAGTACATGGTTCAAGCTCACACAGCCGAAGCCAGGCGGTGGTGGCGCACGCCTTTAATTCCAGCACTCGGGAGACAGAGGCCAGTGAATCTCTGTAAATTCCAGGACAGCTTGGTCTACAGAGTGAGTTCCAGGACAGCCAGAGCTACATAGTGAGACCCTGTCTTGAATAAATGAAACAAAACAAAAACAAACAAGTAAAAAAGACTACACAGTAAATGTAGAAACTGTGATGCCCCCTATAGGCGACAGTTGATATGAGCCCCTGCTCTTAGGCCTCTTTTTTTTCTTTTTTTCTTTTTTTTTTTTCTTTTTGGTACCAGGTAGTCTAGACTGGCCTTGAACTCACTTCGAGGATGGCCTTCGTTTCTGATCTGTCTGCCTTTCTGCCTTCACCTCCTAAGTGCTGGTATCATAGGCATGCTGCCCCACACCCGGCTAAATGTTTGCATACTCTTTATTCATTCAGTCATGAAACATTTATCGAACCCCTGCCATGCGCCATGAGCTATTCCAGGTACTGGTGACAGGAATGAAGGAAACTGACAATAATCTCTGTCTCATGGAGGTCGAAGTGACATTCCAGGGCACCAGAAAGATGGTAAACAAGTAAAAAGGATGTTAGAGAAGAGGCACAGGACTTGGCGGGGGGGGCTATGAGGGTGGTACATGAGCAAAGAGTCATCAGGCTGGGCAGAGGAACAGGCAGGCGCAGCAGCAGAGCGCATTGGCTACTCCAGTCTAGGTCAGGACAAGCCCTAGATGCTATGGGAGGAAGGAAAGGGTCCCTCTACAGAGGTGAAAGTGTGGAGGAGGGAAAGGCTGCCTGCCCAGGCATCTGAGTAGTTAATCCTTTATTCCTCCCAGAGGAGAAAGAGCCAAGCCCAGGGCCAGGACCTTCATCTGAGCTGGCCCCACCCCAGCTCCTTCCTGCTGAGAAGTGACTCGGATGTTTGCACACCTCCAGGGTTTCCGGTCATAGCTGGCTACTTGCCCTAAGAAGGCAGTAGACACACAGGCTTTTAAGTGCCTACCTAGCCTGGTGAGGTCTAGTGATCTGTAAATGTCAGAACCCAGCTATGTCCATCCCCAGGAATTATTTCTACTGACTCTGGAGCAGCTGGGGGAGGGCCCAGGAGGGGATACCTCTCAGCTTCGTCTGTTCTTCATGCAGCCTCCTCCTCAGCCCAGGAAGGGGGTGGAGCTTGGGGGGGCAGCCACACCCATGGTCTTCCTTCCCCTTTGCACTGCTCTGGCCTCCCCATGCAGCTTCTCAGTGTATGACCTGACCAGCCACTGGGTTCATGTCCCCTTCAGTCAGGCTAATCCTGAGGCAGGATTATTGTGCAGCTCAGCCAGACAGAGCCTGAGATCCCCTGGCTTCTGAGCTGCTTGGCCAATAGTAATCCCCATGTTTGGGGAGAGCTCAGATCTGTTGTACCACAGATCTTCACATCTGCAGAGGGTGATCCCAAATGTGTTAGTGCAGTCTCCAAGCAAGGCCAAAGGGCAAGGGTTGAAGGGAGAGAGAGGGAGTAGGTGCCCTCTTCCCATACTCCAGGCCTTGTGTTTAGGGATGGCAGCAAGGATACATCCCCTCCATCCTTTTATTGCCACGTTAATGTCCTGTATCCTGGGCCAGATATTCGATGACACAGTCCCACAGGGTACATGGTGGTCATGATGAAATTGTTCTTCGCTGGGGTGTTCAAGCAAGGGAGATGAGGACATGGGTGTCTGGTTTGCCTAGTCACCGTGCAGGAAGCTAGTGTTAGGTAAAGAAAGAGAGGGATGCAAGGATGAGTGAGGAATGGGAGCCTCCCGGGAGCTCTCCTTGCTGCACTGGGGACATTTGAGAGGTTTGTGGTATCTCCCAGGGAGGACATGGTAGGTTCATGCAGTTACGTTTTGTTTTGTTTGGTTTGGTTTTTTGACACTGGGTTTCTCATAGTAGCCTTGACTGTCCTGGAACTCACTTTGTAGACGAGGCTGGCCTCAAACTCACAGAGATCTACCTGCCTCTGCCTCCCGAGTGCTGAGATTAAAAATGTGTTACCACACTGGATGACAAGAATCTGATGCAAAGCCTACCATAGGGTCAGAGATTGGTGTTAGGTGGAGAGGTCTGACAGGAAGAGGCTTTGGAAGAGAGTTGGGATGAACCAGGAGTGTCTTCTCTGTGAAACTTTGGGAGTTGCTACCCTGTGACGTTTCCCTGGACTTCAAACACAAGAAACTATGTGCAGGGAGCCCTCTAGGCAGACGGGAGAGCAAAGGGAGGACAGAACCGGAGGGAGCAGGGCCAGGCACATTGGCTGAGCATGCTGAGTAGTGCCATTAGGGAAGCCATGGTTGGAAGGGTGTTGGGGTTGGGAATGAGACTCACTGAGAGCGGCAGAGTGGCATCATGACCACCTGCTTGAGTTGGACCTGGAGTTTGAAATGTGGTCAGGAAGCTTCTGTCAGTTGAAACACATTTTCCTGAAAGAGTCTAAGATTCCTGAGCCCTCTGGCTCTGAGGTGAGTGGATGTTCTTGGGATGGGGGGAGAGGGGACTCTGAGCCTTGCAGCTCCAGCAGATATAGCAGGAGACCAGCTCCTTTCAGTTTGGGAAAGCACTTGAGGTAAACTGAGGCAGTTGGTTAATTTCATTTGAGGTCAGGGCTCATCAGCTGGCAGGCAGCTTTGCTAAATCTCTCCAAGGCCCCGGGGCAGTTGTTCTTAAGGCCTTCCTGGTCCAGTGGGGGACAGCTCACTCAAGTGTTCACCTAGGCCTAGCTGTACTTACAGGACAGATACAAGGCCCACTCTCTAGAGTGTCCTGGGATGCTCACAGCCTGTCCCATCAGCTTCCCTGTACTCAGAGCCCTTTTCAGGGTGGCGTGCCTCATCTCCTCCCCAGGCTGGTTCAGGGCTCTGCTGACTGGGCCAATGCTCCTGTTTTGCCTCTGACCCTCCTGAGCTTAGAATTTTAGTGGTTCCTTAGTGCCCTCACTAATCTCCTGAATACCAGTCATTGGAGTTCAACTGCATGGCTTTTATCCTCCCCATATCCCAGCTCTACCTTCATTTCTTTTTTTTCTTTTGTTTGTTAGTTATTTTGAAACAGAGACTACCTATGTGTCCTTGACTGGCCTGGATATATATGAACTCAGTATGTAGACCAGCCTAGTGCTCCTTCCACCTCTGTCTTTCCTGGTGCTAGGATTACAACTCCTGGCCCACCTAACTCTCATCTTTTTCTTTTTGCAAAACTTCCAAGTGTTTTGCCTGCGTGTATATATGTGCACCATCCATGTGCATGCCTGGTATCTGCAGAGATCAGAAGAAGACATTGGATGCCCTAGAACTGGAGTTTGGGTGGTTATGAACTACCATGTGGGTGCTGGGAACTGAGCCTGAATCCTTTGCAAGACTAACATGCTCTTAACTGCTGAGCCTTCTCTCCAGCCCCTCCCATCATTTCTTTAATAGTTTCCTTTAGTTGGCTCACTTTTTTTGCTTGTATTTTTCAAGACATGGTTTTCACTGTATACAACCTAGGCTTTCCTGGAATTCACTATGTAGACCAGGCTGGCCTTGAACTGGCAAAGACCCTCCTGCCTCTACCTCCGGAGTACTGGGATTAAAGGTGTGAGCCACCACCATTCCACAGATGGCTCGCTTTTTTGTGAGACTGGTCTACATAGCAAGTTTCAGACCACCATAGTGAGATCCTGTGCAACCCCTCTCAAAAAATAAACAATCACTTTCAAATATAGCCTTATGCTGTATAACAAGCCCATGTGGAACTGTGACCCCCATCTCACCACCTAATGGAACCAGAACCATCTTCATTTGTGGGAGTACTTCCTATGACATTTGCATGGGGAAATCACCTACTGACACAATGACGTATTTCTTGAAACTGCTCCTATATGACAGGTGACTAATTTAAAAGAGAAATTTCTGTCAGCGGGAGAGCCAGGTTACAGGGTTCCTGGCCATTAGGATCGCTGTTAAAGTGGGTACACGGAGGTGTGTGAGGCTCTCCGCGCAGGCGGAGAGCTTCCCTTTGCTGGAGTAAAAGGATGGAGAGAGAAAAGGGAATAACTTTCTCAGACCATGATTCACCAGCCTAGCAGGAAACTCCCTGTGGGGGTGGAGCCACAGGAGGCCAGCAGCCCCCCTCCCCCACTTCCTCCCTCCCACTCACCAGATCCCAGGGATGTGGGACCTCGGCCTCTGGGCCTTTTCCTTTGCTTGCCCTGTACCCACTGCTGAGTGCTGCCCACCAGTCCCTGCTGAGCTGGTATCTGATTCTGTGTATTTCCACTTTTTTTAAATTTTAGTTTGGGTTTTTGGGGCTTGCTTTGTCTGAGGCAGGATTTTCTATAGCTCAGGCTCACTAAAGATGACCCTCACTATCAGGTGTTGAGTGAGAGTGTGCACCACTGTACCCAGTTCACATGGTCCTGGGGCTCGGCATCAGGGCTTTGTTATGGTAGGCGAGCACGCACTACCAACTGAGCTTATATCCCCAGCTTGACTGATTGTAGGTTTTGAGAGAAGGTCTCATAGGGTCACTCAGCTGGCCTTGAATTCCACCCATTCTGCCTTCACCTCCCAGTTGCTAGGAGCACAGGTGTGTGACATCTTACCTGGCTCTCCAGTGTATTTGCACTGGTGCTGTTTAGGGTATTTTGTTTTGGTTTTTTGAGGCAGGATCTCAACCATGTGTTCCAGGCTGTCCTGGAACTCACTATGTAGAGCAGGCTGGTCTCTAGCTCATAGAGATCCACCTGCCTCTGCTTCCCAAGTGCCATGTGGCACTGAAAGGGCAGCCAGACTCTTAACCGCTGAACCATCTCTGCAGCCCCGCTGCTGTATTCTTTTGTATAGACACCAACACCAACCAGTGAGTAGCTATGGGTTAGGCTTTAGTAGAATGATCTCTCATTTGCATGCAGTCTTACAAGGTCATATTGCCCATTTTAGAGGTGAGGAAACTGAGGCTCCAGGAGGCTGAAGAGCTGACAGGCAGCCTTGTCACATTTCACAATGAAATCAAATTGGTCCCAAGTCACCCCATGGTGGCAGTGGCATTGAGTCACACTACTTTTCCAGGGCCATACAGTTACAGCCTGTGTGTGATCTTCCTGTGTCCCCAGGCTGTGCACTAAGCCTCATAGGTAGCAGGGCTCCGCCAACCTCTGGGATGAGCAGAAGTGGTCTTGTGGAGATTACAGTGACCAGATCTTGAACTTTATGGTTAACCTTGAGCTGGTGCTGGGGACAGGGAGAGTGCTAACTACTACTCTACTGTGGTGGCAGTTGGGTGGCAGGTAGGCAGGTCCTTCCTTAGCCTTCTCTGGAGCTGTGGCCTGCTTAACCTGTGACACCCAGGGCTCTACTTTTAGCATTACAGAAAGAAAAGCCTTTCCAGTAGCCCAGGCCCACCCTGCCCTGGTGAGATGGAGTCTTGTTCCATACCAGTCCTGACTGCCACTGACGGTCCCAGCCCCAAAAAAGCTATTTTGAAGGTGTGATGGGTTCTGATTGTATCTCAGGCAGGAGGAAGGTGTGACGGGTTCTGGTTGTATCCCAGGCAGGAGGAAAGGTGTGATGGGTTCTGATTGTACCTCAGGCAGGAGGAAGGTGTGACCGGTTCTGATTGTACCTCAGGCAGGAGGAAGGTGTGGGGATGGTCATTTGCTTCTCACAGTCATGCACACATGGGGAGAGGCTGAGACCCACATCTTGAATTGACTTCCTCAAGAGTTTCCTGTCTGGAAGGCACTGACCAATGCGCCCAGCAGCAGACATTTCTGGCTCATCTACATGTGTGGGCCCCTACCCAGCACACCCAGCCTTGTTTTTATGTAGAGAGCGCTTGTGTGTGAAAGATGAACAAACGGATGCCTTGGAAGACACAGATTCTATTCTCAGACCCATCTTCTGATATGGGTTAATTTGGTATACTGTTTACAGAATGTGGGCTTGTGTCTTTGTGGGACCTGCGTACTCTGTGACTCGGAGATGGTTTGAGTACGCCTTGGTAATTATGTTCTTCTAAAAGAAGACTGAGCTTCTGGCTGAGGGTGGTGGTGGATTTGCTCTGGGGGCAACAAGCTGTTGTTGGTAGCAGCTAAACAGAGCAGGTGGCCGGTAGGCTGGCTCATTATTACCCCTGCAAGCCTCCTTTGATGAAACTGTGGCCTTCGATCAGCACCTGAGTGGCACCTGTGCTCAGGCTCTCTGTTCCCTCTGGCTCTTGGAAGCTTCACTTCCTCTGTCAAACTCTGGAGGGGAGCAGACCTCACTACCGGAGACTAGAACAGGCTCCCTCTGCTTTGTGAGAGAGACCGAGGTTCCCTTGTGCCCTGAGGAGGGTTTCTGAGGTCCTGTGAGATTCCCAGTAGGTTCTCCCAATACTAAAGAGGCTCTGTATCCTTCATTCACAGATGGCTGTATTCCAGAGGTTTCTTTCTAACTTGCTGTGTGTCCGTAGTGTTCCTATAGCAACAATAATAGTGTCAGCTTATATTTACAAGGCTGGCATCCCTCATCTGGAAATCCTAAATGCTTTAAATGCTTCAAAAGCAGAGACCACAACCAGAAAATTCCACACCAGCCCTCAGCTGGCAGGTTGCACAGAGAACACGTTGAATCGCACTGCTTTTCTATGGCCATACATGGCACACTTAAAATAGTCCACAAATTCCCTTGTGGAGCTAGGTGAGGTGGCTCACATTTTAATCCCAGCAGAGGCAAGCAGGTCTCTGTGAGTTCAAGGCCAACCAACAGTGAGATCCAGGCCAGCCAGTGCTACACAGTGATACCCTCTCTCAAAACAATAATGAAAATAAAAATTACCTTCTGGCTATGTGTAAAAGACCTGTATAAAACCTGTGTGGCTCGGGTCCTCCACTTTCTAGACATGTCATTATGTATAGGTAGATATTCCAAAATCTGAAAAATGCCCAAATCTAGAACACTTCTGCTTCCCAGTATTTCAGCCTCCCCTAGGCTCTTGCTAAATGCTAGACATTGTGTTAAACCCACTTAGTAAATTCTTAGCCAGTCTTCCCAGCAACCCTCGGGGGGTAGAGTCGATTCTTTTCCAGTTTATTTATTTATGTTGAGCAGAGAAGCTGATTTGATCTGCCTAGCTCAGTAAGTGGTTGGGTAGAGATGAATATCCATATATCTTACAAGCTTGAAAGCCCCTGTAAAGACAGGGAGACAGCAATGGGTGGGAAGCCAGGGGAAGCCTCGGGGACAGTGGGTTGGGGCTTGGGGTCTGGTATAAATTTAGTCATGTCAGTAGCTTGGAAAGAACTGAGCCTTTGCCTCAGTCAGGACCAAGGCCAGGGATTCCCGGAACAGCACTGTGCCTCAGGCTGCTGTACACTCCTTTCCAGCCTCACCACAGCAGAGAGGCTGGGACCACCTGATCTCTCTTCTGCTGAGGAAGAAACCGAGGCTCAGAAGGGACAGGGCTTCTTCTTCTTCTTCTTCTTCTTCTTCTTCTTCTT
>JAQHUG010000031.1:11448935-11459739 GCA_028555095.1 Dicrostonyx torquatus | reverse complement strand
AACAACAACAAAAAAGAAAGAAAGAAAAAGAAAAAGAAAATGTATCTACTACTTACTATGTTTTAGTTTTTTGGAGATAAGGTTTCACCCTGAAGCCTAGGTTGGCCCAAACTCACTATGTAGCTCAGCTAGATTCCAAGTCATTATTCTCCTGCTTCAGTCTCCCAAGTGCTGGGATCACAGGTGTGAGCCATCGAAGCCTGGCTTCTTTCTTTCCTTTGTTTCCTAGACTGGGTCTCACCAGCCTAGGCTGTCTTGAACTTAGTATAGAATGGAGTGTGTCCTTGAACTCTTCACTCTCCTGGCCTGCCTTCCAGGTTCTAGTTTTGAAGAGCGTGCCCCAACACACACACACACACACACACACACACACACACACACACACACACACCCCAGGGCTGCCTTTCTGTATCCCTGCACCAGCAAGAAAATTAAAGTGGCTCTGTAGACCCAAAGGTGCAGGTGACTGACACCAATACCTCAGAACCAACCAGGCATCTTAGGAAGCCAAGACCTTGTCAGGCCCCTGTAACTTCTTCCAGGAAAGCAAAGTACTCTTCCCCAGGACCACACACACGCGCACACACATGCACTCATACACACTCAAACACACATACATACCATATGCACAGTACACACATACACACACAAACACGCATATCCACATGCAGACAGATACACATATACATGTGCACTTACACACATTCATATACATACACTCACACAGACATATCCACACATGCGCGCATGCACCCACAAGCACGTGTGCTAATTGACAAACACAAGAGTGTTTGACACCGAATGTCCCAGACCTTCCCAGGAAACCTGAATTTCAGATGTTAGCATCAAGATGGCTCTTCTGACCAACCCCCCCTCCACTCCACCCCACCCATCCACTTCCCCCCTGCATCCTGCTACGGAGTAGGGTGCAGTCAAAATAGCCTCTGTTGCCCTGATCAACAGAGATGCAGGGTGCAGTCATAGCCTTTGTTGCCCTGATTAACCTGGGCCAGGCATGCTCATGTCTTTATCCTCAGGGTATTGCATGAAATCATATCTGTTTTACCCATGAAGCAACTAGGGCTCAGAACAGCTGCATAACTCAGGGGCCAAGGTTAGACCACTGCTTGTGCTGGGTGTGGGACAGGAGCTGACTCTCAGGCCCATGGTCTTGGAACCACAACAGGTTCTTTTCAGGCTGTTCAGAAGCTGCCTCCAGGCAGGACCCAGGTGGCAAGGGTTTCCTGTTTCCATACACTGTGGCTAAAATAGCCAGACATATGTCTGTTTTGTGTGTTGGGGTTTTGTGAGTTAAAAATACGTTCAAGAAACATGCATTATGTTGTGCTATCTGGCTGCTGCTTTGGACTTTCTAAAAAAAAAAAAAAAAAAAGGCTTATTCTAGTCATCATCCGGCTCCTTCACCCCAGACCCCAACAGAAAGGAATCCTCTTCGAGGACTCTGAGACGGACCTGCTCCCGCTTGCTCACTCACCAAGTTCAGGTCTCCTTAACCTGCTTCCTCTCTTTGTTCCTGCTCTTCACCTGGTTCTGGGGCACACACCATCCCCCACCTCTCCTCTGTGTGGGGTGGAGAGGGCAGGTTTCTGCAGGGTAGGTCTCCCTCTCAGGAGCCCCCCTCGCTCCACCTACCTCCTGAGTCAGGAGCCAGGAATGTGTGTGGGGGCAGCAGACAGGAATGCCACCCTGAGGGTGTCAGGGCCTGATTCATCTCTCCTTCCACCCAGTCTTCTCCTTACAGGGCTGGGAAACTGAAGTCTGTCTGGAGATAAGGGAGCAGCCCTGGGCTCTCAGCAGCCTGGAGTTAGATCCAGGAGTAGGGCGGCCTTCAGCACAGCACACTCCAGGGCAGGTTACTGAAAGCTGGAGAGAAGCTGACCTAAAAATCTCTTTATCTGACCATAGAGACTTTCAGATGAACACAATGACTTCTGGGGTGACTTCTATTACATCTCAATCTCTTTGCTGCCTCTGTGACCCATAAAGCAATGTGGACCTGAAAGACCAAACTATTGGAAGATGGGAAGATGGCTCCATCAGGAGGCCCTGAATTCACATCCCAGCAGTTATATAAAGAGCTCCTGCAGGATTTCCGTCATCCTGGGGCTGCAGGCAAGAAAAAAGGGTCCTTGGGGGCTTGTTGGACAGCCAGTCTGCAGAATCAGCGAGCTCCAGGACAGTGAAAGACACCGTTCTGAAGGCTGGAAAGATGGTTCAATAAGTAAAGGCACCTGAGCCGGGCAGTGGTGGCACACGCCTAATTTAGTCCAGCACTCAGGAGGCAGAGGCAGAAGGATCTCTGTGAGTTCGAGTCCAACTGGTCTACAAGAACAAGTTCCAGGACAGGCTCCAAAAGCTACAGAAAACCCTGTCTCGAAAAACCAAAAAACATCTAGACCAGCCTTGTCTACAAGAGCTAGTTCCAGCGCAGGCTCCAAAGCCACAGAGAAACCCTGTCTCGAAAAACCAAAAAAAAAAAAAAAAAGAAAAGAAAAGAAAAGGAAAAACCAAAAAAAAACAACAACAAAAAAAGAAAAGTAAACGCACCTGCTACCAAGCCTAAAACATGAATCCGATCCTTGTGACTCAAAGAACCGACTTCTGAGGCTGGGTGGTGGTGGCGCATGCCTTTAATCCCAGCACTCGGGAGGCAGAGGCAGGCGGATCTCTGAGTTTGAGGCCAGCCTGGTCTACAAGAGCTAGTTCCAGGACAGGCTCCAAAGCTAGAGAGAGACCCTGTCTCAAAAAACCCAAATAAATAAATAGAACTGACTTCAAGAACCAACTTCTGTAAGTTGTCCGCTAACCTCCACCTTTGCGGCTACTTACACACATAAATGAATAAATTAAATAAAAATGTTTGTAAAGTTAGAATGGCTAGCGATAGCTCCAGGTTAAGAGTGCTTGATGCTCTTGGAGAGGACCTGGGTTCAATTCCCAGCACCCACATAAGATGGCTCACAATGACCTGTGACTCGCGTTCCAAGGAGTCTGAAGCTCTCCTCTGGCCTCTCTGGCACATTCTTACGCTGGTGTATATACATTACAAGGCACACATAATAAATAAATCCTTTTTCATCTTCTTAAGACAGAATCTCACTGTGTAGCCCTGGTAGATCTAGAACTCGCTCTGTAGACTAGGCTGTCCTCGAACACAGAAATCTGCTGGCCTCTGCCTCCCAAACACTGAGATTAAAGGCATGTGCCACCAATGTCCCTCCCACTTTCTATTTAAATTTTTAAAAAATAACATTTATTAACTTGTGTGTATGTGTGAACACTATGTGGAGGTCAGAGGACCACTTGTCTAAATCAGTCGATAGAGATGAATCAGCCTTCTCCTTCCACCATATGGTCCTGGGGATCAAACTCCGGTTCTTAGACTTGGCAGCGGGCGCCTTTACCAAGGACCTCACCGGTCCTTCACCTCTTTTTTCACTTCCAACTTTGTTTGGTTTTTTTCTCTGTGGCTTTGGAGTCTGTCCTGGAACTAGCTCTTGTAGACCAGGCTGGCCTCGAACTCACAGAGATCCTCCTGCCTCTGCCTCCTGAGTGCGGGGATTGACCAATATGTGCTCTTAACTGCTGAGCCATCTCTACAGCCTTCAATTATTTTGAGGCACTGTCTCCAATAGCCCAGGCTATCCTTAAACTTGAATGTAGCTGAGGTTGACCTTGCTAAAATTACAGACCTCACACCCACTAGCCCTCATTCTTTTTTGTTTTGCTTTTTCAAGACAGGGTTTCTCTGTGTAACAGCTCTGGTTGTCCTAGAACTTGCTTTGTAGACCAGGCTGGTCTCGAACTCACAGAGATTCGCCTGCCTCTGCCTCCCAAATTCTGGGACTGAAGGTGTGTGCCACCCTCCCCCGGCAGTGTAACCCCTCGTTAGCCTGGGTGTCTGGAGTTGTAGGCAGCTCCCTGGCTGGAAGGAACATAAAGACTGAAAACAAGATACAGCACCCCAACTCTGGCAGCAGTGATGCCGAGGAGCTATGTCTTACTCTGGGGTACTTCTACGCAGGTCAGGAAATTGTGGTGTAAAAGAGGAGAAAAAAAGGTCCAAATTGGGTCCCTGGTGCTAAGGTGGGCTGAAGTCACCCCTTGCCCCCTTGGGAAAGGGTAGAAACTCTGGCCAGTCCACCATCCCTTCCTCCTTTGCATGGACCCCCATAGATAAGGCTGGGTGAGCACTCTGCTAATGAAGGCAGCCTGGGCAGGGCTCAGGGCTTCTGTTGCCAAGCCAGGAGCCCTTCTGAGACCTCCCCATGCCACGCTACCTTCCAGCCCCCGAGGGTCTCCAATTGGAAGCTGAGGAACACTAACAGTTGTCAGGAGGGGTGGCCAGGAAAGGCAACACTACCTGTGAGCTGTCAACTGGCATTTCTGGAAAGCATTGTGGTGGCATGACTCTAGAACCTGAAGTAGGAACGTCAGCCACTTAAAAAAACAAACAAACAAAAATATAATGTGTGTGTGTGTGTACGTACGTATGTGTGGGCACACTTCTGTCATGGCATGCATGGGAGAGTGAGGGACAACAGTGTTTAGATGGGTGTTCCATCACACCTGGCTTAAAATCTTTTTAAAAAATACATTAACTTTGCCGGGTGGTGGTGGCGCACGCCTTTAATCCCAGCACTCGGGAGGCAGAGGCAGGAGGATCTTTGTGAGTTCGAGACCAGCCTGGTCTACAAGAGCGAGCTCCAGCGCAGGGCTCCAAAGCCACAGAGAAACCCTGTCTTGAAAAACTAAAAATAAATAAATAAAAATACATTAACTTTTGTATGCATATGTGCATGTGTGTTTAGGTCAGATGAAAATTTGCCCGAGTCAGTCAACCACAAGAATCAATTTTCTCCTTCTATCTGTTGGTCCTGGGGCTCAAACTCTGGTCATTATCTCTTACCTACTGAGCCCATCTCACTGGCTTTTTACCCCCCCCAAGTTTGTTTTCTTCTACTTTTCAAAAAGTTGTATTTTGGTGGGCAGTGGTGGCACACGCCTTTAATCCCACTACTTGGGAAGCAGAGGCAGGTGGATCTCTGTGAATTTGAGATCCCAGCCTGGTTCACATAGCGAGTTCCAAGACAGACAGAACTCTTACGAAAAAAAATTGTCTCAAAAAACATCAGAAACTCGCTTTTGCTAGTTTGTATGTGTATCGGAGACAGATTTCATGTAGTAAAGGCTAGCCTTTGAACTTGCTAAGTAACAAAAGCTGACCATCATCTGATCCTCCCACGTCCAACTGCTGGGACCAAAGATGTGCACCATGCAGTGTGGATAACAACTACTTCAATTTATTGAAGAAAAAAAAAAGAACATGCTTGCTGTCACACCAAAGCCTCAAAATAAGTTGTAGCTGGCTACCCAACCCCACTCTGGGAGAGCAGTAAAGCTGCAATGATGCCTTCAGCCCCTGCATGTGGTTTGTCTCGGTGTCTTAGGGTCCGCGATGGGCCAAGCATCAAAACACCCATGACACGGCTACTGGAGCTGTTCAAAAACACAGAGCCTACCTTCCCACCCAGACAAGGCATCTGCCCAGCAGCCTGGGCGTCAGGATTCCTGGGCTCCAGGCCCCACGAGTGACTCATAGCCAACTCCAGACTGTGCCTCCTGGTCTCAGTTTCCCTGGATTGCTCTGTTGGTACCACCTACTATGTGGGGTATTAATAGGGGTGAGGCGCTTTGAACTCCTCAGATGAAAGAGGCTGGGGAAACAGCACCCGGTTATTAGCCCTCCACATCCTGGCGTGGGAGCTGAGGCTGGCCGCCCCGCTTCTGTTCTCGGCTATGGCTGCCCACACTGGGAATCAAAGATGAGCCTGTCTCCCTGCCACTTCCTAACCACTCTGCTAAACTGCATTCTCCCATTGCGTGAAACCCACCATCAATTCAATCGGTACCCATAAACCATGTACAGATGTCTCAACTTTCAATCTTGCCTGACTGCAGAGCCCATGGATGATGACTGTAACTTTTTACATACACCAAAATGGGGGCACTCCTTAGTCAGCAAAGTAAGCTATGACAGAGTCAGGTCAGTGACGATTCTACTTTGTCTCTCTCTGGGTTGCTGTAAGGGGCATGTGAGGACCCTATGTGTGCATGCTCTTTGCAAAATGCCAAGCCCTGCATACATGTAGCTGTAATGGGTCAACAGACAAAACCTGGCACAAGTGTCCCTTGGCCACCAGGCGGTTACTGATGTTAAGGGCAAAACTAAGTCTATGGTGCCACCTACTGGCTGAAAATGCAAACTGCAGGCCCCAGCAGCACAGGTGTCTCCAGACAACTGTCTAAGTAAACATTAAATATTTTCTTTAAACTCAGTTTGCACAAATCTCCTTCTTTAGACACAGGGCTTCATATATCCCAAATTGCCTGAAACTCACTATATAGCTAAGGCTTCAATTCCTGATTGTACTGCCTCCACATCTCAAGTGTTGGGATTAGAGGCACATACAATCACATGAAATTAAAATAACTTCAGCTGTTTTTTTTTTTTGTTTGTTTGTTTTTTGAGACAGGGTTTCTCTGTGGCTTTTGGAGTCTGTCCTGGAACTAGCTTTTGTAGACCAGGCTGGTCTTGAACTCACAGAGATCCGCCTGCCTCTGCCTCCTGAGTGCTGTGATTAAAGGCGTGCGCCACCACCCACCACCGCCTGGCACTTTTTTGTTTTTTTATCTTTACTTTATCTGCATTGCTGTTTTGCCTGGATGTGTATCTATGTGAGGGTCGGATCTTCTGGAACTGGAGTTACAGACAGTTGTGAGCTGCCATGCGGGTGCTGGAATTGAACCCTGGTCCTCTGGAAGAACAGCCAGTGTTCCTAAATGCTGAGCTCCAGACTCCAACTTCTTTTTTTCTTTTGGGGGAAGTGCTTTTTGTTTTGTTTTATTTTTTCAAGACAGGGTTTCTCTGTGTAGCCCTGGCTGTCCAGTAACTCACTTTGTACAACCAGACTGGCCTCAAACTCAAAGAGTTCTGCCTCTGCCTCCAGAGTGTTGGGATTAAAGGCGCACTCCTCTATCGCTTGTCTAATCTTTCCAATATTAGCCCCAAACAGAACAAAACTACATAATCTGTAGGGTAAAATAAAGCAAGCATTAAGTCAGGTCTGTCTAGGAACAGTCAGCAGCGCATGCCTGACCTTAAGGCTCAGTTAACCCTGAAGAACGACCAAATCACAGGACAAGGGCTGAGTGCCCACGCCTGAGCTGAGCTGTGTGAAACCATGACCGGATGAGGAAACAAGAGGGGCCACCACAGTGGCTCAGCAGGTAAAGGAACCTGTTACCGGGTTCCATAACCTGAGGTCAGCTCCCAGAATTCAGGAGAGAAGCAGCTCACACGCCTGCCCCCCACAGGTCTGCCTCCCATCACACAGACATGTGTACAAACATGACTGAAACAAGACAAAGGAAGACGCAGGGTTATTTGCAGGGACAGAGACAATCCTTTGTTTTGCTCCAAACCCCTGGTTCCGGAGACTTGAAAAAAAGTTTGAAGCCCACAAAAAGTAGGAAATAATCTCATCATAACACACCCACTGCAGCCTGAGCAGAGTCAGTCCTCAACTTTCAGGAAGCATTTCGTGGGGGCAAGGCTCCAAGCTTGGGGCACCACTGAGGGTGCGATGTCTGGCTTCTTATCCGGAAGTCCATTGCAGGATGGATGTTCCTCCCAGCCTCCGCTAGGCTGGACACGGCTTTGGGTGGATATCCCGCGGTCATCCAGGCCCAGCTGCTAGAGCTGCATGGCTTCCTGCTCTGCCGTCTGGTCCGAGGATGCTAAGTACTTCTCCTGGATGCCCAGAGTGCTGAAGAAAGGCAGGTCAAGGCTTGGATCGCAGACAGGAATGGGAGACTGGCCTGGGCAGGATCTGACCTCTCCTGATGACTGCCATCCAAACCCTGTCCTGGTTCCTACAGCTGGATGTGAGGTTTTCAATCATCCCTTCCCTGCGGTTCCTGTTTCTTCCCTACACTGCCCATACCAAAGGACAAGAGAGCACCAGCATCCAGCTTTGTACGGCATATGCTCGAGCCAGACCAGGGTGTTCAAATCCTGCCCCTGCCACTTCCTTTCCCTCTTCTGAAGTCAATGAGAGCTGTGACTATAAAATGAGCACCTCCTCACACCTGGCAGAGCAGCTGCAGTAACCACTGTTCCCCTCCTCACACCTGGCAGGGCTGCTGCAGTGACCACTGTTCCCCCCCCCACACCTGGCAGAGCTGCTGCAGTAACCACTGTTCCTCCTCCTCACACCTGGCAGAGCTGCTGCAGTGACCACTGTTCCCCCCCCCCCTCACACCTGGCAGAGCTGCTGCAGTGACCACTGTTCCCCCCCCCCCTCACACCTGGCAGAGCTGCTGCAGTGACCACTGCTACTTTCCTTTTCCTACCAAAGCAAAGGACTCCTACTCTCTGTTGGAGCTACAAGGATCTCCTCCCTCCATCTGGACACAACACAGGTCTATTCCCAAAAGGAAAAGAGCAGACATTGCTAACACTGGCTGCCCATGAGCCATCGCCTTGGTCCTGTCAGCCCTGGGGACTACATGTTCTATACTGCCATTCTAGCCACCTGTCCCCCATGGCCTGACATAGGTCACTAGCTGGGATCATCGGCCTCCATCCTCAAGACTCTGGAATTTCCGCCTCCAGCATCCTGGGCCAAAGTTCTGTCTCTGAGACCATCAACCTAGAGAACTAGGGCTCTCCCTTCCTGCCTCTTGCACAGCTTCTGACCCAGGAACATACAAATGGATCAAAACCAAACACCAAACGCCCAGCTGCCTTTTGCACCGCTCTGGTCATCCAGTGGTGCCCTCAAACCTTCTTCTTTTTTTGTATTGGTTTTTTGAGACAGGATTTCTCTGTAGCTTTGCAGCCTGTCCTAGAACTCACTCTTGTAGACCAGGCTGGCCTTAAATTCAGAGATCCGCCTGCCTCTGCCTCCTGAGTGCTGGGATTAAAGGCGTGCACCACCACCGCCTGGCTCAGCCCATTCCTTCTAAAGACAAACCTGTCCCCTCTCCCCATGACCACTGTCACTGGCTGTCCTAATCTACCTCTTCCGTATTTTCCAACCCACATCTCTTTCTCTATTCTCTTTTGTTATATTGTTCGAGACAGAATCTTACTTTGTAGGCCAGGTTGGCCTCATGCTCCTGACGATCCTCCTGCCTCAGCTAGGCAAGCACTGGTTTACAGGTATGAAACTCCACACATGGCTCCTGCTCTAGTTCTCCATGTGCTCTGTCTGGCGAGAATCTAAGAACTCCGCTGCCCCAAATTACAGCCACTCAGGGCGTTTTCCACATGTACAGGACTCTCCTGAAATGTTCATCAGCTCTCAGAGAACTGGAGGACAATCAGAAGTTCGAGACTAGCCTGTACTACATGGGGTTATAGGCCAGCTAGGGGTGAAGAAACCCTGTGTCAAACTAAATAAACCCTTACCTTTGAGCTGACGACTATACATACTTCCTGCCACTCCGGTGCTGGACATCAAACCCAAGGCCTCATGGTAGTAGGCAAGCACTGTATCCTTGGCTACACCCCAGCCTCCATCACAGACCCATCTCCTTCCCCATACCCTGGCGCCTCTTCTCCATTTTCACATAGTACACCAGCAAACTGAACCCCTCGCACTCCTCCCAACGCCACTTCATCTCTAAGCTTCTGGTGTCCCTTCCCGTGTTCCCTAAGGATACGAGGAGAAATGAAAGTCGGCTCCCATCGCAGCAGACATCATGGCCTCTAGGCTTCGCTGCTCTTGAACCCCAAAACAGTAGCCATTGGCTTTATCCACAGCCTGCAGGACTCGCTGGATGCTGTCCTTGTCCTGAGCAGAGAAGAGAGGTAACACAATGAGTAAATCAAGAGTGGAGGGCTGAGGCCACGCCCACTGCCCTCCTCTAGCTCCCCCCTCAACAATTTCATCTGCACTGTCCTTGGCCTAGAGGAGTCCATTTCCCAGGAGGCTGGCTGGCCAGACTAGAAGAGGCCGGCTCCTCCATGCCGTCACTGCCTAGGGTTTTCTCCGAGGGCAGAGCAGCTGTCCTACCATCCTAGGATAACTGTTCCACTGTTCCTGCTGGGCCAGCCAGCCTTGAAGGTCAGAAGTCAGTGAAGGGCGAGGTACCGTCAGTGTCAGGAACAGCACTCCTGTCAGGGAGGCACCCAGCAAACACCTGTTATTTGGCCATAAGGATTTCCTCATCCATATTCACCAGTGAGAACAGTCCATACATCTCAGTGAAGGATACAGATCGAACAACGCATGTGCAGCCCTCGGCACAGTGCTAGCAGGGAAAGCTACAGCAAGCGGTGGCTGGCACGCCCACGCTCTCCTTCTCATACAGAAGTCAGGTCAGCTCAAGTCCCCACTGCAGAAAGGAACCTAAGTGTCTCCTGGGTTAGCTCTGTCACAGCAAGACGAGAGGCATGGAGATCGTGGCGGGGGCCACTATTTAAACTCACAACGTAGACACACAGTGAAATGGACCCAAAAATCTGTCCCCTGGGTCCTGGCTAACCTCTTGCTGTGACTCTGGACTCACACGTTCATTTATACTTAGGGGGCATGTGCAAAGGGGCCCTGCTGAGTCAGCACCGCAGGACTAAAGTCTGGTTTCTGCTTTACTGGGACTATGCACCCACTGTGCCTGGTCCTGAAAGTCAGTCAAGGACAGACCCAGGACGCAGACTGTTACTGGAGCCATCAAATCTTTTTATGTCCTTGGCACCTCAGAGTTACAGCCACAG
>JAQHUG010000031.1:11433764-11446913 GCA_028555095.1 Dicrostonyx torquatus | reverse complement strand
TATGCAGCTTTGGCTGTCCTGGAACTATGTAGACCAGGCTAGCCTTGACCTTACAGAGATCAACCTGTCTCTGCCTCCTAACTGTTGGGATTACAGGCGTGCATCAGTATACCTATTTTAAAAAAATATTTTTTTATTTATTTTTTTCTGAGACAGGTTTTCTCTGTGTAGCTTTGGTGCCTGTCCTGGAACTAGCTCTAGACCAGGCTGACCTCAAACTTACAGAGATCTGCCTGCCTCTGCTTCCCCAAGTACTGGGATTAAAGGCGTGCGAAACCACCACCTGGCTAAAATAAATCTTAAGGAGAAAAAAAGTACCAGTGGTTTCTGAATGGCAGACTATTTATCTAGCAGGTGAGAAGCTCCAGGTTCATTCTCAGTAACACTAAAAACAAAGCACTCGATTCTTTCTTTCCCTTTCTAGAGAGGGTCTCATGTAGCCCAGGCTGGCCTTGAACCCAATCCTCCTGTCTTCTTTTCCCAAGTACTGGGATTACAGACATATATCATACCTGGTTAACATGCTTGACTGCATCTACCATTCATTAGGCAGCCATGTGGACAGGGATCTACCTTGTGGGGACTGTTATTAGGACTAAAGCTTACAAACCCACCCCTGCCTTGTGCACAAAATAATTGTACACACCTGTGTCAAATGGGCATCGAGGACTACGCTAAGTCCCTGTCTTGTGAAGCTTGCTCAGACCCTAGGGACTTTGCATACACACTGGGAGAACTGTAAATGCTGGTCAAACTGAATCACTGTTTAGTCTAGCTCCAAGGCCTCTTGGGTAAACCACCTTCCCTTCCCGGGACAGTTTCTTCACATAAGATGAGGAAATCAGGATAGATGCTCTAACGTCTGGATTGGTTCTTGAATAGCTTCCCAATAAAAAGAGAAAAGCATACCCGACAGCCACTTGGGCTCCTTGGAAAGTCGCTCCCAAAGATGAGTGGACTCTGGGCTGACCTCCCTCCATATCCTGACTAGGCAAGGTCACTTCCAGGTCATCTCCCAGACTCCCTGCTCATATACTAGACATTTCAGCTTTCTTCTCTTGGCTCCTTTATGGTTTCAGATTTTTTAAGGAGCAGATGCCATTTGCACAGCAGAAAAATAATTTGGCAGAAAAAAATGCTGGTCATTGAGACACTACCCATTGAGTCCTACACATTCTTGCCACATGAGGATGATGCAGGTATAAGTTGGCCGTCTACGAGCCAGACCCTGGGTTTATCCAAGCCTCAGACTTAAGACTTTCTAGACCCTCTAGAACGTCTGCTATTTGAGCCACCCACCCGGTGGATGACAGTTTCACTATGGCAGTTCACGCTAGGACAACCCTAGCGGAGGGCCAGAACTCCAGTAGGCCACCTCTCACCAGCCAAGTGTCAGGGTGCCACGCCTCAGAGCAGTGAGCAGTTATCCACTTCCTCCAGCTAGCCACTGTCCTACCACCTTACTTTAATCGCTTTGTAGCGCTCATCTGTGATCTCTAGTCTACTCCAGCATCTGGTACAGTGATGCACCACGTTAGGAAGACACAGTGGGACGGCTTCCTTCCTGTAAGCAGGGGCTCTTACCCAGCTTCCCGTAGTGTTCGATAAGGTCCATCTTGGAGAGGAGGTTGACATGGGGCAGCTCCACATGCAGCATGGTGGCCAGAGAGGTGCACAGCACTGAGATGAACTTGCCTGGGTCTGTGCAGTAGTGAGAATCCACAAGATGGACAGCCGTCAGCTGTGAGCGGAAGACAGAGGATGAGAGGGGAAGACAGACCGCAGTGGGGGGGGACTTCGGGGCCACTTGTCCCTTGTGAGATGAGCAGCTTGAGGATCCAGCCTAAGCCTTCCTCAGCTGTGTCTTGCTTCTATTTCCTTGTATGTGTGTACTTGCAACAGGGGTTTATGGCCTGGAGCTCATGATCATTCTGCCTCCACAAGCCAAGTGCTAGGACTACAGGCATGTGTGGTGTCCACTTTCCCGGGTTCTGGTATTTAATTCTAATAGCCAGCATCATGTCTTCTGCCCAGAAAATATGCGGTCTTTCTTACAAAGTACCTTTATTTCCTCCCTACTATGCTGCGGCCTCTGCTTGTTAGGCAATTCTCTACTATTGAGCTAAAGCTCCAATCCCTCTTCCGAGGTTTCTTGCATAGTGCCCTGCAGTGGGAGCCAGGTTCAAATTACACTGCATCTGCCTCTCGACTCTTTCATTACACTTTTGCACACCAACAATTGCTGTAGCCACTTTCTATATTGATCACTTCCACTTCAAATCCCCAATTAAGAACTAACACATTTATTCAAGAGATACAAAACTGAGCCGGGAGGACTTCCCCAGATCACGGAGTTGGTGGCAGAGTTAAAATTCGAACTCAGGGCTTTAGTTCTGCTCCAAACTCAACTAGGCCAGTATCTCGCAGTGTGACCTGGGGGCGTGGCATCTGTCTGCCTCCCTCTGCGTAAAGGGATTGCCCGACTGAGACGCACCCTGAGGTCCCACTGTGCCATCTGGGAGAAGATATTACGCAGGGCGGCATGGTGCGTGCAGAGCTCCACCTGTCCGGGGCAGTCGAAGAGAAAGTAGTGGCCTCGGAGGGGCTCGAGCTTGGTGCGCAGCCAGTCCAGATTGGCTTCCAGGTACTCCATGCAGTAAAGCAGGCCACCGTTGGGGCCCAGGCGCAGCGCGTCCATCACGTCTCCCAGCCCCACCAGCTCGCCCACGTCCACGGCACACTCATAGGGCAGCCCTTCGTTGGCTGGGTCCAGGTTCACCACCGCCACGCGCCGGCCGAGCGCGCGCAGGAACTCACTCATGCCCAGGCAGTACGTGGTCTTCCCCGAACCCGGGGGCCCGATCACCGCCTGCCCGAAAGCCGTGGCCGGGGCGGCCCCCGCCATGGCTGGAGCAGGCCAGCCCACAGGCGCCTCCCGAACTAAAACAAGGCGACCCACGCAGAAAACGAGCAAACTACCCGGCAGGGAAGGGAAAAGCTCCGACTTCCGGACTCCGCCGGAAATGGTTGAGAGGAAGTCCCGCCCACACGCCAACAACGTTGGCCGGCAAAACAGCCGCCTTTATCCCGCTGCGGTGTCAGTCTCAGGGTTTCCCTAACTACTCTTAAGTCAGACTTTCAGGCCGGTCCAGTCCTCAAATCGTTTATTCTCGTGCAGACCCGCCCCCAGCCAAAGGGTAGAGGTGGTGAAGCAACGCCCGACCCTCTCGGGAGCAGTTCTTCTCTGGTCCCTTATTTTTCCGACCTTGTGACGTCCTCCTTCAGACCCCAGCAAAACCGACTGGAATGTGCCATAGGCAGTCCAGATCTTCCAGGTTCTGGGGCGAGCCCAAACAAGAAATACGGTTAGGAGACCACCCCAGGAGAGGGAGGGGCTTTATGTGAAATCGTCTTTGAGGTAGACAAGAGCAGGCGTGCTCAAGAATGAGCACGTGAGCATGTTTTGAGACTCCAAGGCTCTTGGCTGCTCTGTTTCCTGCAGCCGACTGACCCTGACCAAGGACCAGTCTCACTCAGGCTCCAGGGGTCTGTCCAAGGCACAGCTGGAACCCCTCACAAAAGTCCTATCTGTCCGAAACTTCATGCTTGTGGGTGGCTGGCGTCGGAGCAAGGACTCTGTCTTGTCTTGGGGAAGAGGCTCATCGTAGATTGTGGAAATGAGCCCCAAGCCAGTTCTACGGGGTCTCTTCAGTTGCCCAAATGGCTGTAGTTTCTCTCCATGGTACCTGTATCAAACAGGGCAAGGGACAGGAGTAGCTAGTTTGTCCTGTACAATACACTGTCTTGTGCTAACAGGATTTGAACCCAGGGCCAGACCCCAACACCGAAGACAAAGCTTTATGCACCTGCAATAGTGCTCTCCACCTTCTGGAGACAGTCTGTGCCAACCTCAAGGAACCCTGACATTTTCATTCCCACAATGGGCTCTCTTATGAAGCCCAAACTTAGACTTGAGGAAATGACTTTCTTGGGGGACCTATGATTGTTTTAAGTTATAGGATTTGGTCTATAATGAACATAAAGAACAGTATCATCAATTTCTTCTACTTCTACTATGAAGTTCATCCTCTGGGGTACCTAGCATGCATCCCAAAAGCAACAAGAAACCAAATAACATCATTGCTGGGTTAAGACTCTAAGGAGTCCTTCAGGGGTGCCCTTACCCCAATCCACGTTTGCATCTGGGGTGCTGGCCATCACCCTCTGGGGCTTCAGGCACCCCGGAGCACCTACTACCCAGGCCCTGGCCTTCAGCCCAGCCCTGGCGCTCCATCACCTTCCGGCCAATGCCCTGCAAAGGGAAACAGTGAGACTCAAGAAAAGTGGCTTAAGTTTGACAAGGTGGTGCAGGTCCCATCACTTGGGAGACAGAGGCAGAAGGACCTGACCTGAGGGTCAGGATAGGCTACATATGGAGATCCTACCTCAAAGGAAGGGAGGGATGGAGGGGAAGAGGGAGGAATAGAAGGGAAGGAAAGGGAAAGGAGGGAGGGGGGCTGATTCTTGGAGAAGAACACAGGAAAAGGAAAATGTCAGTGGGCGGGGCAGTGCTCCCTTACCTTGGTGTGGTGCTCAAAGGCGCCCACTTGACGGCCTATCACGGAACCATCTTCCTGGCCATCACGGAGTCTCTGTTCCAGGCGCATTTGGACGTAGTCACGGGCATCTTTGTCTCCACCATCTGAGGAACCATAACCCATTTTGTAAGAGAGTCCCTCTCACCAGGAGGATCGGGTATCTGGGGTCCCCTCACAAGACTTCCTGATTAATTTTCATAGTGCATGTAATCTCTCTCAGGAGACTGGGAACATGCATTAGGAAGCACAGTTCTCATGCTGCACAAGAGGAACTGCTGTGGGATAAACTCTTGGTAGATTGCGAATATGTATTACTCTCACTGGTTAATAAAGAGCTGACTTGCCAAGGGCTAGGCAGGATTTTTGGTGTGGACAGAAAGGAAGGCGGAGTCTCAGAAGTCCCGAGGAGACAAAGAAAAGGAGATGAACTTTCCATGCTGAGATAAGGTACTGAGCCACGGGGTAGAATATAGATAGAACTATGGGCTGACTGAGGCTGTAGGAGCTGGCTATAAGCCAAGCATTTATAATTAATAGTTTCTGTGTAGTTATTTGAGAGCCGGTTGGCGAGACAGAGCTGATTGCTGGGCTACAGAAAAGTGCACCCACAAAGGACAGTGCAGAAAAAAAAAAAATCACAGAACAGAGATGAAACCAGAAATCAGGTTACTGGGAGCTACAGAGATGGCTCAACAGTTGAGAGTGTAACCGATTCTCCACAGGACCTGGGTTCATTCCTCAGCATATATAAGGCAGCTAACTATTGTAACTCCAGTTCTGGGGGAATCTGATGCCGTCTTCTGCACTCCAAGAGTACCAGGCACATGTTATACTTACATACAGGCAAAATACACATACACATAGATAAAAATAATAAATCTTAGCTGGGTGTGTTGGCACATGCCTTTAATCCCAGCACCTGGGAGTTCAAGACCAGCCTGGTCTACAGAGCACTACATAGTGAAACCCTATTCCAAATCACCAAAAATTAATAAATTTTAAAAATTATCAAAAAAAGGACATTCAGACTGGTCTACATTGTGAGTTTTAGAACAGCCAGGGGTACACAGACTGTGTCTCAAAACAAAACAAAAAACAAGCTGGGCGGTGGTGGCGCACGCCTTTAATCCGAGCACTCGGGAGGCAGAGGCAGGCGGATCTCTGTGAGTTTGAGGCCAGCCTGGTCTATAAGAGCTAGTTCCAGGACAGGTTCTAAACAGAAACCCTGTCTCGAAAAAACAAACAAACAAACAAAAACCAAACAAAAACAAACACACTAAACAAAAATCCAGGTCATTTTTCCCTTCAGAACTACGAGGTGACCAAAGGCCAAGCTTCTATTTAGAACCTGTTCAGTCAGACCCCCAAGAGTGTTCCCAAGGCCTGCCTCCTAGCAGCACCTAACTACAGGCAGTGAGTATAGGCAAGCAGAGATGGTAAGTCCAGTCAGCCTGTTTGTACAGGTTCTGCACCTGCAGATCAACCACTCTGAAATGACTCAGAATATAACTGTGTCTGTACCAACATATAGACTCCACACCCCCATCATTCAGGTCTCTTACGTCCCCAGGGCAGGGATTCCAAGCTGTACACCACCATACCTAGCGAGTAATTCTTTTTCCTGGTGCTGGAATTGAACCCAGGGCCTCACATCTGCTAGGAAAGTACCACTGGGATGTAGCCCCAGCCCTTGCTAACTGATTTTGAGAGAGAGTATTTAAAGGGTGCACGAGGATGTATGTAGGTCTATGCAATTACACAACTGCGTAAGAAAGCACCTGTAGACTTTGCTGTGCGGGGGGTTCTAGAACCATTCTCCTTGAGCACACTGAGAGCGAGTGTACAGTGCCTCTAGCTCCCTGACGTAACCTCTGCCAAGCATGTGTGGCGAACATACAGGCAAAAATTCCTCTCAGGACTGCCAACCCCCATACAGTACCTTTGTCGTAGTAGACACTCATGTCCACGTCCCAGTCATCGGCCGTCTGCTCGTCAAAATCTACAGGGATAGAAGCAAACGTTAAGGACTCTGAGGTCTTTGGTTCTGGGGCTCGAATCCGACCGAGGGGCTCGCACAAGCTGAAGGCGCTCTACCATCAAGCTCTGTGCCCCACCCCAGAGACTCCCAGCTGTGCTTCAACTGAAGTCCAGTGTTAGACATTCTAGGTGCTATCTCAATTCCTCATTCTAAAATAGGGTGAACAGCCGGGCGGTGGTGGCGCACACCTTTAATCCCAGCACTCGGGAGGCAGAGGCAGGCGGATCTTTGTGAGTTCGAGACCAGCCTGGTCTACGAGAGCTAGTTCCAGGACAAGCTCCAAAGCTACAGAGAAACCCTGTCTCGAAAAACCAAAAAAAATAAAATAAAATAGCCATTTCCTACCTTTGACTGTCAGGGAATCATCCACTATGTGGGTCTGACAGCCCTTGCCTGGGTAGCAACCCAATGGTCTAGATCCTAGACATCCCTGACAAAGCCCATGTATTAAAGACTTAGTCTCAGACACAATGGGAAATAATGGGAACTTTAAGAGGTAGAGCTTTATTTATGACCTCAAGAGGGACTGTGCGACCCGGTCTCTTCTTCCTTCTCTCTCCCTTGCATTCCAGTCATGAGGTGAAATGGCTTCCACCACACTGGGCATCCTCACCACAGGCACAGGAGCCAACTGGCCACGCCTGAGACCTCCAATCCGAGCCAGCTCTCTTTTCTTTAAAAGTTAATTCATCTCTGGTATTCGACACAGTAACCGCAAGCTTTACCTCCTTCTTCCTCCTGCCAGAACTGAGCATCAGTGTAGAACACCAGGCCAGAGCCGCCCTTCTCCCACTTGAGCTCAATCTCTTCCTCAAAGAGCCGCTCGGTCGTCCGCTCCTGCCTTGTCACGTCCTCGTGCAGAGCCTCGTGACGCTCCCACTCCTCACACCGGTCATCGTCCTGGGAGAAGGGGAGGAAGGGTGACCTGTGTGTCTGACTCCAGACCGCAGGCCTACGAGGAGGAGTCTCAGGGTCCAGCAGGGGACATGGGATCTGGACCACAGCACTGTGCTTTCAGGCATCTCCAGAAGCAGCACATCTGGACCTTGAGACCTTGACCGACACCTGTTGCCATCCCTCTGCTGCTCACCCCCACCCGCTCTCTGTGCTACTGACAACAGTTCTTCCACCACTCCGCTTCTCTGCTTGCTCAAATCCTCAAGCTGAGTCCCCCAGCCTACACAAAGCCCATTAGTCTACAGTTCTCTCTAGTGTGTTAATCAGTACACACCATTTAAGCCTTTCTCAATTATGTCATCGCCTGCTGCTTAGGCCCTTCTTATAACTGGGTTCCTGAAATAATCCTGGTGGCCCTGTGAGGTGCTGTTATTTCCATTTTACAGGAGGGAACTGAAGTCAGAGGTAAGGCTGCCCACACACTGCCAAGAGCAGCCGAGCCAGCAGGCAATCCCAGGCCATCACAACACTGCCTTCCACACTCTTTCTTGTTTCAACATTTAGGCTCTTCCAGGGCAGAAAAAGAATTATGGAATGTCTGAGCACTAGTTGTTACTACAATGTGCTTAACTGGACTTGTGGAATGACAGGATGACTCTTGGCTTGACTCCCCTGGGGCCCTATGCTGTGGGATAATGCTCTTGTACACTATAAAGATTTGTCACTTGTACTGGTTTAATAAAACGCTGATTGGCCAGTAGCCAGGTAGGAAGTATAGGCAGGACAACCAGAATAGGAGAATTCTGGGAAGAGGAAATGCTCAGTCTGTAATTGCCAGCCAAACATAGAGGAAGCAAAATGAGAATACCTTACTGAGAAAAGGCACCAAGCCACATGGCTAAACATAGATAAGAATAATAGGTTAATAAGTTATAAGAGCTAGTTACTGATAAGCCTGAGCAAAAGGTCAAACAGTTTATAATTAATATAAGTCTCTGTGTGTTTATTTGGGACTGAATGGCTGCGGGACCAGGCGGGATAAAAACTTCCGCCTACAAATCCTGGCCTGGCCTCTGCAAGAGATAAACAGAGGGCTGCACTACTCACGTCATCGGAGTGAGACTCCTCTTCTTCCTGCAGCCCTTCATCCTCAGGCTCATCCAAGAGGCTGGCTGGTGGCTCTTCCAAGCAGGTTCCCTGGGGGATCTCCTCCCCCTCAGCAGTGTATACACATTCTTCCTGCTCCACAGTCTCTGAGTCCTCATACTCAAAGGGCACATTGCCATAGCGTCGGGAGGAGCCTGTCTTTGGGAACTGGAGCTGAAGCTGCGTGATGATGCGAGGTGGAAGACGGCAGGCCCGGATCAAGTCCAAAAAGACCCGCAAGGGCGTGCCCACGTTGCCATTGGGCATCAGCACTGGTGGATTCAACTCAGGTAGCTGCTTCAGGTCAGACAAAGTAAAAGCTTCATTCACTGCCTTTCGACTCTGTAGCTCCTTCCGGGTTTTAAAGGGAAAGGGCGCCAGATCTTAGGGAAGGGGGAGAAGAATGGATGTTAAAAATCCTTGACGTTTGTAGTAATATTAAGTAAATCTCAGTTTAAAGTTGTTTCCTATCAGGCATGGTGGTATACATCTGTGAGGCCAGCACCCAGGAAACTGAGGCAAGAGGAGGTGAGTTAGAGGCCATAGGCCACATAGTAAGACATCTCAAACAAGGGAGAACAAGATGAACTTCCTCCAGGCTGGATGGTTTGAGTCTGATCCCCAGAATCTAAATGGCAGAAGGTGAGAACTGGCTCCCGTAAGTTGTCCTCTGACCTCCACACTACTGTCACAGCACATGTGTGTCTTCTACTTCCACAAAATAAATGTAATTTAAACAAATGTTTTTGTGTATATACCTGAGTGTGTGTTATGTATATGTACCACATGCATGAAGGAGCCTGTGGAGGCCAGATTGTGAGACTGGAGTTACAGGCAGCTGTGAGTTGCCGTGCGAGTGCTGGGAACTGAGAATCCTCTGCAAGAGCATGAACTTAAGTGCATTTAACTTGTGAGCCGTCTTTCTAGCCCTCGTATTTCCTAGCTCCCTAAAGGAATATATAGCTTTCTTCAACATCTGCCTCCTGGCAATTGGCTTTCATTGGTACCAGAGATCAACTAGATCTCGAGCCCTATGCTCTCACCAATCCCCACTGCACATATCTTGTATTCCAGGCACATCAAATGATTTTTTAAAATTATTATTTGCTCGATTATTGTGTTATATGTGTGTACAAAGTGTTCCTATGTAGGTCAGATGATAACGTGTTATACTTGGTTTTCTCCTTCCACCATGTGGGTCTTGGAGATCCAACTCAGGTCTTCCGATCTGGCAGTAACCACCCTTACTCATCTTGGTCATCTTGGTAGCCTGGGATTGTTTCAATCCATCAATAAGAAAATGATGGACTGGTTAGATATGGTGGTATACACTTATAATCCCAGCACCTGAGAGGCATGGGCAGGAGAATCAGGAACTCAAGGTTATTTCTTTTATTCATTTTTGAGATAGGCCCAGTATGTATGATGTGTAGACCAGGCTGGCCTTGAACTGAAAGATCTGCTTGCCTTTCCTGGGATTAAAGGCGTGCTCTACCATGCCTGGTTCAAAGTCATTCTAACAGAGTTTGAGACACAGAGAAGCAACTCATGACTCCCATGCAGTATACCCTGATAAGACATTGTTTCGAAAGACTGCCAAAACCATAACCTTGCTCACATACACACAAAAAATCCTTTTCTGAAGACATCTGCTCAATAACTGTTTGTTCAACCTTGAACTGATACCACTGGGGTTGCTGGGCCCTAACATCTTCCTCAGGGGTGAGGGTGAGAAGGCGTAGTGTCGGGGCTGGAGAGATGGCTCAGTGGTTAAGAGCATTGCCTGCTCTTCCAAAAGGTCCTGAGTTCAATTCCCAGTAACCACATGGTGGCTTACAACCACCTGTAATGAGGTCTGGTGGCCTCTTCTGGACTGCAGGCAAACATGTGGACAGAATATTGTATACATAATAAATAAATAAATATTAAAAAAAGACATGTTTATTTTAAAAAAAAAGGTGTAGTGTCAGTGTCTAAGGTAGAAGGTATAGACACATTTATTTAACAACAGGGAAAAACTTACATACTCTCCTAGCAGTCAGGCCTTCCAATAAATTGACATCGCATGGTTGCCCCTCATTGGCTAGGCATGATCAGGACCTCTGACAGCGCCTGTTGCTAGGCCCTCAGGCAGCGCAATCAGGGCCTCTGACAGCACCAGGCCTACTCCAGGTTAGCTCCAATCAGCCTGGTAGACCTTAACTTCCTACACACTGTTTTTTTTGTGAGAGTTTTTTTCTTTTTCTTTCTTTTCTTTTCTTTTTTTTGAGATAGGGCCTGAGCTACATAATCTTGACTGGCCTGGAACTCACTTTGTAGACCAAGCTGGCCTCGAGCTTAGGAAGTTACAGAGATCCACCTGCCTCTGCTTCCCAAGTGCTAGGACTAACGGTCCTAACTCTTGTTAATAATTCTTGTAGCCAAGGAAAAATTGTTTCAAAATCACTTGTGGGCTGTAGAGATGGCTCAAAGGCTGCTCTTCCAGAGGTCCTGAGTTCAATTCCCAGCAACCACATGGTGCTTCACAACCATCTGTAATGAGATCTGGTGCACTCTTCTGCCCTGCAGGTATAGATGCAGGCAAAACACTGTATACATGATGAATCAAAATCCTTGTATAAACTTCTCCATGTGGTATTTTAAAAATCTTGGCTTCCTTTTCCTGGCACACTTTACCCTGCCCCCTCATGCACCCATAGTACAGGAAGCCCAGTGGGATCTCGCATGCTCTCTAGAGTTAACTCTTCCTTCTGCAGAGCCAATTTTCAGTCGCTTATTTAAGGTTAGATCATAGGAAACCAAATTTCCTTGGTTTGTTTCAAGACAGGGCTTCTCTGTGTAGCCCTGGCTGTCCTGCTACTCGCTCTGTAGACCAGGCTGGCCTCAAACTCAAAGATCCGCCTGCCTCTTGCCTCCTGTATGCTGGGATTAAAGGCATGCACTGGGCTCCAAATTTCCTTTTTGAGAAATCCTGTCAGTACAAAATCACCCCCTCAGGACTGGAAAGCTGGCTCAGAGGTTAGGAGCACTGGCTGTTCTTCCAGAGAACTGAGTTCAATTCCCAGCAACCACATGGTGGCTCACAACCATCTATAATAACATCTGATGCCCTCTTTTGGCCTGCAGGCACATGGAGACAGAACACCGTATACATAATAAATAAGTATTAAAAAAAAGTGTAAGCATAAAAAAAAATCAACCCCTCAGAGAAATGGTCCCAATAAGGGATAAACTGGAAACACACACACACACACACACACACACATATATACATATATATATACACACTATATATGTGCGTGTGTGTGTGTGTGTGTGTGTGTGTGTGTGTGTGTCTGTGTGTCTGTCTGTCTGTTTTGGTTTTTGTCTTTTGTCTGAGTGACACTAAATAGCAAATTAAGGCTGAAAACGTGCACTTTGTTCAAAACTGACTTAAAACTCCTAGACAGTGACAAGTAGAGGTCTGACCTATCTCCACTACCCAAGAAATGTGCCTCCGTTCTGAGATCTGTAAGCCCAATCCATTCTCTCTTCCTTACCTGAAGCCTCGGTGGGCAGCCTAAGCCTGCGGATGAGACAACGACCCGGGAGCCAGGTCCCCTCAGAGTCCAGCCACCGGCGGCCCGTGTACATGCGAAGCAGCCTCTGAGCTTGCGCCACTCCCCGCACCGAGACGACGCAGCAGCAGGTGCGGGTCTGGACGGGAGCAGAGTCCCGGGCGGGGACAGCTCGGGCATCGGGGGCTGTAGTCTGGGTGAGAACCGGATCCTCAGCAGCAGGGTCGGGGGCAGCTCGGGCCGCATCGGGAGCCGCCGCCTTCGGAGGGCCCCTCTCCGGCCGATGTCGGTAGTGGAAACACAGGAAGCCTCCGCCGCGCTGCTCCCGGAACTGGCTGAAGTAATTCCGTAGCTGGGCCGAGCGTAACCCAGGAGGGATACCACTCACCACTAGGTACACCGCCGACTCTTCGTCCACCTCCCTGGGCGTCGCCATCTTAGATTGTCACATGATCGCTTGACGTCAACTCTCGCGAGAACACCACGACTCGGACTCTGGCTTCTGCTTTTCCAGAGTGCTACCTTTTTGACCGTTTGGTCCTTCAAGTTATGTTTTAGCTGCTCTTGGGCCGAAGCCATTTGCTCAGATCCACAGATGATGGGGAACAACTCCTCTTATTGGTTGGGCTGTAGCTCAGTTAGAACCGGCTCTAAGGAGGAACCAGCGTGGAGCATCAGGGAGGCTGAGCCAGGAGGGCTGGCGGGAGTTTGATGTAGGATTGGACATCAATACCAACCCAACCAGTGCTACATAACAAGATTGTATCTAAAATAAAAGTTGAAGACTTAGGACGTGGTGGCAACGCCTTTAATCCCAGTTCTTGGGAGGCAGGCGGATCTCTGAGTTCAAGAGAGAGCCTGTCTTGGTGTGGAGTGGAGTGAAGAGATGGCTCAGCAATTACGAGCTACTCTT
>JAQHUG010000031.1:11371300-11400397 GCA_028555095.1 Dicrostonyx torquatus | reverse complement strand
TGCCTGCAGGTCAGAAGAGGGCACCAGACCCCATTACAGATGGTTGTGAGCCACCATGTGGTTGCTGGGAATTGAACTCAGGACCTTTAGAAGAACAGGCAGTGCTCTTAACCACTGAGCCATCTCTCCAGCCCCTTATGGAGGCATTTTATCAACTGAGGCTTACTCCTCTCTTGGTTTAATCTATGTCAAGTTAACATAAAACCAATCACTACACATCCCAAGTCTTTTTCTAGGTGCTTGTATTGACCAAGGACTTCTGAATCCCTCGAAGTGGGAGAGAGTGTCAGACCTGCAGATGTGAACTGTGGTGATATTTTGTTTGTGCTTTAACAAATAAAGCTTGCCTGAAGATCAGGGAAGTAGAGCAGCCAGTCACTAGTTCTTGCCTCTACCGAATCCTCGGGCCGGAATGGTGATCATCTCTCTATGAATCAGACTGATTCCTGATCTTCTGTCTCCTCCTGATTTATATTCCTCTCTCTGCCTAGCCATATCCCTTCCTGTCTCCACCTCCCTAGTGCCGGGATTGAAGGTGTGAGGCATCACCACCTGGCTCTGTTTCTCTTTGAGACTGGATCAATCTAGTGTAGAATGATTAATAAAAACCCAGAGGCAGAAATTGGGGTTCAACTTGAAGGTCAGAAAAGAGAAACAGCCAGCCTCTTGTTCTTACCTTGACCTCAGTCCGAAATGGCAATCCTACCTCCAGCAATCTCAGAATGACACTGTGTGTGAGAGCTGTCTCCTGTTTCATATTCCTCTCTAGTGCTGGGATTAAAAGTGTGGACCACTACCACCTGGTTTCTATGGCAAACTAGTGTGGCTACTGGGTTTAAAGATGTGTGTCACTGTCTGGTCTGTAAGGCCGATCAGTGTGGCTGTTTTACTCCCTGAACTTAAGGCCAGCTTTATTTACTAAAATACAAATGAAATACCACTACAATCTTCAGTAACCCAGGGTAACCTTGAACTCAGAGATCCATCTGCTTCTGCCACCGAGTGCTGGGTTAAAGGTGTGTGCCACCACTGCCTGGCTTCTATGGCTAATTAGTGACTTGCTCCACACGGATCAGGCAAACTTTGTTACAGCACAAGCATCACCATAGTGAAAAGCCTCCTTGTCTCCATTCCCCCAAACTAGCAAAATGGGTTTGGGAGTGAGTTCACTTTTCTGTTTTAATGAATGTAAAGTACCTAGAAGTAGGGATTTCACAGTGGGGTAAGTTCTTATGTCAAATTTAGACCCGTAGATGAACCTTGAAGACATGTATGTTAAGTGAACTAAGCCATATAAGAAAGGACAAACCCTGCCATGCATCATGGCACACCTCTAATCCCAGCACTCAGAAGGTAGGCAGGCTGATCTCTGAGCTCGAGGCCAGCCTGGTCTACACGGTGAGAGGACAGCCAGGGCTACACAGAGAAACTCCCTGTCTAAAAACAACAGAAAGCTGAGGATGTCCATGGAGAGTCCGATGATAACAGTGAACCTTCAGAACATCCCAGCTCAACAGTCCGGCGCAGCCTAGGATCGCCGAACATCATCTGTACACATAGCCCAGGAAAGACCGCATAGATTCAATTTCTACTCAGTGCGTGCTGCTGTATCAGAGTGAAGTCTAAACCCTAAGGTGCCTACCTTAGGTCATCAGCTGCTGACCCTTTGTATGTAGGAAGAGTCTACCACCCGCTAGCTCATCTCTCCTGTGCCAGATGCTCCCAAGGGTTCACCGTCACAAAAGGAGAGAGTGAACTGAACACCAGCCTTGCTCTCCGCTTCCCAAAGACCATCTGCCCCAGGCTTCCGCTTTTAATCACACCAACAGGAGAAATAGCTAGAGCAACACTAGGGAAATAAAATCACCCTCTGCTTTTTTGAGACGGTGTCCCACTGAGGCTGGCTGTGATCCCATGATCCTCCTCCCTCAGCCTCCTGAACGCTGCTACACACAGTTATTATCCTTATTTTATTTTTTAAAGTATTTAGCTGGCTTGATGCTGCACACTTTTAATTCCAGCACTAGGGAGGCATGGGCAGGTGAATTGAGTTTTAGACCAGCCAGGGCTATGTAGTAAGATCCTGTCTCAGAAACAACAGGGGTAAAGAGATGGCTGAGTTATGAGCCCATACTGCTCTTCCAGGGGACCCGAGTTTGATTCCCAGCATTCAGTGTCAGGCAGCTCACAACTGCCTGTCACATGAGTTTCAGGAAATTCCTGCTCTGGCCTTTGTGAGCAGGTCTTTCTGTGCCAGATGCTCCTATGGCTCTTAACTTTTTAAGAACATTCACTTATTTATTTTATTTTTTATTTCCTGAGACAGGGTTTCTCTGTGGCTTGGGAGCCTGTCCTGGAACTAGCTCTTGTAGAACAGGCTGGTCTTGAACTCACAGAGATCCACCTGCCTCTGCCTCCCGAGTGCTGGGATTAAAGGCGTGCGCCACCACTGCCCAGCAGATTCACTTATTTTTATCTTGTGTGTGTGAGTGTGTGCCTGCATGTGTGCATGTGCACTATGTGTGTTTCTGGTGCCATGGACACTAGCAGAGGATGTTGGATCTGGAGTTACAGATGATTATGAGCAACCATCTCAGTGCTGGGAACTGAATTCAGGTTGTTTTGCAAGAGCAGGAAGTGCTCTTCATGGCTCAGTCACCATTTGAGTCCTGTCCTAATCCCTAATTAATTCCAAGTGCTGAATTAACGGTGTCTAACACACCGCCCAGCACATGTGTGTTTATATGTGCGTGTGGCGGTTAGATGACAACTTTCAGGAGCTGTTCTACTGTGGGTTCTGAGCAGTGAAGCCCATGCTGTCAGGCTTGTGTGACAGGGCCCTAACCAATGAGCGATCTCTCTAGACCTCCTGATGGGCTTTACTGTCTAACAATGAAGGCTTGGTTCAGGCATTTCAAGTCCTGGATGTAGAGGAAGCATGTCTGACTGGTCCAGCCTTGCTGTGAAGAGGAATGAGTACACATACACATAAGAAATGAGTCTGTGTCTCACACTGAAGGTCCTGGTGGAAGGGGCTGTGGGGCCTTGGTGGGGAGGCTGGCTGTTAGGGGAGAGGTTCAGAGGTAAAGCTCATGTTCAAATTCTCTCCTAAACTAAAACATTGTCTGCAGCTGAGGACCCCACCCTGAGCCCCAGGTCTCAGCCTGTCTGTCCCTCTGTCTTTCAGCTTGTGAACACCTTCTTCAGCTTTCTTCGTCGCAAAACAGACTTTTTCATTGGAGGAGAAGAGGGGATGGCAGAGAAGGTGAGTGCTGGGGACCCCTTTTCCTTTGGCGGGTCTGTAGCTGGTAAGGGAGGCTCGCCTGGCTTATCTACGCTGGAGCAGAATGCCAGCAGAGTAGGGACTGGGAAGGGGAAGTGTCACTGGCTCCTGGCTATATCCTGTGCTCGTGAACTTCCTGTGGTTCTTGGGCAGTTTCCTGGGTGCCAGCAACTCCCATTTTGTGGATGAGGAGGTTGGCTTGAGTGTTTTATATTCTTCAGAGTCCTGGGCTGAGCTATAGAAACACCATGGAGACCGTCTGCTGTAGGCTTGCTTTCTGTTTCCGAATCGCCCTCCAGCCCCACAAGGTTTTTATCTGGCTGGGAGATGAGTGGATAGACATTTTAATTTGAAGCTTAAAACCCCACATAGTGGTGCATGCCTGTAGTCTTAGCATTGAATTTGAGCCAGCCTGTGCTACATAGTGAATTTAGATCTATGATATGAGACCCATCTCAAAAAAGAAAGCAAAAATTAAAATATTACAGACACAGGCCAGGCCTGTAGTCTCAGCATTTAGGAGGTGGTGGTTCAGGGCCATCCTTGTCAACCTGGGCCACATCACTAGATCCTTTTCAGACAACTCTGCCACCCGTTTCCTCCAGGTTATAGTGAGCTACTACTTCAGACCCATTAAAATGGCTTCCATCAGAAAGACGGAAAAGCTTGTTTCTGTGGAGGCTGAGGCAGGAGGGTGGCTTAACCTACAAGTTTGAGACCAGGCTGGTACACATGTAAAAAGAGACCGTAACAGCTGGAAGTAAGTGTTGGCAAAGGCATGCAGAAGTTGGAATTACTGTGCACAGTGAGGATGTCGGGTGGTCCATCCTCTTGTGGCAAAGAGCCTCGTGGCTCCTCGAGTGTAAAAATAGAATTGCCATGCCCAGTGGGTCCATTTCTGGGTAAGATAGAGAAGATCTGCTTGCACGTGCCTATGTTCCTGATAACGGACATTATTTAGAATAAGCAAAGGCAGGAGGGGCCTGGAGAGAAGGCTGCGTAAGAGGACTGCCCGCAGTTGCCGAGGACTCAGGCTTTCTCCCAGCGCTCACATCAGGAAGTTCACAGCTGCCTGAAACCAGCGTCACGGGATCTCATGCCCTCTCCTCTCCTTCTTGCCTGCTTGGACTCAGATGTGTATACCAGCTCAAAGATACACATACACATGATTAAGGGTTTTGGTTTTGTTCTGGTGTTTTGAGACAGGGTTTCTCTGTGCAGCTTTGGAGCCTGTCCTGGAACTAGCTCTTGTAGACCAGGCTGGCCTTGAACTCACAGAGATCCATCTGCCTTTGCCTCCCGAGTGCTGCTGGGATTAAAGGTGTATGCCACTACCTCCTGGCATTTTTTTTTTTCCTTATTCTTTTTTTGAGACAGAGCTTCTCTGTTTAGTCCTGGCCCTCCTGGAACTCTCTCTGTAGACCATGCTAGCCTCAAATATGGAGATTCGACTGCTGCTGCCTCCAGAGTACTGGGATTAAAGGGGTGTGCCTGAGATCCTAAAGCAGATCCATCATTTAGGGAATTGCATGTGTAATCGTTTGGGACTGACTACTGAATCATTGGCTGCCAACCACTTCAGTTGGCAGGTTCTCCCCACCGCCTTCCTCCACTGGGAAGGGAGTTTGTGAGATCTAGCCTCAGCTCTTGCTGAGTCTTCCTAGCAACCAGCAGCCGGTCCTGAGCTATGAGACAGGATTCTGACAGACATGGTTTCATGTCTGTCAGAAGATGCACCCCCCCTCCATCAGGAAATACCAGGGACTTAGGAACTTTGTGTTGGGAACCTGCAAGACTTGGTTTCTTGCTGTCGCTCATGTCCCCCTTGTCGGTGTAATGTGTCTTTGCTCTATAGATGGTTTTTCTTCCCTAGAACTCATTGTGCTTAGACAGGAAGGACGACATGGTGGGTGTTCTCTCCGGCACTGTCAGCGGTTGGCCATGCTTGGGCCTACCGTTCAGTGCTCTTCTACCATCTTTCCTGTGTCTGGAAGCTTCCCGTCACTGTCCACTCCTGCAGGAGGAGCCCGCACTGCTGCTCTCAGAATGACTGCTAGTGTTTCCAAAGTGGCCTGTGAGGTGGGTTTTTGCTCTGCTGTTAGAACTCATGGAGTTGCGGGGCGCTGGTGGCGCACACCTTTAATCCCAGCACTAGCAGAGGCAGGTGAATCTCTGAGCTCGAGGCCAGCCTGGTTTACAGTGCGAGTTCCAGGATAGCCAGAGATACACAGAGAAACTCCGTCTCAAACACCCCCCCCCCAAAAAAAAAAACCTAAAAAACAAAAGCAAATTCATGGGTTTGGGCAAACATGTTCCAGGGTTGTTACTAAGTCAAATCATGAGGGAAATTTGTGTCGGTTTGGCTTTTTTTGTTTGTTTGTTTTTGAGAAAGGGTTTCTCTGTAGCTTTGGAGCATGTCCTGGAACTCAACTGTGTAGACCAGACTGGCCTAGAACTCACAGAGACCTGCCCGTCTGCCTCCCGAATGCTGGGATTAAATGCTGGGATTAAAGGCGTGCGTCACCATTCCAGGCCCAGTTTGACTTTTGATACTAGCGTGAGATTCCATCTCAGCCCTGGTTCTAGGCCCCATGTGAACTGCTGTCAGCTTCCGTCTTGGGAGTTTGTCATGCTATAGTCACCGTCCTCCTTGATCCCTCTACTTGCTTAGGTGATTGCCGCCTTCTTTTTGTTTGTCCTTGGCTGTCAGTTCTTTGTCTTTTAAGTACTTGTGTGGGACTGGGCACTAACCCTTAGGCTGGGCGCCATGCTAGGTGATTGTTAAGCCATTGAGGTGTATCTCTGCCCTCACCCGAGTCCCAGTCTTGATTTGGAGAGCACAGTAGCCTCAAACATGACCTTCCTTCCCTCTTCTGCTTCCGGAGTGCTGGGACCACAGGCGTGCAGCCACCACACCTGGCCATGTCACTGATTCTTCAGAAAAATTCTCTAGATGTTTGAGCAGATGTACTTCCCAGTGAGCAGCTTAACAAAAGGTGCTTTGTAATTCTGCATTCAGTCAGGAAGGTGGTTGAGGTATTTGAGATGCTGCAGAGAGAGCTCAGGCAGGATCCAGCTTCAGAGGGCATGAGACCCAGCCCTCCTGATTCCTCTCAAGTGAGGAAGGTACCGACGGCAAAGTTAGGTGCCGTTCAGGGGCTTTGTTCTTCAGAAGACAGGGATCTTGACTTGGTGAAAAACAGAAAATGTGGTTTGAAAGCCTCAGCGGGGCTAATCCTGGACGGAACAAGGCTGTCTCAAGTAAAGGGAGCAGCAAGCAGCAGCTGCAGGGCTGTAGAAGGTCCTGAGAGAAAGACTGTATGCCCGGACCAGATGAAGGGACCTGGGCGGAGGCTGAGTGTCATGGCTGAGCTGGGGAGCAGTGGGCATTCTGTGTACCGCTGCTGCTGGAGCTTGTGGAGGGAGACAGCTCGGCCTGAAGCAGCCAGCGTCTTAAGGCTGGTACCAAGTGGGTCTTCATAGATGATGCTTTGCTCTGCCCTTGGGCACTGTTGTCACTCAAAATGAGGAGCTCCCAAGGAGGAAAAGGATGTCGAGGGTATTGGTTTGTGGGTGGGTCAGTGTAACAAGTTTTCTTGTTGGACTGTCTTTGGATTGCCAGTCCCCAAATGACATGGAGAGTTAATTATGTATACAATATTCTTTTTGTGTGTATGCCTGAAGGCCAGAAGAGGGCAACAGACCTCATTACAGGTGGTTGTGAGCCACCATGTGGTTGCTGGGAATTGAACTCAGGACCTTTGGAAGAGCAGGCAATGCTCTTAACCGCTGAGCCATCTCTCCAGCTCCGAGAGTTAATTATGAAAGCTTGGTCTTAGCTTAGGCTTTTTCCCACTTTGCTCTTAAATTAATCTGTCTGTATTAATCTACACAGACTCAGTTACCTCTGCTCTGTGCCATATGTCCGTCTTGTTCAGTGTCTCCCTGGTATCTCCCCAACTCTCTTCTTCCCAGAGTTCTTTTTCTCCCCAGAAACCTTGCCTATTCTCTCCTGCCTAGCTATTGGGCATTCAGCTCTTTATTAAACAAGTCACAGTGACACATCTTCACAGTGTACAAACACCCTACAACAGGTAAGGGTGGAGAGAAGCCAGGGTAGTTCTGCCTGTCCCTTAGGTAAGAGCTTGCGGCTTGGACCTCTCCCACCCCAGCTCCAGGCATCTCCTCCCTGAGACCTCTCAGTCTTCCCCTAGGGCCTGAGAGGTCGCTTGGAAGTTGAGAAAGGGAAGGGGTCAAGTCCTCTCCAACCCAGTCTGGAAAGGGAGAAAGATGGGGGTAGGTGGGGCCGAAAGACAGAATCAGCAGGACCCCATCTCTGAGAGGTGTACCTTTGCTGTCCACTGCTTGAATGTGTTACGAGACTTGACCTGCCCTGCCAGACTAGGAACCATTCTTGTCCCTGTCAGCTCTGTCAGGAAAACACCTGTGGGGGCTGGAGAAATGGCTCAGGATAAGAGCACTGGCTGCACGTCTAGAGGTCCTGAGTTCAATTCCCAGCAACCAGTGGCTCACAGCCATCTGTAGTGAGATCTAGCGCCCTCTTCTAGCCTGTAGGCATACATGCAGGCAGAGCACTGTATACATAATAAATAAACAACAAGTAAGTGAATGAATCTAAAAAAAAAAAAAACTCACTTTCCCACCTGCCAGCCTGTGACTCCCAACCATGTGTCAATGACTGAAGCTTGACTCGTGACATCCACAGCCTCTCTGTAGAGGCCACTTCTAGAGTGTCCTTTGGTAGGAGGGGACTGGGAAGAAAGGTTAGAGGCTGTTATGGTTGGCCTTTGCCTGGTGGCTCCCCGCTGTCCTTTTTTAACCTCTCATGGCTAGGAAGTAATAGGACAAGTGGATTGTGACATGATTTATGGGGCTGAAAGAGGGGAGGACCCTGTTCCTGCCCCTCCTTGGCCAGTGATTGTCAAATGGCTTGAGTTCAAGGTCCCCCTGATTAGAAACTGGGGACAAGGCCCTGTGGTGGAACAGCCTCTGCTGCAGTTGCTCCATGACCTGTTTCTCTTCACAGTGGCACAGCCTCTGGGCGCCTCATTTCCCTCACTCCCGTCTCAAGCTTGCCGATGCTTTGGTGAAGCTACTCAGGGTGGGATGGGGCTGGGGGTCACAGATGAATGAGAGAGAGTCTGGGAGCATTTGGCAGGACTTTGGGTATGGGAGGCCAAGGATGACTTCAGAGGCTGTACCCTCTTTCCATCTTAGGTGTGGAGGTGCCTGGCAGGTGGTTTATTGAGCTTTGATCATGGGGTGGCTACTCTGGGAGACCTCAGGTGTGCACTTTGTATCAAATGTGGGTGACCACAGAAAATTGCATTTTCTAAGGGTCTGTTCAGAGGCTGCTAGGTAAAACTCAAGAGATATTTGAGCTGGTTCTGGAGGCTAGCCGGTGAGACAAAGACCTCATTCTAGGTGAGAGCAGCATCTGCCGAGGCTGCCTTTAGAGAGAGATAGGGATGACTCAGGGTCATAATTCAGACCTGGGGATAGCCCTGGGTAGCAGACATCTAGATGGTTTTGGGGTTGAAGCATCATGGGAGGCTCCCTCAGTGAACGTGAAGCAACTTGAAATCAGAAGCTCTCTGTTTAGGAAGGGAAATAGTCTCTTCCCTTGGGGGAATGCTGCCTTCTGGGGTTGTACGCCTAAGATGGATATAGGCAGGAAGAGAGACGGAACAGGAAGTGTAGACGTGTGTGCTGGGGAGGCTTCCTATAGGGGCTGAGCGTGAGTTCTGCTTGCAACAGAAACAGCTGCTAGCACCATGCTCACCGATGCACAGCTATGTACCTGGCAGCAGTTGCAAGGTAGAGGCGGGCAGGGCTTTGTCCCTAGGCTTTAGGACACTGCCCACTGCTCTCCCTAGCTCATCACACAGACATTTAACCACCACAACCAGCTGGCACAGAAGGCCCGGAGAGAGAAGCGAGCTCGGCAGGAGACTGAGCGTCAGGAGAAGGCAGAGCGGGCAGCTAGGCTGGCCAAGGAGGCCAAGGCAGAGACCGTTGGGCCACAGATTAAGGAGCTGACTGATGAGGAAGCAGAGAGACTGCAGCTGGAGATTGACCAGGTGAGGCTGGGCTTCCGCCTCTGCCCCATCCCTAACTGTATTGGCCCTGGGAAGTAGGGCTCTGTCCCACCTGTGTGCCCTTTGCTGCAGAAAAAGGATGCCCAGAATCATGAGGTCCAGCTCAAGAATGGCAGCCTTGACTCACCAGGGAAGCAGGTAAGATAGATTAGCAGGGGCCTGGGCATCAGCTTCCTCCCTTCGACAGAATTCCCTCGTCTCCTTCCTCTGCCCTCTGCCTTCAAGGTCGCACCCCAAAGACATGGAAAACATAGAACAGAGCCAATGTGGTGGCTCACACCAGTAATCTCAGCACTTGGGGCGCTGAGGCAGAAAATTTGATGTGAATTTGGGTTTTTTTCAACCCAGGCATAGTGGCACAAACCTTTAATCCCAGCACTCAAGAGACAGGGGCAGGCGGATCTCTTTTGAGTTCCAGGTCAGCCAGGGTTATGTAGAGAGACACTGTCTATAATGATGATGATGGTGATAATCTTTTTGTTAAATGGCTTTAAGACTGGGACAATAAAACAGGCAATGATGGCATACACTTTTAGTCCCAGCAGGGAGGAAGCAGCAGGTGGATCTCTGTGAGTTTGAGGCCAGCCTGGTCTACAGAATATGAGTACCAGGACAGCCAGGGCTACACTGAGAAATCCTGTCTTGAAAAATCAAGAAATAAAATAAAAGACTGGGCCGGGTGGTGGTGGCGCACGCCTTTAATCCCAGCACTCAGGAGGCAGAGGCAGGCAGATCTTTGTGAGTTTGAGACCAGCCTGGTCAACAAGAGCTAGTTCCAGGACAGGCTCCAAAGCTACAGAGAAACCCTGTCTCGAAAAACCAATAAATAAATAAATAAAAGACTGGGACAAGAAAACCCACAAGTGGGCTGAAAAGATGGCTCAGTGGTTAGGAATACTTGTTGCTTGTGCAAGGGTTCCAGGGTTGGTTCTCAGCACCCACATGGTGTCTCACAACCATCGCTTAACTTCAGATAGATGCCCTCTTCTGTACTCTGAGCATCAGGCGTGCACATGCGTGCAAACAAAACACTCATACACTTAAAATATTTCTTAACATGCTCACAAGTCAGAGGGCGCCATGAAGGGTAGGCTGAAGGGCAGTGGGCTCCGCCATATCCTTTGTCACACGACACACTTTGAGCCCTTCTGGCAGAGATCAGAACCTATTCTCACCTTCGGTTCTCAATGGCCCAGAGTGTGTAGGTCTGCTATGCTTAGTTCTGCTGTCTGTTTTGTTTGTTTGTTGTTTTTCGAGACAAGGTTTCTCCATAATTTGGAACTGGCTCTTGAAGACCAGGTTGGCCTTGAACTCACAGAAATTCACCTGCCACTGCCTCCCAAATGCTGGGATTAAAGGTGTGTGCCGCCACCACCCCACGTAGGTCTGCTGTCTTGTGACTGTTTTGTCCAATGGCAGTTCTGGGCCTGACTTGGTGGAAGTCTGGTCTGTCAGGTAAGTCATTGAACCCCCTGACTGTGAGCAGGATGCTGACGAGGAGGACGAGGAGGAAGATGAGAAGGACAAAGGGAAGCTGAAGCCCAACCTAGGCAATGGAGCTGACCTGCCCAACTACCGCTGGACCCAGACCCTGTCAGAACTAGATCTGGCAGTGCCCTTCCGAGTCAGCTTCCGGCTGAAGGGGAAGGACGTGGTGGTGGACATTCAGCGGCGACACCTTCGGGTGGGCCTCAAAGGACAGCCGCCGATCATTGATGGAGAACTGTACAATGAAGTAAAGGTGGAGGAGAGCTCGTGGCTCATTGAGGATGGCAAAGTGGTGACGGTGCATCTGGAGAAGGTAGGAGAGGCCCAGCCTAGCCTGGGTGCCGACTGCAGGGAGGGACCTGCTGACTCCCCGAGGTTCCCATAGGCCCTTGGGGGCCTATTCCTCACTCTGCCCTTGTTTTGTAGTCAGGAATCAGTGTCAGTTCAGCTGTGTTCCTCGCTTGGCGCAGGGTGGGCAGAGTCAAGTTGAGCAGTCGTGTATGCTGAGCTCTTTCTTCCCATCATGCTTGCACATGGGTTCAGTTGCATACATGCTTGCGCACCTTCTGTGTGCCAGGCACTGTTCTAAGGATGGAGAACAGTGAACAAACGTAGAAGGATTTGCCCTCATAAAGTCCATATTGTCTTCTACACTGCCTTCCTAGAGGTAGGATCTTTGCTAGGGTAAATAAAGGTGGTGTCTGAAAAGGGCCAAGAGTCCAAGGACAGCTTTCCCTGGCACAGACGGTGGCTTGGCTGCTGCTCACTCACCTCTGTGCCCTTGTTCTTGGTTTTCCTCCCAGCCAGGATCTCCTTTTTTGTTTGCATTTTTTTTTGTCTTCCTTCTTTTTTACTAATGCCTTAATGCCTAGTCCACCTGTTACTCTAGCCTCTCTCCTCCATGCTGAGTGCCTACTGCATGCTTCCTTTCCTGATGGGTTGATTGGTAACTGTTGGCCTCTGTGTATCTTCCCTGGCCGCTGGGTGGACATAGGTCCGGTTCTTCTGTATCTCTGGCCCCAGCACAGACCTGCGTGGGGCTTGGATACAAGATGTGGATGGGAGAGAGTTTAGTTCTAAAAGGGTTTAGGTGTAATTCCTAGGTCAGAGCTTTCCTTCTCCATGGATATCTTCCTCCTCCTCTCAGATTAATAAGATGGAATGGTGGAACCGCTTGGTTACCAGTGACCCCGAAATCAATACCAAGAAGATTAACCCTGAGAACTCCAAGGTGAGTCCTGGTTGGCTGGAATTGAGGGGATAGGTGCTCCAGTGCTTTGTTCACCCTCTCCCGCCTCTCTCTAGCTGTCGGATCTGGACAGTGAGACTCGCAGCATGGTGGAAAAAATGATGTATGACCAAAGGCAGAAGTCCATGGGCTTGCCCACCTCTGATGAGCAGAAGAAACAGGAAATCCTGAAGAAGTAAGCAACTCGGGGATTGCCCTGGGGACTTAGGCCAGTGAATGGGATTCTAGGCTGCCCTTACCCCTTCCAGCACGAACCAGCCAAGTTCATGGTTCTATGACCTTGGCTTGGCTAACCTGACCACTTGTCAGGGTCATCTCCAGGACAAGGCTACCATAAGAGTAGGAAGCAATAGGTAAGAGGCGGTTATTGCCACCTACTGGAAACTGGTGCCACTGCTTGCACTTCCCACTTCCAGCCTCGGGTTGAAATGGCCTTCAGCTGAGGCCCACATGGCTTAGCCCCAGGTCAAGGTTCTGAGGAGGTTAGGCCCAGTGTCAGGACTAGGCCAGCTTGAGGTGGACAGCTCACTTCAGTCTTACACTTCTGTTTCCCAGGTTCATGGATCAGCACCCAGAGATGGATTTCTCCAAAGCCAAATTCAACTAGCTCCTGTGTTTGCCTTCCTGAACTCTTGGGACTGAGCCCCTAAACTTCTTTTCCCACCATTTCCTGGGACCTGGGAACCTTAAGGCTGGGGCAGGCATGGGACTTCCCAGGCATGTGAGCTCCAAGGCTTCCCCAGAGATGGGCTGGGTATTGGGGGTCTCCTCCTCCCCATTTGGCCTGTTACACATTAAAACTATTTACCCTGCTCCATCTGTGTCCTCCCTTTAGCCCCTCCCTGTTGCTGCTGGGACCTGGAGTTTTGGCTTTTAGCCTAGATTCTGTTATGTAGAATTCTACCTACTAGGGCAGGTTCTTCGCTCTGGACCTCAGCTCCCTCCATGACTTAGGGGGGATGGCGACACAGGCTTTATTTATTTAGAGACAGGGTTTCTCTGTATCCTGGGCCATCCTTGAATTTATTTTATAGACCAGGCTGGCCTTGAACTCAGATCTACCTGCCTCTGCCTCCCCGTGTGATTAAAGGCGTGTGCCATCGCCACCACCTGGCCTGTTTTAGTTTTTATTGTATGTGCACATGTGCTATAGCACATGTATGAAGTTCAGAGGATAACTTTGTGAGTCAGTTCTCGCCGTGTTTATGTGGGCTCCAGAGATGGAACTTGAATTGTCCAGTTTGTGTAACTGCCTTTCCACTCAGAGCCACCTTACCTGCCAAGTGTGTCTCTCTGAGCAGAAGCCACAGCTTCCCAAAGGGACCCATGATCCAACAAGATGTAACAGCAGCTGTGTATTTCCAGGAGCCCTGTCCCAGAACTGAGTATTTAGACTAGACTGTGCCGAGACAGAAGAGCAATAAAGCCCAGGTGACGTTGCCATAGGTGTGGGAGCCGGGAAGGCAGGGTACAGTCCAGTGGAGCCCCACTGTTTGTCTCTGACCTGTTATCTCAGAGCCAGCACCTATGCAGTAAAGAGCCCAGGAGGCACTTCTGCTCACATCTGGTCCAGGAGCCTCTGCTTCCACTGGAGGGTAGGGGGTCACTGAGTGCAGGGGCTGTGCAGGGTAAAGTAAGTACCCCGCTGTTTTGATAAACCTTTTTCTGGGAATGCAAAGCTTCACAAACGAATTGGGGAATTGGTTTCTGGACCAAGACTAGCGTTTAGGGATCATTAACACTCTTACTCTGCTTTCCCCTGGTCTGTAATCTTTTCCTTAAAAAAAATTACAGATTAATGTGAACCTGTGTCTTCCTGTATGTACATATGTACCATCCACATGCTTGGTGCCCACAGCAGTCAGAAGAGGGCATTGTTTACCTTGAACTGGGGTTAGGGATGCTTGTGAGCCGTGGTACGGGTACTGTACCCTTTTTGAGGCTGAGTCTTGGTGTGTATCCATGTTTAGCCTTGAACTCAGTGATCCTCTTGTTGTGAACACCCCCTTTTCCTCTTGCAGCACTGGAGATCAAAGCCAGGACCCCAGATAAGCTGCTAGCCAACACCAAGCTGCACCCCTACCTGGTCAGTCTATTCATGCCTTAATTTGTATAACACAGCAGCTCCCAAGAAAAGGGCCAGTTCACTTGCTGTGGTCACAGCCCCAGGGGCCATCTGTTGTCCCTTGGGAAACTAGATAAATGATAGTTTTACCACTTTCCAAAGGGTCTGTAAAGGAAGAAGCTGGGAAAGAAAGGTCCCTTTTGCTAGCCTGTGGTTACTGGGCTAGGTGGGTCAGCCCAGAGCTTGCTGAAACTTTAGATGGGGCCTTACTTTGCTGTAATGGGTTGAAGAGCTACCCTGGCTAATCTAATGGACCTTGTACTTAGACTCCTTCTGCCTCACTCTCCAGTAGCTGTGATGCTAGGTCTGTACCAGGTCTAGCACCTGGAAAGAGCAGCTAAGGGGCCTGGATGGTGACCACATGAGGGGAGCCTAGCCACCGAGTTTGGTGCCCCTTGCTAGCTACAAGGATGCCTTTGAACACCAGGCTCTCTCAAGTTGCCAGCAAGAGCAAGATAAGGTGAAAACCAGAGTGCTGTATTAACACCAGGGAGAGGTGAGAGGGGTTCCTGATAAGTGGTGAAGGACTTAATACCGAGAGTGGCCAGATGATGGAGGAGTGGCAGTCCAGACAAAGCCGCCCTAGATGTTTATCTTTTAGAAGTGAAGCTACAGTCTGTCTTGCTCCTCCTACCTTGCCTTTCTATTCCACAATGCTGAACAGCAATTGGGGCAAATGACACAGGGAGGACCATGTAACTCTGATGAGCCGGCCACTGTACTTGCAACTATTGTCATGTTAACAATATAGAACAGCTAAGATAAGTACAAACTGCTCAGCAATATAACAGGTGGGCACTGCCCAGAGACTCACATATATAGGCCATCTGTCCCCAACCCAAACTATGTAGTTTCCATAATTGCTTAGGGTGACATGGGAATGGAACTGGGAAGCTACTTCCCAAGACTTTGCTTTCAGCTCACAGGAAGAAACAGGCCCAGGCAGCAGTGAGTCCAGCTGAACAGGCAGAGGACGGGGGCATATCATGGTCCTGTGAAATGTATGTGGTCTAAAGTCATTCAATGAAAGGAGAAGCCAGAGGTCACTGTTTCTGGGCTCAGGGTCCTGGTTCTCCGACTCCGCTGGCTATGCTCTTCCAAGAGGGGCTGTGAGTGCTGGGCCAGTGGGGATTAGCAGTACACCTGCAGCAGGGGTGCCCCTGAAGAGTCTGTGTCTGTGCCCTGGAAGGATGAGTCTTGGCTGCCTGGATACCCTGGTTGGAGGAGGAAGCAGAGGCTCAGAGAGGGGAAGGAGCTCAGCCAGGGCCCACAACCAGGGAGAAGCCTGCTGAGACTAGAGGAGCGGGGCTTGAGCCTAGTCAGCCATAACAGCCTGGGCAACCCACTCCTGATGCTCAAGTCCCAGCAGTTGTCTGTAAAAGGGTAATGACCTTGCTCCTGGGGTTGTGACGGCCCAGAGAGCAGCAGTAGACATCATAAGGGGAGCTTCCGCAGCTGCAGGATGGATGGCCTGCTGTCCAGCTTACTCCCCAATCACTTCTAGCTCTAGTCTGGGAACCTTCTCTCTTCAAGCCAGCTTCCAAGGTTGCAGTGGATATGTGGTTGCTCAGGCCTTTTTCCATTTCTGATCCCATCCTCACCCACCCCCAAAGTAAGCTGGAAGGTCATTGGAAGGGACCCTAGTGTAGTTTCCCACCCTCTGGTCAGGTCAGGACCACACCTGGGGCTCCATATGGCCTCAGCTTCCTGGCGATGGCATCTGCTGTTGTCTCCTGGGAGATCTGCACTGTGAGTTCTAGGGAAGGAGTATATAGACAGTGGTCATTATCTATAAAATAGCTCAGTGAAGAAGGGTGCTCATGGGACACAGGCTAGAGAAATAGGCTTAAGACATGGGTGTGTGTATAGTGGGCAGGTGGGCCAGGTCAGTGATGCAAATTCTTGGTTTTTTTTTTTTTTTTTTAAACAAGGTCTCTGTAACCCAGGCTGGCCTGGAATGCTTGGCGGTCCTTTTTCTTCAACCTCTAGCATTCTGGGAATACAAGCATGAACTATCACTAGCCTTCTTTACTGTAAAGGTCCAAATTCTTGAATTCTGGGCCCTTGGTCAGTACAGGCTTGGAAGCTGCTCTGCCAAGTAGTATAGTAATAGGGAAAAGAAGGAGCCTGACAGATGCAATAAATGAATGAATGGATGGATGGATGAATGCTGGGGACAGTGAAGTGGCCAGAGTCTGCATGTTCCCCACAGTTCTCAGCTCCATTGTGCCCAAGAGTTTAGTGTCAGCTGGCTACGGGTAAGCCCCACAAAGAACCCAGCCCAACCGTTCTATAAGTCAGAGCTTCCCTACTTGGGCACACTTACCGTCCTGGCTGAGGGCAGAGCCCACCATGGTCTCATGGCCACTATCAGGGGCAGCAGCAGGGGCCATAGAGCGTGCAGAGCGCCCCTCGGAGGTCTGTGGGCGGGAACGGCTTTTGCGGGTACTGATGCGGATAATGCCGCGCACCAGGCGGCCCTCGGCGTCTTGCTCGTCCAGGTGGTAATCCTGTGTGATGCTGCTGATCAGGTCTGAGATCTTGCTGGTCTTCTCCAGGAACACGGTGTCCGACGTGCACTTGGCCAGCTCGTCGATCTGGTGTACACTGAATAGCTCCGTCAGCTTCTTGAAAATGAGCACGTCGATCTCCCGGCTCGACATGGAGCCACTGCCCATCTCGGGCAGGTCCAGGTCCGACTCGTGAAAGGAGTAATACTCCTCAGAGCCGCGGGGGCTGCTGGGGAGGGTACTGGGTAGGCTGTGCCGTGTGGGAGGAGGCTCGGGTAGGGGCTCCTTGCAGCAGGAGTCCGAGTCAGGGACTGGGGAGGTGGCAGGGCGGTAGTGGTAGACCGGGATGCCCTTGAGCTTAACGTCAGGGTAGCTGAAGCTGCTGCCCATGGGGGACTTGAGCCGCTGGCCATCCCGGCGGCTGGGAGGTGCACGGTCCGGGCTGGGTGGCACACCATTGGGCTCTTTGACCCAGGCGGCTTCGGCAGACCCCTCAGTGGGGTCCCCAGCAGATAAGCAGGGGCTGCAGCCCCGTACACAAGCCCCACAGCGCTGCAGGCAATCCCTGCAGCGGCGAAAGCAGAAGGCAGCCCTGCACCAGTCCCACCCCCAGGGGCGCCAGAGGAGGCAGCAGGTTGGGGGCTCAGTGGCCGGTTCTGCAGAGCCTGAAATGAAGGTGATACTCTCTGGCCCGTGGTGGCCAGGGTCCTTGGGGTCTGGCCTGCGGGTGCGGCGGCCTGGTGGGGGCTGGGAGCGCTCATCATTGGTTTCCAGGCATAGCTCTGTTGGCCTCTCCCAGGGACCCAAGCGTGGAGGCCCAGACGATGGGCGAGGCTGTCCGGGCCTTGGCATGACTCAGAGCATGGCTTGCTGCAGCCAGGCACCTGCAGGGGAGAAGCCAGGAGGATGTCAGAAGCAGAGGTCAGAGACAAGCTCCTGGGTTGACCTGAAGAGTCTTAGACTCCTGGGAAGCCTGTGAGGAGGACGGATGGAGCATTCCATAAACCCTTGCAAACGTTGAGCTCTTCTTGCCCCAAACAGAAAGTTCTCTTTGTGGTCTAACTAAAGCTTTACAATCTCCTAGACTTCTCAATGAATGGCTATTATTGAAAACAAAACACAGAAAATTACAAGTGTCAATGGGGATGCAGAGAAATTGGAGCGCTTGCACTTTGCTAATGGGACTATGAAATGATGTAGGTGTTGTGGGAAACAGAACAGTTCTTCACATTTTAAAAACACAGGTTGGAAATGTAGCATAGATGGCGTACATAACATGATGGAGGTGCTAAGTTCATCCCCAGTATGGCAAACACAAAACATAGAAATGGGCTGGACAGATAGCTCAGCAGTTAAGAATGTGGGTTGATAAGCACCTGTAACTCTAGCTCTAGGGATGTGACAATCTTACGTCTTCTGCCCACACTGCACTCACAGGGACCCTCCCCAATCCACATACATGTACAAAAAATTTAAAAACTTTTTTTAGATTTATTTTATGTGTGTGAACACTTTGCCTGTATATATGTGTGTGTGTGCCACGTGTGTCTGGTGCCCATGGAGGTCAGGGGCTCTTGGAACTGGAGTTATGGATGGTGGTGAGCTATATTGTGGGTGCTGAGATTTGAATCTTGGTTCTCTGGAAAGCAACCTGTGATCTTAATGCCCAGCCATCTTTCCAGTCATAATTAATTAATTAACTGATTTTCTGAGGCAGGGTTTCTCTGTAGCTTTGGAGCCTGTTCTGGAACTCACAGAGATCCACCTGTCTCTGCCTCCTGAGTGCCAGTCCTTATTATTTTTAAAAATTATGTGTAAGTGGGGGCTCAACAGATGGCTCATGGTTAAGAGCACTGGCAGTTCTTCTAAAGGACTTGGGGTTCAATTCATAGCACCCATAAGGCAGCTCACAACCTTCTTTAACTCCAGTCCTAGGGCCTCTGTGGGCACTGCACGCATGAGGTGCATACATATATTCAGATAAACACTTATATACATAAAAACAAATAAAATCTCTGCTAATCTCTGCTAGGAATAGTGGTGTACAGAGGCAGGAGGATCTCAGTGAGTTTGAGGCCAGCTTCGTCTACATAGTGAGTTCTAGGACAGCCAGAGATACATAGTGAGACCCAGTCTCAAAACAAAAGTAACAAAATCTTAAAAATAAAATTTAAAGATCCCTCAAAGTTCCCCAAAATTACTATATGACCTAGCAAATTCAATTCTTGGTTTATATCCAAGAGAACTGAAAGTACCAACTTTATTTTATTTTATTATTATTATTTTTTTTTTTGAGACAGTTTCTCTGTAGCTTTGGTGCCTGTTCTGGAACTAGCTCTTGTAGACTGAGATTAAAGGCGTGCACCACCACGGCCCGGCTGAAAGTAGCAACTTTAAACAGACATTTGTATGTCAATGTTCATAGTAGCATTATTTACAATAACCATAAAGTAAGATCAATCCAAAAGTTCATCAGTGGGGTGGGTGGGGCTTCCCGAGGACCCGGGTTTGATTTCTAGCACCTACATGGCCACAAACAACCAATTGCAGGTGTAGTCCAAGGGGATCTGACATCCTCTTCTGACCACAAGTGCTACATGCAGGTGGTGTGCAGACACATATGCAGGCAAAACATGCACATCAAATGAAAATAAAGGTTAAAAAATTTAAAAGTACATCAGTGGATGAATCAACTTATAAAAATGAAACATTTTGAGGATATCTTTTAGACCTTAAAAAGAATGAAATTCTTAGCTGGGTGATGATGGTGCAAGAGTTCAAGGCCAGCCTGGTCTACAAGAGCTAGTTCCAGGACAGCCACCAAAGCTACACAGAAACCATCTTGAAAAGCCAAAAAAGAAAAAAAAAATTATTTTGTGCTTTGACATGGATAAACTTTAAAGACATGCTAAATGAAATAAGTTACACAAGAAAGAACAAATACTCTATTGTCTAGCTTATATGAAATTTCTACAACTACCAATTTAACAGATATAGAGAAATAGTGTGGTGGATGCTGGGGCTGAAGCAGAGGAGCATGGGTGAGATATGTTGAACAGATACTGAATTTCAGCTGGGAAGGTGTGATATTAGCGCTGGAAAGTGAGGATGTATTTAATGTCACAGGATGGTGTGCTAAAAAATGGCACGTAAAGATTAAAATGGTAATTTTGATATATATTTTTCCACAAAGAAGGTAAGCTCTTCAGGGACCTTACTTCCTGAGGACTGTCCCCACTTTCTGTCTGTCTTGCCACGATCACCACCACTGTCCCCTCCTTCCTTTGTACCCATCATCCTGGGCACGGGCATGAATGGGTCTCTCATCTTACTCAGATTTGCACTCCTCGAAACATTTACCATCAAGTAGGTTTCTCTTTTTCTTTTTGGAGAGAGAAGGATTGGTTTTGTTAAGACAAGAGGGTCTCATGTTGCCAGTTAGGCCTCAAGTTTGCTAGGTAGCCAAAACTGCTCTTAAACTCCTGGTCCTCCAATCTCCCTTCTCACGTCTTGGGGTTATGGTTCCTTGCCACAAAAATAATCCTCATGGACTAGGGAGATGGCTCACCAGTGAGAGCACTAACAATGGAAGAACCCATGTGAAAGCTGGATGCAGTGATGACATCTGTAATCCCAGCACTTCTACGGTGAAAAGAGAGAGAGAGAACTGTCTGGAAGCCCACAGGCCAGCCAGCCTGGAGTGCAGAGCACAGCACAGCACAGCAGCAGAAACGAGAAACTCTGCTTTCACAAGGTGGAAGGCAAGAACCGGCTCTTTTTTTTGTTGGTTTGTTTGTTCTTCGAGACAGGGTTTCTCTGTTTAGCTTTGGAGCCTGTCCTTCAACTCACTCTATAGATCAGGTTGCCCTTGAACTTACAGGACCCACCTGCCTCTGCCTCCCGAGTGCTGGGATTAAAGGTGTGTGCCACTAGCCCGACTGAGAACCAACTCTTAAAAGCTGTCCTCTGACTTCCACACATGTACTCCTTCAAGTGCAGACACAGACCTAAGATAAGAGAGTCAATAAAAAAAGAAAACAGCTTTGTCTTAAAATAGTAATACTGTGAGTTTGAGGCCAGCCTGGTTTACAAGAGCTAGCTCTAGGACAGGCTCCAAAGCTACAGAGAAACCCTGTCTCGAAAAACAAAACTAATAATAATAATAATAATAATAATAATACTGATCTTCATTCCTCGGATTTATGTGCTATTTATGTGCTATGTATCTCAGAACTATGACTGTTTTACTGATGAACACAAAGCCTGGCCATGTGTCAGGCAAGGTAAAACCAAAGATAAATCAACTATGCATGCTGTACTTGATAGTCAGTTTCTAGAAAAGCTTCTAAGACAAGCAGAGTGCAATACCACCTGTCTGAAAACCTAGCATTTGGGAGATGGAGTCAGGACTAGTAGTTCTGGGTTATCCTGCACTACAAAATGAGTTCCAGGCTAGCCAGCCCAGTACATGAGATCCTATAAAGAAAAGAAAAGAAAAAAACTTAGCCAGATATGGTGCTTGGTTTTTGTTTTGTTTTCCCAAGACAGGGTTTCTCTCTGTAGACCAGGCTGACCTCGAACTCACTGAGTTCCTCCTGCCTCTGCCTCCTAAGTGCTGGGATTAAAAGCATGCGCCAACACTGCCCGGCAGTACTCATAATTTTATGCCAGCATGGAGTAGGGTCAGTAGGAGACAAGTAAACTCTGAGTTTAAGACAACCTGGTCTATGTAGAGGGTCCTAATCCAGGCTGGGCTATGTAGTGAGACTTTGTCTCAAAACAAACAAAACCCAAAAACCTCCTAGGATGAAACAGGTGGAACTGAGTAAATTACCAAGGCACCCTAAGAGATGTAGTGCCATACTCAGGAAGGCCTTAACCACAGTTAACTGTCCTTAGCCTGTATTTTGAGCCACCGTGTGGGTGCTAAGACTTGAACCTGGGTTCTCTGGAAGAGCAGCCATTGCTCTTAACCACTGAGCCATCTCTCCAGCCTCCTACCCTTTCTGAAATGCTGACACTTTATCCTTTACCCCTGATTTTAGACCAGGCTGGTCTCGAACTCACAGAGATCTGCCTGTCTGTGCCTCCCGAGTGCTGGGATTAAAGGCGTGCGCCACCAACACCCAGCCCTTTGCCCCTGATTTAATCACTATGGAGTCCTATATAAAATTTATTTTGAGATAGGGTCTCACTATGTAGCTCTAGCTGTACTTGCTAATTTGACTGGGTTGGTCTTGAACTTACAGAGATCTTCCTGACTCTACCTCCTGAGTGCTGGAATTAAAGGTATGCCAGCTGAACCAACAGATACACACATTTCTAAGAGAAACAAAATAGTCTAGCATCTTTGCTTAGGAAGCAGACTATAACTCTTAGGGGTAAAGGGACACATAGCTGTAGTGTGATCATCAATAGTTTATATCAGCCAATCAGCACATACCTGGAGAGCTCGTGTAGGGATAGATAGATAGACAGACAGACAAACAGACAGGCAAGGAATATTCACTATGCTGGATGAAGATGCAGTTCTTCCTAAAATTTTAGTTTCTGGGACCCATTCAGTTCTCCTTCTCTAGGGGACCTTGAGGAGTTCTAGCCACATGGGAGCCCCTCTTTGCATACCCTTCTGATGAGGGCTTTTGATGACTGGGTCAGCCTTGTATTCACTGGTTTGAAATAAGCCTAAATCCCCAGGGACTTTGAGCTTAAAGGTCAGCCTCCTTTCTGCTTCAATGCCTAGAACAAGGTCAGTTTGGGAAGGTGTTAGCATGGCATAGACACATTCTGTGTGACTTTATGGTAAGGCCAAGACCACTGAGTGGAAAGACAAAGGACTTAGGTTCCAGGTAGACCAGAGAGCAAGAGCCAGCACTTTTAGTGAACGGTGTATGCCTATGCGGCTCCCATCTTTGGAAGTCTATAAACTGAAGGAGGTATTTTCCCCTTGGAACACCTCCCACCCTGCTGCTCAGTTAAAAGAGAGAAGATATAGAAACTGAAACTGTAGTGAGTGATTTAGAAGTGTTTCACGAGGGAATGTGGTGGCACACACCAGCCATCCTTGTCCCATGAAAGCTGAGGCAAGAGGATCGTGACTTTCAGACTAACATACACTAGATAGCAAGACCCCCATCTCAACAGAACAAAATGTTCTTCACAGTTCAGAGGGAGACAACTAAATGTTTGTCCTGATTTGATCAACATGAGGTTGAGCATGGACCCATTCAGTCAGTTAACAAATGTTGAGGCTCTACTGTGCATCCTAAACTCTAAGGACACAGTGGTAAAACAGACTAACTCCCTAGCCTCAATTTACATCCCACTGAAAGTTATTACTCAGTTTCCATTACCATAAACATATTGCTTGTAATAAATCTATTAATTCTCAAGATATTCTTAGTATTATTCCACTATACTAAGGCAGAAAGCTTAAGTAAGTTGTCCAAAGCCAGATTCCCCCCCCCACCCACCCAGCCATACAGTTTTTCTGTCTAACAGTCCTGGCTGTCCTGGAACTTTCTCTGTAGACCAGGCTGATCTCAAACACTGCTTCCTGAGTGCTGGGATTACAGGCATGTCCACTCCCTCCCCTTTGTTTCTTGAGATAGGCTCTTATGTATCCCAGGCTGGCCTCAGACTCACTGTGTACCTCGGGATAAGAGTGACTTACTGATCCTCCCGCCTTCACAAGTGCTGGTTGATGCAGAGCTGGGGCTCTAACTCCGGGTCTCATGCACGCTAAGTGCTCTGCCAATAGAGCTCCATCCCAGCCCCCACAAACACACTTCTGTTTGTACTCATGGCCTGGCCTCAGACCCCCACCCACTCCTCACCCACGTCATCAAGAGGACTCCTCCACTAGCCCACCCCATCTGTGGACTTGTGAGGAAAGAGCCAGTTAGGGCTGCCAGCATGAGCTGGCATCCTTTGAGGACTTGCAACTGGAGTTCCAAATCAGCCACTCTCAGCATCACCCCAAGCTGAACTTTGGGGGTCTGTGGGAGTATCATGGTTACTGACTCTTTCCCCACCGCCAAGGGCGTGGGACTGACTACTGTAGGGTACGTTCATATCCAACAAACACATTTACCATGGGCCAGCACCGTGCTAACTACTGAGGAAACAGCAGAAATGGGCTCTGGCCAGAGAGCATTCCCATTACTTAGAACTACCATGTGAGTAATTTACCATCACTCCACAGCCTAGGAATCTGAAGCTCAGAGGAGGGGCTAGAGCAAGACAGCAAACTGGGAAGAACAGGATTTGTTGTGCGGTGGGCTAGGGCTCTTCAGCCCAGGGACCTTGCTCTGTGCCACATCTCCAGTCAGGGAAGAATGGAGACAAAGTGCACAAAGCCTAGGAAAAACCAAGAATGGCGGCTCACTCAGGTAATCCCAGCACTGGGGAGGTCGAGGCAGGCAGATTCCCTTGAGTTCAACAAGATCAGCCTGGGCTACAAAAGAGAGACCGTCTTAAATCCTAACAACCAACCAATCAGCCTTCCTACTTGTGGTGTGATAGTGTCTGGTCTCAGTGTCCCTTCAAATGGCCCATTCATTCCAGGCTACGTCTTCCTTTCCCTACCAGGGTCCCTGCTCCTCCCCCTTCTACCAATCCAGTAACACTGGTCACCTAATATAGTGGGGCCAATTCTCGCCTCTCTTTTAGCTTGGAACAAGACTCTTGGTCCCCGTTCCCTCATCTTTGAATAGGTTCCCCTTAGAGTAGTGAGGTGGCCCATGTCCCTAAACCCAACACGAGACAAGATGACAAGGAGCCTGGGCCATATGAGAACCTGTCTCAAAAACAAAAACTAAGTATATATTTAATTAAATTGAATATAATTAAAAACAAATACATAAAAAATTAATCAAAGAGAAATAAAATACAAATAAAATTTGAAAATCCCATCTGCCTAAACGGGAGAGATTAGTGTCTTTATAGCGCTCCAATGAGGCATTGGTGTTTAGCGAGAGCCTGGGAAGACGGGCTCAGTCACCGGCATTCGAAGGCATCACAAGGATGCTCCAGGGTCTGGTGGCCCCAGAACTCTCTGACTTCTCACGGCCTTAGCCTTTCCGCCAGTCCCCGCAAACACACACACACACACACACACACACACACACACACACACACACCACACTCGGGGCTCTCCACGGGCTCTCTCCCTGCGTCCACAGGACGGGCTGGCTGCACCGACCTCTCTGCCCAAACAAGCTTCGGGTCACCAAGTCATGGTCAGCTGAGCTCGAGCGCAGGGCACGGGGCACCCCCACCCCCAGGCACAGCCTCAGCCTCCCAATCCTCTGCAGGCACCGGGTACGCATTGCCGTCGGGGCGCGCACGGCCTCTTTGGCCGCTAGCGCCATAGCCTGCGAGCCCCGACGCTGTTCCACTTACGGTTCCTGCCACGGCTCCGAGGTGCCCGGCCCCAGTCCCCAGGCCTCCCGGCCCGGCCCGCCCAGCCCCGCGCCCATTAGGGCTTGCGGCCCGGCCCGCGCACCCCGGAAGTGGGCGTCGGGTCCCGAGGAGCCGGGCCCCCGCGCCCCGCTGCGGTCCAGGAGCGGCCTCCAGGATCACTCACTCGGGGCTGCGCCGCTCCGCGCCCCCGCGGGTCCGCTCCGGACTTACCTGCCCCGCCAGGTGAGCTGCCTCCAGCCAGCCCTTCCCCCGCCCCCCTCGGCACTCACCTGGGTCGCAGGTGAGCGTCTCGCGGGAGCGCAGCACGGGTCGCCGCTGGGGACACACTTCCTGGCTCCGCGAAGCGCTGCCGCGCACCTGGTTGAGGCTCCGCCCAGCCCCGGCCTAGGCCAGGAGAGTGAGGCCCCGGAGAGGGGCAGCCAGGCCGCAGTGCTCAGGTTCCCTTAGCTCTCTAGTCCTGTGTCCTGGAAGTCTATGAGAGGCCATGGAGCGCCTATGGGGCCGCAAAACTTCTATTCAAAGCGTATGGCTCCTGGGAATTCGTCCCTGACCCCCCGAGTCCCTAGCTCGGTTATGTGGAATAGTTCTCTGTGCTCTTTACTAGAATTCCCAGCAGGCTGTTTCTTTCTTGTCTTCTGTCTCCTCCTTTTAGCCTCTGACCTTGAGGGTAAGGTCTGGCCTTGTTTCCCTAGTACAGGGCCTGGCACAGACCAAATGCTCAGCAAACAGTCTTCACTGTTTGAATGGCTAGGCAATGGTCTGTTATCGATCGGTCTGTCTGTCTACGTATTCATTTAGTTTTCCTTTTTACATTAATTTTTTTTATATGTATGGATTTCTTGCCTGCATGTACGTCTGTGCAGCACTTGCATGCCTGGTGCATGCAGGGCTGAGAAGCAGAAAGGGCATGGGATACCTTGGAACTGGAGTTGAGAATCGAACGTGGGTCTTTGGAACCTGGAAGAGCAGCCAGTGATCGGCTGCACCGCCTTTCCAGCCCCACTTCTTTCGGTCTCCCCACCCAACTATAACCAGATCCTATTCCTGCTTAGCTTCCAGAATAGACTAGGCCGGGGTGTTCTAGGAGGGTATGGCCACGAACTGTTTAGGTTTTTTTAGACGTTGTCTCATAGGCTAGCCTCCAGCTCACTAGGTAGCCAACGCTGGCCTTGAACAGGTGCTCCTCCCACTGTCACCCCTGGAATGCTGGGATTCCAGGCATGCACTGCCACACCCAACATGGGCTCGGCTTTCTCTCTGCTCTGGGACAGAGCTTGGGGCTCCTGGTTGACTGGTCAGCTCACCTGCTCATTAGTGTGTACAAATGTGCATCTGAAAACCTCAGGGGCAGAGACCCTGTGCCCTGCGGAGGGTGGAGAAGTTGGTCAGGCTGTGTGGCCCTGAGAGACACGTGGGAGATGAGCAGAGACTAGAAAGCACGGTCGTGCTGCTTTCCCTGGGAAGGCCCTGTAAAAGGCTTACCCTACCCCGACTGCCTGCTCTCCACAACTGAACAACAGTTCTGGTAGACTTGAGCATTAAAGAGGCTCATAAAGATCCATGCTAAGCCCCTCCCTCGCTTGCATCGTAATTCAACCATCCACTAATCTATGAGATAGAAATCTTATTCATGGTAGCCCCGAACTGGAACCACACAAATACCACTGATGGTTCAAAAAGAAATGGGGGAAGTATCTGTGAGTGAGGGATTATCACAGACACACACACACGCACACACACCATTGCTGACAGTTATGCACAGGAAGGAGAAAGCGATCAGTCAGTTTGCATGAGTTGTTTGACTGACTGACGGGGGGAGCACTTTCTGTCTTGCAGTTGCTTCTCTGTAGATGATGGAACTTCTCGAGCCAGATGTGGTGGTGCACTCCTGTAAGCCCAGCTTACTCCTGTAAGCCCTTGGGAAGGAGGAGGCAGAAGAGTCATGAGTTTCCAGTTAGCCTGGGATATATACACAGCAAGGCCTTGTAACGAAAACCAGACTGCAACCAAGACATAAGAAGGTACCTCTGGGGACTGGAAAGATGGCTCAATGGTTAAGAGCATTGATTGCTCTTCCAAAGGACCCAGGTTCAATTCCTGGCACCCACATGACAGCTCACAACTGTCTATAACTCCAATTTCAGAGGATCTGACACCCTCACACAGACAAAATACCAATGCTTATGAAATAAAATTAAATAAATTAAAAAACTCTTTAAAAGATAAAAGAAAAAGAAGGTACCTCTGGTACCTATGTGCGGGGCATAGTGTTGCACACCTTTATCGCCAGCACCTTTATCCAGAGGCAAAGAGAGGTAGATCTCTGTGCATTCCAGGTCAGCCTGGTCTGCGTAGTGAGTTCCAGAATAGGCAGGGTTATATATAGAGATCCTGCCTCAACTAGATAGATAGGTAGGTAGGTAGGTAGGTAGATAGGTAGATAAGATACTGTGAGGCAATGGTGGCACACACCTTTAATCCCAGCACTTGGGAGGCAGAGGCAGGTGAATCTCTGAGTTCAAAGCCATCCTAGTCTACACAGCAAGTTCCAGGACAGCCAGGGCTACACAAAGAAACCCTGTTTCAAAAACAACAAAACAGTCGGGCAGTGGTGGTGCACGCCTTTAATCCCAGCACTCGGGAGGCAGAGGCAGGCGGATCTCTGTGAGTTCGAGGCCAACCTGGTCCACAAGAGCTAGTTCCAGGACAGGCTTCAAAGCTACAGAGAAACCCTGTCTTGAAAAACCAAACCAAACCAACCGAACAAACAAAAACCCCACAAACAAACAAACAAGAAATCAGATGAGAAAAAAGAAGGTAACTTCTGTCAACTGGGGAGATTGAAAAAAGGTAACAGACACATAGGAGATAACAGGTTCAGGAGATCAGTGGTGCAAATGCACACAGGTATGCTGCTCCCGCCAAAGACCTGATGGCGGGCCTTCCCACCATAGCTCATCCACATTTCCTTCTGGGGCAAGGGGCACACTCTTATTTGGAGCTCATAAAATGGGTTCCATGGTGTATAGTGGCACTTCTGTGTACTCTGAGACCAGAAAGGCCAGTTCTAGGGCACATTCCCAAGAAGCTCTTGTGCTACCCCCGAAGGAAATGTGTACAAGGGGCTGGTAGGGACTGTTCAGCTAGCCAGGCAGTGGTGGCTCATTGGAGGCAAAGGCAGGCAGATCTGTGAGCTCAAGGACAGCCTGAACTACAGAGCGAGTTCCAAGACAGCTAGATTGTTACACAGAGAAACCCTGTCTTGGAAAAACAAAACAAAAACGAACACTGTATGTTTCTATTAATATGAAATATTGAAGTCTGGGTATATAGCTCAGTGATAGAGTGTTTGTCCAAACTACATCAGACCCTATGTTCAATTCCCAGTATTGCCTAAAATAAAACAAAATGAATATGTAAAATATTAAGAATAGTCAATTTCACAGAGGCAGAAAGAGTAGAAGTTATTTATTGCTAGACTGGAGGTCACGGGCAGCTATTGCTTCATAGGTACAGAGTTCTTGTTTGAATGATGAAGACGTTTTTGAAATAGAGGTTGTGTAATACTATAAATGTAATTATTCCAGTTAAATTGGTGCTTCAAAGTGGTTTAACGGTCTGGGGTGATGGCTCAGTGGGTGAGAGCCCTTGTACAAACATTAGGGCCTGAGTTCAAATCTCCTCTGGCATTTGCACGCATGCATACACACGCATACACACACACACACACACACACACGACAAAATGACTAAAAAATGGCTTAAGCCAGGTGTGTGGAAAGCCAGAAACAGAAGGATTTCAAGTCTAAGGCCAGCTCTAGCTGCATAGTGAGCTCAATGCCAGCCTGAACTATAACAAGACCCTGTCTCAAACACACTAAAATACTGAGAATAAACAAA
>JAQHUG010000031.1:11317168-11352754 GCA_028555095.1 Dicrostonyx torquatus | reverse complement strand
CCCCCAAAGAGCCAAAAGAGTTAAAAACAACCAGCTACATTAACCTGTGTCTGGTTATCGCTGGTGTAACCAGTGCTGGGATTACAGTGTCCGCCACCTTATCCTAGCCCCTCCTGCACAGCTGGGCTGCTTTCTGCACCTGCCCCAGGTATTCCACAGATTTACATCTTTGACACCAGTCCATGAAGAGTTTAGAGGTCTGCCACGGAGGTGGTTCCTTCCTTCCTCCTTCACACGGGTTCCAGGATTGAATTTAGGCCTTAAGGTTTACATAGCAAGCAGTTTTACCCGTGGAACATCCCATCAGCCAGCTGTAACATAAATCCTTGACATTGATATCTCCACCAAACCTGCGTCTCCCTCTGTTCTCTTTGCCAAGAACACCATAATCCCTCTGCTGGTTTTTGGGCAAAACCAGAGGTCATGCCCCCACTCCCACCCCTGCTAATCCATTCTCAAGTCCTCTCTTTCCATATTGAACCCTAACCCATCCCCTTCCTCCCCTTGCCATTAGGTCTGGCGCTATCCTCTCTCCCATGGATTACTGCAGTAATCTCCTAGCTCAGGCCTTGCAGGCCTTCCTTGCCCCCTTCCAACCCAGTCTCTTCATTCTACCAAGCAAAAGCTTCATCTTTCGGAAACAAATCAGATCATGTTGATCCCCAACCTAACGGCTCTGCCTGCAGAGTCACATCTGAAGCGCAGACTCCCTCTCAGAGCTCACCAGATAAATGAGCACACGGACCTTTCTGCCCCAGGGTCTTTGCACTTTCTGTTGTTTGCCCATCGTCATCTTCAGGTCTCAGATTGAATGTCATCTTTGTGGGGGACGCCCTCACTGACTCCCTTTTTTATCCAGTCCCTAGTTTCTTCCCTGATTTCCCTGGGAAGCACCGCAGAACAAGATGACTTGGGATTGCTTCCAACACAACTTGGGTGGGACACCCAGCACTCCCCTCTGTCCTTCTGTTGTTTCCCTAAGAAACGCCACACACAATGGCATCTCTAAGAGCCATTCCTGGCACAGAGGGAACATTTGGGAAATACCGTCAGATATTTCATTATCCTTTAAAGCCCCTTTCCTAGGATTTGGTCATTATTTTATGTATTTATTTTGCTTCTGAGACAGGAGATTTGTCAAACAGGGCTCTCCTAGCATCACCCAGTGGCTGTTTATACAGGAGGTATTTAATTGGGTTGTTTAATGAATACATGAGAGGAGCCATTTTTTATTTTTTTGCCCCTTTTGTCCTGTTTATCTTTCAACACCAGACTGTTTCAGTGATGTGAAACTGGAACCCTGCCTGGGGATGTGACTCGGTAGAGCGCCTGCCTAGCATGTGGATGGACGGTCTTAGGGGGATGTGACTCGGAGGTAGAGCGCCTGCCTAGCAGGCAGACGGACGGTCTTGGTTGGGCGTCCAGCACTTCACAACAGAAAGGCAATAAAAACAATGCCCTCACTGGGGAACAGGGGAGAAAGAAAAAAAAAAAGAACTCCTGTTATCCTCTTGGAGGATTTGAGAGGTGCCTGAGAGAGAAGGAACGTCATTTCTACTTGCCAGAAATGTGACAAGATATCGAAAGCATGTGACACCTGCTGCCTCTATTGTGAACAGTCACAGTCTTTTATTCCAGGAAAAATAAGTAAGGCAGAATTTTCATCATAGAAGAGATGAAAAACAAAGAAAGTCTGAGCTCTCTGGATGCAGCAGCAGGCAAATTGCTGGCTGTGGGCTGGATGACATTGGCAGTGTACTTGTGGCTTGTTGGGGAAGACACTCAGTCTCCTATCCACATACCCCTCCTCCCCTGACATTTAGGAACCAAAGGCTTCATATTACCAACGCAGGAACAGAGGCCCAGAGAGAAGGGCCCTGCTTAAGCCACTGTGAATGAAAGCCAAGGTAGGATCCCTTTAAGTCTTAATGGATTCCGAAGCTCTTTATATGAGATGGAGAGGGAGAGCAGGTGAGAGAAAGGAGGGAAGAGGGTGAGAAGGAGAGAGGTGAGGTGTCTGCTGGCAGGTGGGGGTGCTGACGATGTATAGGGCAACCAGAGACCCTGGGGACTTCAGCAGGAAAGGGGAGCTGGCTGCCTTATTTTCAGAACTGCTATCTTTGTCTGCATCTGCTAAATTATTAAACCGCCATCACATCCTCAAGGGTGTCAGGCCAGCTTGCCAGGAAGATGCAAGGTGGGGGGTGTTGGAGCTTTGTGCTGGGGCCGCGAATCTTGTGGGCTGGAATAGAAGTGGACTCCTCAGGCCTTGACCTCTTGTCCTAGCCCATGCTCAGCTGATTGAGGGACCTGGCTGGGGCCACAGTCACATGTGCCACTCCCCCTTACCTCTCAGAGCCCCCTCCCCATAGGTTGTTCTGGGAGAGGCTGGTCCATACTGGGTGGGACTCTGGAGGCTAGTCTGATGGCCACTTTGCTTATAGCGTCTTGAACTGAGACCACAGGCTTTGAGCCAGGTAGACAGGAACAGCCCCAAGGTCTTACACAAACCCTTAAGTCCTGGCTGTGCTATTGGCACTTCAGTTCTCAGACAGGACCTGGAAGTTCAGAGAGGGTGACTTGCTCAGCTTTGAAGAGCCAGGGAAGGACTGAACCCCATCCAAACACAAGCTCCCTACTCCTGGGTCCCCCTTTCTCCCTCATCATTACTTTTGGTTGTGAGGTAATATTTGTTTTGAGATAGAAAACCAACTCTACGTTGCCAAGGATGATCTTGAACTTCCAATCCTCCTGCCTCCACCTCCAAAGAGCTGGAATTTCAGGTGTGTGCCATCCTGCCACCATACCCAGTTTTTGAGGTGCTATGGGGTTGATCTCAGCACCTTATGCATAATAAGCAAGTATTCCAGCTTCTGCTTTATCCCGAATATTTTTTGTTTTTTAATTTTATTATTTTCTCTTTTTTTCCTACAAGAAAATGATAATCTTTATAAAGATCCGAGAAAATGTAATGGTCATGAAAACCACAAAATGTGTTTCCTAGCTGGGCCTGTGGAAGAGGGGAGGGTCAGAAGTTCAAGGCCAGCTTCAGTTCCCTAGCACATTCAGAGCAGCCTGGGTTACAGCAGACCCTGCCTCAAAAAGACAAAGTGAAGAGGCACAGGGCAAAAGCACTTGTTATGCAAACCTGAGAGCCAGAGTTAAATCTGAGCCCCATGTGGTGGAAAGAGAGGCCCAGCTCCCACAAGCTGTCCTCTGACCTCCATGAGGGCGGCAGCTCCTGCACACACCAGGTATACTCATGTGCAAGTACATACAGGCACACACACACACACACACACACACACGCACGCGTGCACACACACACACACAGTAAATTGAGTAAATGAAATTTTACCTCTTAGAGCTTTAATAAAAATTAAAAGTCACTTTGTTAGGTTGGGCATGGTGCACACCTTTAATCCCAGCACTCGGGAGGCAGAGGCAGACAGATCTCTGTGAGTTCGAGGCCAACCTGCTGGTCTACATAGTAAATTCCAGGCCACCAGAGTTGCATGGTGAGACATTTTTCTCATCTCAAGAAAAAAAAAAAAGTGTCATCCTGGTTTGAATTACCTCCTGAATGCTGGGGACCTCAGGCGTGCTAGCTAGGCAAGCACTCTCCCAGCTGGGCCCATCCTCAGCTCCCAGCTTCCTTGTTCAGAACGCTCAGCTTGTTGGGCTAGCCTTGTACTAATACGTGGTTGGCTGTGGTCCCTGCCCACTCCTGGGAGTGTGGAGTTAAACAAGATGGCTAGAAAACAGGCAGTTGCCACCCGTCTCTCTCTGCTGGTCTACACATGGTATTCCTACCCTGAGTCCACCCCGCAACCCGAATCTCTGTATTCTTCACATTGACTCATCCCGCTGCTCTCAGCTGAAATACCACCTTCTGCACCTTGTCTTCCCCAGCTGGCCTCATTGGGCAATGTGTTCCTGCAGCCTCTGTGTTTCTTCCAAGCAGGTTTAAACAGTACTGAATTGCCGTCCAATCACCCGGCTGTGTGCCCTGCTCCTTGCTGTCACCGCGGCGGGACTTATCCCGTTATGGCTGTGTCAGCCCAGCGGAGAAAGGGATCATCAAATTGAGGAGTGAGGGAGAGAGAAGAAAATGAATGAATGAATGAGTGCAGAGGGGAGGTCTCGGTTCTGATGGTGCCTGCTTCTCTTGCTCCCCATTCCAGCAGATGTTTATTAGGATGGTGGTTCATCTCTGTGGTAGAACTCTTGCCTGGTGTGCACAATGCCCCAAGTTTCGTATCTAACAACACACACACACACACATGCACACACACACACGAGTGCTTTTAGACCCAAGCATTCTACTAAATGTCAAAGGATTCCAGCAATAAGGAAAACTAGAATAGAGGGGAGACTCCATCAATAATGAAAATAATTATTACATATGTTATATAATATACATAACATATTTATATATAATACCTCAGAGGATAGGAATAAAATAATGAATGTACTGTGTGATGGCACATGCCTTTAATCCAAGCACTTGGGAGGCAGAAGCAGGAGGATTTCTGTGAGTTCAAGGCCAGGATGGTCTACAGAGTGAGGTCCAGGATAGTTAAGGTTACAGAATAGGACCCCATCTTAAAAAATTTTAACTTTAAAAAAAGCTGTTACTTATTATCATAACTTATTATATGTTACTTATTATATGTTGTATGTCTGTGTGTGATGTGTGTGTGAATGAGGCACACCGGGAGCTTTTGGGAACTGCTTCTCTTATTCCACTGTGAGTTCTGGGGATCTAACTCATGTTGTCAGACTTGTGCTGACTTTTAGCTGGTCTTCACCTTTTGGAGATAGGGTCTCACACTATTGATTAGACTGACCTAGAATTCAATATGTTGCCCAGACTGGCCTCTGACCCATGGCATTCTTATTGCCTAAGCCTCCTGAACCCTGGGGTTATAGCTGTGAGCCAACACACCCAGCTCAGTTATGTGACTTTGAGGGCTTTAGCTTCCTTTTAGGAAGAAAAGTCTGTTGACTTCCATATCTAGGGATGATATAAAGAGAAAGAACATTGATTTATTCAGTGAACACTTATCTATCTACTTATCTACCTATCTTTCATCTACCTATCCATCTATCTACCTACCTATCATTTATCTATCTACCTACCTATCATCTATCTTTCTATCATCTATCTACTTATCTACCTATCACCTATCTATCCATCTATCTACCTACCTACCTACCTATCATTTATCTTTCTACCTACGTATTATCTATCTATCTATATCTGTCATCTATCTATCTACCTTCTTATCATCTATCTATCTATCTATCTATCTATCTATCTATCTATCTATCTATCTATCTATCTATCTATCTGCCTACCTATCTTCTTAACTTTCTAGCTGTTTGGATTTTGAGACAGTCTCCCGTAGCCTGGTCTGGCCTGGCACTTGCTATGTAGCCAAGGATGATCTTGAGCTTCTCATCCTCTTGACGATCTCTCACGTGCTGGACAACAGTCACGAGCCATCATAACTGCTTGTTTTTATTTTCACGTGGTGCTGGGGATTGAACCCAGTTTGACTGCTGAGTCATGCTTCTGGCTCCTAGTAGATATGCTTTGACCATATTCTCCCTTCTAGAGAGACCAATGCCCAAGGTCTCTGGAAGAAAGTGTGTGGAGCTTTTGAACCCAGATCTGAGAGGTTCTATGGATCTGACCAATGGTGGGGTCCAGTTTTGTTCCCTAATACACAGTCCTTTTTTTTTCTTATTTTTATTTTTATTTTTTTTAAATATTTATTTATTATGTATACAATATTCTGTCTGTGTGTATGTCTGCAGGCCAGAAGAGGGCACCAGACTTCATTACAGATGGTTGTGAGCCACCATGTGGTTGCCGGGAATTGAACTCAGGACCTTTGGAAGAGCAGGCAATGCTCTTAACCACTGAGCCATCTCTCCAGCCCCCCCTTTTTTTTTCTTAAAAAGAAGTTACATTTTTATTTTATTTTTGTTTATTTTGTGTGCCTATATCTGTGTGTCGCTGTATATGTGGAAGTCAGGGGACAACTGTGAGAAAGTTCTCTTCTTCCATCATATAGCTCCCAGGGATCGAACTGGGAGCTATAGGCTGGGAAATAGGTGCCTTTACCTGTGGAGCCATCCCAGCAGCCCCTGAGGCAGGTTCTTGACTGTCTAATACTTGCAATTACATCATCTCTCTCCTTCCCTTTGACACCTCCCATGAATCACCTTTGCTCTCTCTTAAATTCATGGCCTCTTTTTCTTGAATTGTCTATATATAAAAATATATATTATATAATACATTTATGTATTATAATATATTACATTTAAAATATATATTTGGATTTTTTTAGTATAATAAAGGGTTCTTTATTCAGGGGGGTAGACTCACAGATCACAGTCCTCTGCATGAACGGGGAACATGAACCAAATCCAGCAGCCAAGAGAGAGAGAGGAGAAAGAGAGAATATGTATTTGTAATACACATATACATATATTCCTAAAAGTATAATCATAGCCTGCTCAGTTTGTATAATGGTGATGGTGCTTGTATGTATAGGATTCAGGGCTGAGCACTTAGCATTGGATAAATAATTGGGAAGGTTTTCTCCTTAGGTATAGAAGTTGTGGTGTAGACGGATCATTGGGGACTGGGCACTGCATCGGATCACTGGCGGCTGGGCACCACATCGGATCACTGGGGGCTGGGCACCTCATTGGATCACTGGGGGCTGGGCACCGCTTCGGATCACTGGGGGCTGGGCACCGCTTCGGATCACTGGGGGCTGGGCACCCCTTCGGATCACTGGGGGCTGGGCACCTCATCAGATCACTGGGGGCTGGGCACCGCTTCAGATCATTGGGGACTGGGCACTGCATCGGATCACTGGCGGCTGGACACCACATCGGATCACTGGGGGCTGGGCACCGCATCGGATCACTGGGGGCTGGGCACCGCATCGGATCACTGGGGGCTGGGCACCTCATCAGATCACTGGGGGCTGGGCACCGCATGAACGCTTGTCCTCTGCATTTCGATCAGTGTGGTTGTCTATAATGGTATCTGCCTGTTGCAAAGGAAAGTTCCTTCGACAAGGAGTGAGAGGAGAGAGCTGCACTTGTCTATGGCTATAAGGATACAGATTCAGAGCACAGTTAGAAATTATGCTGCTTTGGTAAAATGGCAGCTGTAGATTCTCCTCCAAGATCTTTGATCTAACAGCCTGAGGTGGTTGGCTACATTTCCAGTAGCAGGCATAGTTTCCCTCTTGCCGAAGGAGCCGTAAGTCCAATTAGAAAGCTACTGGTTACCATTGAGATATGGATGCCACCCCTGCACCTTTAGTGTAAATGGTTCATGGGCATCACAGCTGGGTAGGTCTGTTGGTTCCTTCCCTCCCTTGGAAGCTTGCATGGGACCTTCTGGTGCCGTAAAAGCTAGTCTCAGGGAGGAAGATTTCGGGTCAGGTTTAGCTGGGATGCAATAGTGACTTACCTTCAGCCTCTGGGAAGCAACCAAGGGCAATGGCCATAGCCTACAATGTTTTAGAAGCCTCTTGGACTACCCTGACTAGCAACTCCAAAGATGGCTTCTCAAACTCAGTTTTAGGGTTTTAGTCTATGTCTCTTGGGGGTAGCACTGTCAGACCAGGTGGGAAATTTTAAACTGTGTATGTATGTATGTATATACACATAGACTTATATGTATTATATGTAACTTTAGATAATGATTCCTTATTATATTTTTGATAGCCCTGCCCTTATTGTACCATCCTCACTCTCCATCTTTATTGTTTGTTTGAGACAGAGTTTCTCTAATTTGTTCTGACTGCCCTGGAGTTCACTATGTAGACTAGGCTGTCCTTGAACTTGCAGAGATCCTTTTACCTCTGCCTGCCAAGTACTGGGAGGAAGGGCATGAACTGCCATCACTGGCCTTTCTCTTTTTAGTAAGGGTTTCACATAGCTCATGCTGGCCTTGAACTCTCGATCCTCCAGCCTCTACCTTGGAAATGGTGAAATTACCGGCTTGTGCCACGATGAAGGAGTGGGAGGGATCTTGAGACTTGGAGGGGGTGCAGGATAGCCTGTCTGTTGTTCCTCACCTCCATTCATCTGGGAGTTGGCAGCTGATGCAGGAAACACCAGTCAAGTTTCTCTGGATGGGGTGCTTTTGCACTGAGAGATCCAAAGCTGTTTTCAAAAACAGACCCATATTTAGGATGCCTTCCTCATTCTCATTGAACCCCTCTGACTCTCTGAGTTCCCATTCCCTGGGCTTCACTTTCCCCACTGTGTCATGTCGTGTCCCCCCACTCCCTCTCGCCTCTATACCTAGGTACCTGTTAACCCGAAGCCCGGGATCCGATTACTGGACTGAGCTCACGGAGCTGAATGGCCCCTCCTCTTCCTCTCGCGGAGTCATCTCCCCGGTGTGTCTCCTCTGAGAGCTACTCCTGCCCACTAAACACCCCTTTTCTATCTGTGAGTCTTCTCTCTTCTCTGAATCTAACTCCCTCACCCTCTCTCCTTTCCTCCCTCGCTCCGGGAGCTGCCTCTCCGGAGACTTGTTGTCATGCCTACAGTCCGCGGTAACTCAATCAAAAGGTGCCTGTAAGCACTTAGAGAAGGTCAGGGGAAGGGAGGGACCAAGGCTTTCCTCCTTCCCTAGCCAGACTTCTCTTCAGAATCTTTGAGATTCGGGGCGCCGGTCACACCTTTGGCAGGCCCTCTGAAACCCGGGGACCCGCTGTAGTCCTTCCTAATGGGGTTCAGAGCTGCTTTCCAGCCCTCCGGACTTTGCCCCTCCCACCCCGGACTTTGAGGGCACATTCAAACAGATATAATCAGAGGCAGGGCCATTGGGGTCTGGGCCAATGCGGGAACAGCAAGTTTACTTCAGCTGCGGGGGAAAGAAATTGGGTAGAGCCAGGATGATTAAAATCCGAGATACAAAGCGGAGCGCCTGGGGGAGGAGAGGAATCCAAGTATCTCAAAGGGCTCCGGTGAATAGTTGAGCTTATTCATTTCCGTCCAGACTCAGTCACTATCCCGCAATGTGACCTTGAGCAGAGCACGCGGCTTCTTCAAAGTCTCCCCCCTCCACGTAAACGGTACGGGGGAGGTATCGTGTGCAGGCAGGAGCACACACAGACAGGGGTGGAGCTGAAAATAATTTTGCACACCTTGGGGTTCTCTAAGGGCCCCACGAAGGTTGGCGGACCCAGCAGCAGCGGCTGTGGGGTTTGTTTTGCAAGCCAAGTGCCTTCCTGGTGTGCAACCAACCCAATCATATGTCCATCCTTCTGTGGACACCAGTCGTTCCTTTGCCTTAATCACCGCACAACCCCAGAATGATGGGGGCGGGGGCGTCCTAGCGAGCTTTGTGGCCCAGGAGATCCTGAGCGCTGAGTTCTAGGCCAGGCTCTCACGGTCGTGAGGGAGGGGAAGGGGGGCTGGAGTCACGCTCAGTCCAAACCCTTCTCTGGGTGGAGACTGAAATGTATGACTTTTAAGCATCCCTTCGAAGTTTACCGCTGTGAGAGTCCAGGCAAGGAAAGTGATCCCCAAATAGGGCCAACCCGGGAAAAGGACCCGGAACCTGAGGCACTAGCAGACACGCTTCTTGGTGGAGGGCAGGGCCGATTGAGGACCTGCAAGTCTCAGATTGGCTGTGTGGCCCATCGCTCCGCCCCATGTGCTATATATAAGTTACGGGGCGGCGCGTGAGGCCTGGGTGTGGGTTCTGCGGCCGCCTCTCCCTTCTCTCGTGCCCAGCATCTCTCCTCCCAGCGTACTGACAGCCGGGGACCGCCGCGGGGCGGGGGATGCCGGGCTGCCGCATCAGCGCCTGTGGCCCAGGGGCCCAGGAAGGGACGGCAGAACCGGGGTCCCCCCCGCCGCCACCCCGGGAGCCCCTGCCGTCCCTCCAGCCCGCGCCCCCATCGCCGACCTCGACCCCGACACCCACTCAGTCACCACCCTTGCCCGAGGCGGCGGAGACACCGGCGGAGGGGCAGGAGCTGCAGCGCTGGCGCCAGGGTGCTAGTGGGGGTCCGGGGAGCGCGGGCCCGGCGGGAGGCGCGGGCGGGGGTGCGGGTGCGGCGGCAGGGGCGGGGGGCCGCGCGCTGGAGCTGGCCGAAGCGCGGCGGCGACTGCTGGAAGTGGAGGGCCGCCGGCGCCTGGTGTCGGAGCTGGAGAGCCGGGTGCTGCAGCTGCACCGAGTCTTTTTGGCTGCCGAGCTGCGCCTGGCGCACCGCGCCGAGAGCCTGAGTCGCTTGAGCGGCGGCGTGGCCCAGGCCGAGCTCTACCTGGCGGCGCACGGGTCGCGACTCAAGAAGGGCGCGCGGCGCGGCCGCCGGGGTCGTCCCCCCGCGCTGCTGGCCTCGGCGCTGGGCCTGGGGAGCTGCGTGCCCTGGGGTGCCGGGCGGCTGCGACGCGGCCACTGTCCGGAGCCCGACTCGCCCTTCCGCCGCAGCCCGCCCCGCGGCCCCGCCTCCCCGCAGCGCTGACCTCAGAACCTGCGACCCCTGGTCTCCGGAGACAGGCGGAAGGAAGGACGGACGGACGGGTCCGAGTGCTGGCTAGATGGACGGCGTCATCTCTGCGGAGGAGACAGGCGGGGGCTAGGGGGCCCTGAAAGTGAGACTAAGGTGAGGTGTTAACTGGTGCTTTCTGTTAACAGTGTGTCTGTGTCGAGGGGTGCAGTAGTCGGGATCTCCCATCTCTGGGGTGTCTGGCATCTGTGAGGCAATAAGTCCGTTGTTTCGTGGCTTCTCTCATGCTGGGTTAGGTGGTAGCGCTATTGTCCCCTTACAGAGCTGAACTAGTGGAGGGTGTTGGGCTTCAGGAAGGATTTAGTGGCAAACTTTAACCAGCTGGAGCCTGCTGCGGTCCTGCAGCGTCTGCCACCCTCACCTGTGGTCTCTCCTGGGTCCCTTGAGACTGTAAGTAAAGTCCTGCCCTTGAAGTTACCGTTTCTACACAGCGGGGCTCCATCACTCAGGGAGGGAAGAGTAAGACCCTAGGATGGAAGGAGCCCCTTTCTCATTGGAGGTGACAGAATCCCATAGAAGTTGAAGATTTGCCCCCAGCGTGTTTAGTTAGGCCTTGCTGCTTCTAGGAGACAGCTTTTCTCATATTCCTAATAATTTTGTTACCTGTGTTTGTAGCCTGATGGAGATGACCAGAATGGGAGGTTTATCACCTGCTCAACCAGCAGCCCTCCCCAACGTATCTTTAAGATGGCTCTGCCAGGGACAGAGCCAGGTGACACTCTTTAGCAGCCCCAAGGGGGCAGCCATGGCATCAGCTTCCAGAAAGGGGGGCCTTAAAGGGCCAGACTGGAAATGCCACCTGCTTCTTCCTGACAAGATGCCCTTCAGGCCTCTGTTTGCACTCAGTGGCCTGGCCCCTGGCTTGCTCCCTGCATCTGACTGACGACAGCCCACTCGTCAGTGGTAAAGTGGGTATATCCACCTCTCAGGAGGGCCGTGGGAAGCCAAAATGGGGTGTAGGATACTTTTTCCCCACTGTAAGCCGTGGACATGTTACTCATTTAAATCACACCTAGAGACTGGTGCTGCCTCGTGTCTCAGGAACCAGGAGCTAATTTAAAGTCCTCATTTTATAAAACGGAAAAGGGATTTCTCAAGGTCACATGCCAGAGAGAGAGAACCTGATCCTAGGCAGTGTGTGCCCTTTTCATTGTATTCCAGTTAGGGAGAGCTGACCTCTGGCCCCTGTCTGCAGTGACCCAGAACAATACTGTCCCCTCTCCGAGTCACAGCTTCTTTGAATATGGTTGTCCCTGAGAAAGGAGTGAAGGAGGAAGATGTCAGAGTCACATCAGTAATGGAGTCAGGTAGATTGCGGTAGGCAGGGTCCTTTGCTGACCCTACCCCCATCAGTCCTTCCTCTCCACACGTAACAGGGTTCTCAGAAGGCCTTCATGAAGCTGCCTTAGCTGGAACACTCAGAGCTTCTGAGAAAGCCCCGGGACCAGTGTCATGGGGACTCTGGCGTGTCCTGGCTTCCCCCGATAGGGAGGACTTACTGAGCCCTCTCAGTTTATCCGGGGTGCTGAGGCCCAGAGAACACAGGACTTCTTGGAGGTGACATTGCTGGCTGCAGTGCTGGGCTTCTGCCAGGACCACCTGATTGCTGGTCTGCAGAGTGACAGTGGCTCTGCAGCTGCTTTTAGCTAATGGCATAGAGTGCTCTCTGCCATCACTGTCTCGGGGATTCGCTGTAATCAGCTTTGACCTGATTTGGAGGTGGGGTGGGTGGATACATAGAGATGACACTTTCTGGAGAAGAGGGTAGGCAGGTGGGGGGGATAGGCAGCTATGGTCCCTCCCTCCACTCCCTTCCCTTCCAGTTGCCAGGCTGCCCCCACCCCAAAAAAGAAGTCTGGGCCAAGGCACACAAAACTCACTGACTCAAACCTCAGGTTATATAGTTAGTCTGTGTGCACCTTTCAACCAAGTGAAAGTCACCTTCTCACCCTGTCTGAGCCTCGTAGCACCCCGTATAGAGTCCCCAGGTCTGGCTCCAGTCTCTCCTCACCCAGCAGACCCGGGTTACCATTTACTCCCTGGGTTTCAGGAGGAACATGTTCTCCACTCTGAAGGGTTTGCTCTTTAGACCTCTTCCAGGTAGCTTTCCCTGGATGTCACAATCCCAGGAGATCTAATTGGAACCCAGGTTATTTTCTAATTTTATTTTTTGAGACAGTTTGCCTTAAGCTCCATAAATAGCTGAGGATGATTTTGAACTTTCTTTCTTTCAAGACATGTCTTATTTGTGGGTGGGTGAGGGGCATGCATGTACCGGAGCCCTGTGTGGAAGTCAGAGGAAAACTTTCAGGAATCCATTCTCTCTTCCACCAGGTGGGTCCCAGAGTTTGAGCTCAGGTGGTCAGGCCCAGCAGAGGCATCTTTACCTACTGAACTACCCGTCTGGCCCCAACTGTAGACTCCACCTCCCAAATGATGGGGTTTCGGGTGCATACCTCACCATGCTGTGTTTATGTAGTCTTGGTGTTGGACCCAGGGTCTGGTCCATGCTGGGCAGGCACTCTACCAACTGAGCTACATCCCCAGCCCCTGGAAGTTATGTTTTAGACTTTGGCTTATACTGCTCTACCCCTGATCAGAAAGCATTCTTTCCACATGACTTCCTGAACACTTTGTTTTTGAGACAGGGTCTTACTGTGTAGCTCTAGCGGAATACTTTCTTGATGGCCCCTAGTCTGCAGACTGGGCGAATTCAGGGATCCTGGGGATCTGTGCAATGAGGATACTATGTCAACCAGAATCTGGGTGCTCAGTAAACAGAAAGAAGCCCAAGCCCCTTTGCTTTTAGGCTGGTTCCAGCAGTTAACTTAGCATTGCCACCAGAGGGCAGTGTGGAGCTGCTTTGTGAGAGTTGGGGGCGTGGCCTGGGGCGTGTTCTGTTCGGGGTGGCCCAGTCCTCAATTATCTCCTTCTCCGTGGTCCTGGGGCTTGCTGGCTTTGGGCTGTTAGGGTCTGCCTAATAAGCGGTGGTGGCTGTTCCCGAGGCCCGTTACTGACGGAGTAGTTCTAATGATGGCTTCTAGCGTGAGTAGGCTGGGGTTCTCCTCTGCATCCATCACCCCTTGGAGCACAACTCGAGAAGAGGTGCAGAGGGGACCCTGCCTTCAAGGAGAGATTCCAGTAGGAAAGACTTCTTGGGAAGAGGCTTCCACTGTTGACTGCCAGCACCCGAGTCAGTTCTGTATGGCCCCTAGTCTGCAGATCTGTTACGCTGATGACAGCACTTGGTTCTGCCACTACCTAAGGAGCAAGGTGGTTCCTAGACATTAGGTTGAATTGACAGGTACAGACGAAAGGTGTTCCTGCAGTGGGCAGTGTCTTGTGCTGACAGCTTGATTCCTTGAGAACCAAGCACTCAGGTGCCCTGGCGTCTCCGAGTTGGAGAGTCTAGGCGGGGGAGGAAGTATTTAGGAAAGCTGGGAAATTCCCAGCCTGTTTCTTCTCCCATTATTCCTTGACTACCAGAAGTAGTGAGAGAAGTGATGAGAGATGAGAACCCTTAATTCTGGAATAAATGGACCACTTCCTTCCCACTGGGCTCTGCACTAAGCACCTATCATTCACATTCTCTTAAACACTCAACATGCAAGGCTCTTAGCCCGGTGGCCATCTATGAGTCAGAGGACTGAGGTGTGCAGATGGTCTCCTCAAAGGTGTAAACTTATAAGCTAAGTGGGCTAATGACAGCACCATTTTGGGGGGATTTCTGAGTTCTCGTTTTTAATGGGTCCAGTCCTGGGAGGGAGGTATGAGATGCTGGAGGGGCGCTCAAGTGTGCCTTGCACCCTGCCCCCCAGGACTGGACACACCCTTGCCGGCTTGTCTGGGTTCAGGGGGTGAGTCAAGCTGATTCACCATACCTGGCTTATGGCAAGGGTGGGCCAAAGATGTTCAGGGCTGGATGCACAGCACAGCTAAGGCTTGTTCCAGCTGTCTCCCCTCCCTGGAGCCCTGGGCAGGGATGTTTGGTGTCAAGGGAGCAAAAAGCCTGGGTAGCAGGAGAGGAGGATAACATGTTCTAGGGCAGGCACAAGGGCTCAAAAAAAACAAACCTGAAAATTTGGTCTTGGAATGAACTGAATTGTCTCAGCTTGGCACAATGACTTTCTGTTTTTAATTTTTTGTTTTGGGTTTTGGGACAGAACTTCTCTGTGCAGCCTTAGAAGTTGCACTATAGATCAGACTGGCCTTCAACGCAGATCACCTGCCTCTGCCTCCTGAGTGCCAGGGTTAAAGGTGTGCATGACTACTTCCTGTCTTTACATCTTTTCTTTTTTATTTATTTTTATTTTAAATTATATGTATGTGAGCCAGGCGGTGGTGGCGCACGCCATTAATCCCAGCACTTAGAAGGCAGAGGCAGATGGATCTCTTTGAGTTCGAGGCCAGCCTGGTCTACAAGAGCTAGTTCCAGGACAGGCTCCAAAGCTACAGAGAAACCCTATCTCAAAAAACAAAAAACAAAAAAAATTATGTGTGTGTGCAGGTGCCCTGGAGAACACAAATGTGGGACCCCTGGAACTGAAGTTACAGGCATTTGTAAGCTGTTTGGTGTGGGTGCTGGGAGCCGAACTTGCAACCTATACAAGAGCAGGACATACTCTTAGCCTCCAAGCCATCTCCCCAGCTCGAGGAACACTAGGGAAGGGCTAACATCTGGGTGTAAGAAGTCCTACTGAGTGCCTCCTAGTGGGGCTCTGTCATGGTGGAATCACTCTTCCTAGGGCAGGAGACAACACAAAAGATGGATAAAGATGGGCTGTTCTATCAGAGGAACAATGCAAGCCTTGGTGGCTCTAGAGCAGGGGTTCTCAACCTATGGGTCTCAACTCCCATAGAGATTGCCTAAGACCATTGGAAAACACAGAGACGATCATAACAGTAGCAAAATTAAAGTCATGAAGTAGCAATGACAATAATTTTATGGCCGGGGGTCACCACAACGTGAGGACCTGATTTTAAAGGGTGACGGGAAGGTTGAAAACCGCTGCTCTAGAGCATCACCATATTGGGAATCTCTGGAACAGCCCTGGGGAGCTCAGGAAGGCGAGGAGTGGGGGAGGGGCAGGCTCTTCATTCCAGGAACATTCCATTCCAGCTGCTCAGACTAGTGGGGATCCCAGCCAAGGACAAAGATCCAAGGGAACCTCTGCTTTTCCGAGCCCCTTTCCATAGCAAACCCTCTTGCCCTGCCTCCCCATGATAGTCTTTAAGGAAACAGCTGTGGAAGGTTTTGGGTGGGGTGGGACAGCTTCTGGAAAAGGTAATTAAGGCTCTTGGCATTGTTCTTCCAGCTCCTTGGAGCCTCCACTTTATGGGTCTGGACTTCTGCATTCCACTCCTTCTCTGGATACCGCCCTCAGGAAGACTTCCAGGATTGACTTACCCAGTCTCAGCACCCCTCCTCTCAGGAGCCCTTCCAGTGGCAAGGGACTGGGGCCTGGGAACTTGCTATACTCTCAATTGTTGCTTTCCATACACTGCGTTTAACTTTGCTTATACAGGGACCTGAGATGCTGTCAATTAGCCGAGAGTGCAGCAAACATGGCCAGTGTGACCACAAGAAGGATTTCCTTTAAAGATAGACTCCTCATTCTTAAACAGGCCACAGTGTAGCTGGAGTCCCCGTCACTGCAGGTCACAGTGTAGCTGGAGTCCCTATTGTCACATCTATGTCCAGTAGCTCCAGGAGGCCTATTTGACGCCAATCACTGGTGTAGGAAACACCCATTTTCCTTCAGCCACTGTCCTTGTCCTCCCCATGTGAGTGAGGACATCCCTGTGGCTCCTTGCTGACAATCAGCTGCTGCCTCCTAGGAGGACACCTCTTTCTTCAGATGAGGTAGTGGCGACATCAAACTTCCAAGCAAAGTTCAATGCACAGAGGAAATCCATTTCTTTACGGCAAGGGAAAGAGGCACATGTACTCACACACCACCCGGAACTTAGAGGCTTCTGTATATCGACTCGGTCCCCAACTATATACACACAGGAAGAATAAAACTCAGTAATGTGAGGCTGAACCATTGTTGTGGCTCACGTTGCAGTGTCCTTGCGCCTTCCGTCTGGTGGGTGACAGCTTCTGTTTGGTTTGGCAGTCTGGGCCTAGGGACTGGTTTACAGAGTGGTTTTCCCTTGACTTGGCTCAGAACTGACCCTTGGTTAACAGCAGTGTGACGAGGAAGCCCAGATAGAAATACATGGCTGGGCGGTGGTGGTGCACGCCTTTAATCCCAGCACTCGGGAGGCAGAGGCAGGCGGATCTTTGTGAGTTCGAGACCAGCCTGGTCTACAAGAGCTAGTTCCAGGACAGGCTCCAAAGCCACAGAGAAACCCTGTCTCGAAAAACCAAAAAAAAGAGAAATACATGAGACTGAGTGACACGTGCAGAGGCTGAGAGACTGTGACAGTGGATGGCAACGCTTGTGGTATAGTGTTGTGGGTGACTGTCCCTTGGGGTCTCAGGAGACAGGTGCATTTAAACTGGGGAGAGGTTTTTAAAGGGGACTTTAGAAAAGGTATGGGAGCTGGGCAGTGGTGGCGCACACCTATATTCCCAGCACTTGGGGAGGCAGAGGCTGGTGGATCTCTGCAAGTTCGAGGCCAGCCTGGTCTACAGAACGAATTCCAGGACAGTCAGAGATACACAGAGAAACCCTGTCTCGAAAAACAAACTTAGGTGTGGGATGTATCTAAGAAATAAGGGGAGCCAGAACTGGGCACACGGCTGTAATTCCAGCACTGAGGAGACAGAGGCAGGAAGATGAGAGAATTTAAGGCTAGCCTGGGCTACACAGGAATACTCTGTCTTCAAAAAAGAAAAAAAAAAAAAGAAAAAAAATCAAAACAAAAAACTGGAGCTGTAACTTCAGTAATAAGGTGCTTGCCTAGAATGTGGAAGGCCCTGGGTTCCAGAGGGAGCTGGTGAGGATAACTCACATTGGGAGGTGTTAAAGCCTGCTGCCATCCTGTGAGGGTGTGAACCATGACAGCCTGGGAGGGAGAAGAGTAAACACCTTCTCCTCTCAGGCTCCTGCTAGGGCCTCAGTGTCAAGAACAGCAGGAAACTGGGGAACAAGGGAGCCAATGATGCCACCCAACAGCCTCCCCAGGCTCCTGAGCAGATGGGTGGATAGTGGATCCGGAGGGGCCGGCATACCATGTACCTGCCTGGGGGTGCCCACTGTGGCTCTGGCCCTGACTTAGACTGGTAGGAAGGGGTAGGTGGTTGTTGTTGGTACAGCGGTTAGGTGAAGGACAGGACTCTCCCCTCAGCTGTCCTGATGACTGCACATCTAGCATTCCTAGTTAGCGACAGGGAGGATCCACAAGGACAATGTCAGGTACAGAGTGTTTTTCTCACACCCGGAAACAATGTACCACACCCATAGCTCTCAGATGTGCTGTTGCCACGACAGATCCCAGACAGTCACCCCAAGCCATGACTACTGCCACGGATACATCAAGAAAATGTATGTCTTGGCACACTGCTACACTCTGCCAGTCATAGAGAAAATAGCCTGAGCCTTGCCACAAGTGCACAGGACACAGACTTGTCACCGCCATTCGTGTGGAACTACAATGCTGGGGCGGATGCAACATCTTTGACCACTTTGGCCCGTGTTTTGTCTCTAAAATGGAAATAACACTTCTCTGGAGTTATAAGGATGCAACTCCAATGCTTGCACATACCTAAGCATGGCACCAGACCTAGAATAAATCACGCTCGACAGCTGTTGCTGTGAACGTCTGCCACTCCCCCCACCTCGTCACATCCACACACGTGTGCGTGCCGGCTCCAGAGAGTACCCACACCCACACAGGACCGGCCAGACATCCTTAGGCACACGTGCCCTCCTTCAGACATGCCTGCCAGGGCACGTGTACATTCACAGACAAGCTCCCTTGGCCCAGAACACTTTCTCTAGACAGCTACATGGCTCACTTCCCAGAACCTATCAGTCTTTGTTCAATTGAACACCATCTTTCAGTGAGGGGCACCTTGTGTGAATTCAAGTCCTTGTTACATACATTTTAATGCATTGCCGACCTTCTGAGATCACACTGTTTACCTTATTAGGGTATAACTGTCACAAGGGTAGGGATCCTAAACCTAGAACCATAACAGGCGTACAGTTGAGCTCAGTGCATACACACGAAGACAGAACTGGGTTTCTCATCTGAACCCGCATCCCAACCCATTGAGCCTGCTGTGTTTACACCGTTCCCAGCTCATGTTTAGGCTCTCATGGCTAAATCAGGAGGTAGAAGTTATGTCTCTCTGAGCACCTTAATTAGGTGGCCACAGATGGGTGGGATAGGAGAGCTCCCCACACTCCGGTTTCTTTTTTGAGACTCTGTTTTTCTGTGTGGCTTTTGGAGTCTGTCTTGGAACTTACTCTGTAGACCAGGCTGGCCCCAAACTCACAGATCTGCCCGCCTCTGCCTCTGGAGTGCTGGGATTAAAGGTGTGCGCCAGCACAGTCGGGCCTAGGAGATTTTTTTTTCTTTTAATATTTATTTATTATGTATACAAAATATTCTGTCTACATGTATGTCTGCAGGTCGGAAGAGGGCACCAGACCTCATTACAGATGGTTGTGAATCATGTGGTTGCTGGGAATTGAACTCAGGACCTCTGGAAGAGCAGGCAATGCTCTTAACCACTGAGCCATCTCTCCAGCCCTAGGAGATCCTTTTCAATTGCCTTTCCAGCTATTTAGAGCCAGGAGCAGAAGGAACTGAGGAACCTAGCCAAACCCACAGTGCAGGTGAGGACTCCCTCTGATGACCTGGGGCCTCCTTTGCTGCTTTATTCTTTCCCACCTGACTGGAACCATCAAAGTTACCACTTCAGAGGGGCCTAATGAGGCTGAATATGTTAAAAGCTTTGCAATCCCCAGATCAAAGAGGCAGGGTAAACAGTAGGCAGCGTCCAGAGGTGAGTGACCAATGCCCTGAGGGAATAGCTCCCCAAAAGCTGGCCCTGCTGGACCACTTGACTGGCCCCAGCTGGGTTCAGAGAGACCCAGCCACTCTAGGGGACCTGTTTACAATAATCTAGAGCATGCCTGTGTCCACTTGCTTGGAAGACCCTGCCTGGGCTCTGGGGGACCCCCCCCCGTAATCCCCCTAGCCTCAGCTTTCATTCCAGTTCAGATTCACCCTGCTTGCTTCCTGGGCAGACAGATTAGGCAGACCTGCTCACCAAAGGCCAGGTTTGGGCCTCTAGGATTCCAGGGACATATACCCCTTTAACACGAGAGGCCTAGACTTGCTGAGCCAATATGGAGACCAGCCAGACTCCCAGTTCACAGCTGTCAAGCTATGGACAGGAGGGACACGCCACAGCTGCTCCTTGGCTCCTCCTCCCACATCACAGGTCAAAAAGCCTGGGGAGGTAGGGCCAACCCTGTGCCATAGAGATCCTTATCCCAGGAGAAAGCATACGGTTATGCCAGGTGTAGACACTTTTATTGGTGGGAAGAGTGCACCACAGCGGCAAGCTCAGAGGAATGGGAAAAGAGATGGGGTATGCCTCCCTCCCGCCCACCACGTGAAAATCCTATAACCCAGAAGTGGGGTGGGAGTAGCTGACTGTGGCAGCTTTGAACCCAGCAGCCCCCAGCATTAGTGCCTAGACAGCAGGGCTCCTGGGAGGCACAAGGGAGGGGAGAGAGTGGCACTCTGGGAAGCTTATGGGTTACATCCTCTTGTGGCTGTTTACCTGTTTACTGGATACCTCAGCACCTCAAGAAGTCCACATGGGTTTCAGGAGCCTGAATTCCCATCCCTCCAAAAACCCAGGGAGCTGCCTCATGCCTTAGTTTATGTCTTCTTAATGGTCAGCGAGGTTGGACCACCCAGCTCTGAGTCATCCATATAGACCCCAAAGTAAGCATTCCTGTCATGTGATGTCCTGTTGTAGCCAGTGTAGGAGCTTCTAGGTCCTTGTGGGCTGACCCCATCTAGGCCATGGAAATCGACCCAAGGTGTTGGTACCGAGACTGCCACCCAAGCTGACTTTGTCTTTTCAACAAGTTAGTCTCTGTGGCCCAAGTCATGCAGGTCCAAGAGTGTGGTACAATGACCAAAGGGTCCTCCTGTCAAGAACCTGACTTGGCTTTAAGCCCATAGGAACCTCATATAGGAAAAGTCTGGTCTGTTCAAAAGCCCAGCCCTAAAGTACCAGGCCAGCTGGCACAGGCGGCCCGTCTGGCCATATCCTCCACACATACCTGATGACCCTGTCCCACCCCTATGAAGCTCATTCCCTTCTAGCCAGGATCAGTCAGTTGCAAGGCAGCCAGGTGGGATAGGAGTGAGCCCGGGGCAGCAGAGGCTGCATGGGGGTCACATAGTAATTAACAGTAGCTGGCACAACTCCATCAGAGCCTGGACGTCTCCAGGCCAGGGCAGCGGCGGCAGCAGGGCCCTGCTCAGCTAGCGCCTGGAGGGCTAGCATGGTTATAAGGTCCAGGGTCTGGCGGCGCTCGTGGCTCATGAGGCACACTGTGCTCTCGTTGACCACCTGGTGCAGTGTCACAAGGCAAGCATACCGGCGGGCTGCATCTGCTCCGCCAAAGTGGGCCTCCAGGTAGCGCTCTAGAATGCGCCTCTGTTCCACCGGGTCCGGAAAGTCGATGAAGAAACGGGAACACATATATCGCTGTAGGGCACGAACGTCAGTGCTGGGCCTTGGCCGGAAGCCCCGCACCAGGAGGTGGCAGTACTTGAGGAGGCCACCACCACGGATCTCCTCAGGGCTGCGAGTGGCAATGACCTGGTGCTGCAGATGCTCCAAGGCCTCAGCAAAGTCCCCATATAGGCTCTCGCCTGTCACAGTTGGGTGGAAGTCCTCCGACATTGGTGTGGATGAGCACTGGCCAAAGAGCAGCAGCGAGTCCAGGATGATCTGGAAGGAGTCGATGCTGAATTCGAACTGGCGCCTCACAGAGTCCACAAACTTGAGTTCCACGTTCTTACCGCTCTTGTTGGACAGCGAGATGAGGCTCCAGCGGTCCAGCTCCGTGCACACTTTCACCAGCTTCTGCACGTAGGCTTCCTTGAGGGTCAGTGGCGTGATCTTGGCCCGGCTCACGCCCACTGGCAGGAAGTCCAGCAGGCAAGCCAGGACCACTGTCTTGGTCAGCTGGAAGGACGCCTCACTCTGCAGGTCCATCTGGAACACCAGGTCCAGGTCCTTGTAGCCTAGGCCACTCTCGGGGTGCAGCACGTGGCTGGCTGCCGAGCCATGCAGCCGAACGCTGTGTACGTGCAATCCCTGTTCTTCCAGGTTGCTGCGGACCACCTGCAGGGAGGGGGTGGTGGGGAGGAGAGAAGGGTCAGGTGCCTGGGCCTCTCAGGTCTGCACTGGGGGCTTCCAGGATTAACCGCCCTACCTACCCATCACTGCTGACTTCTTACTGGTTTCTGTGTCTTTGCAAAGTCTTGTAACTTACAAAGCCTTGATTTGCCAATCTGGAAAAGGGCCCAGTTGAAAGGAATGACTCAGAAGAGCAATAAAAATAACAAACGCAAGCTGAGAACTTACTAAGCACTTTATATTAAAATACAACCTCACTTAATCTTCCTAATAACCTGATGAGGCAAGGTATAGTCCTGCTTCACAGGTTGGGAAACAGAAGCAGAGAGCAGCCCGAGAGCTGTCCAAAGTCACACAGCCGGCAAATACAGAGCCGGGCATTCAGTTCCGGGCCTAGATCTTTCCACTGTGCTACCTGACCTTCCTAACAGGGCTGCCAGGCAGTGTGTGATGGGCTGCTTAGCCCCACATGGCCTCACACATGAGCTCCTATGGCAGTCCTCGTTAGGACTTCTCTTCCAGCCAGCTGATGAGGGGTGTAAAAATGCACGTCCGAGGCTAAGATCAGGACCCAAGTTGGTTAGATTCACAAGTCCATGTAAGTTCTTTTGAATTTATTTATTTAGAGGCAGGGTCTCACTATGTAGCACTCTCTGGCTGTCCTGGAACTCATTCTGTAGACCACCTGCCTCTGCTTCCTGAGTGTTGGGAATAAAGGGGTGTGCCACCACTGCCTGACTATTTTCAGTTTTTAAAATATTTTATTTTTGTTTTATGTATATGTGTGCTTTGCCTGTGTGTCTACACATGTGCTCCATCCATGGAGGCCAGAAGAGGGCTTCAGACCCTTGGAACTGAGATTGCAGGTGGTTGTGGGCTATCCTGTGGGTGTTGGGAGGAGGAAGCCAGTCCTCTGCAAAGAGCAGCCAGTGCTCTTAACTGCTGAGCTTCTCTCCAGCCCCATTCTTTCTTCTGACTATGACACATACATTTTTTTTTCTGCCCTCAAAAGGAGCCAGGGAAGCAAATGCTACATGGGCAGAAGCCATTCAGAAATGACAGGGCTGAGCTGGGCGTGGCAGAGCAGGCCTATAATCCCAGCCACTTAGAAGGCTGAGGCAGGAGGATATGGAGGACCCCACCTGGAGCCCCAGGGTTGATGCATGGGAACATGGCAGGGAACACCTGTAAGTCTTCTGGCATTGGCTCTCATGGGAGAGGAGTGAAGCTGGGGGTGAGCACAGACATTTGGTTTCCTAGCAACCCCAAGCCCTTCTCAAAGTGTCCTGAAAGTGACCAGGCAGCATTCCTGCCCTCAGTGACTCTGCAACCCCACCTCCTTTGCCAAGTCAGCTCGGGCTCTGGGGCAGGTTGTTCTCTAGCCTCCCAGGGAATTACTGCGAAGAATGCAGGTAAATGCTGAGGAAGCAAGCAGCAGTGGGGCAATCTGAGGCGGGCGGCTCCCTCCAGGAAGACTTCCGGAAGGAGTTGTCATGGTAATGGGGGTGGGAAAGGGAGGAGTACCATGGTTAGGTATTTAGTAAGCATCAGATGCAGGACCTCAGCAGAATCTATGGTTGGGGACAGGACCTGGGTGTGGCTCAGCTGCAGAGGGCATGCTTAACATGTGTAAAGCACCAAAACCTAACCAAAGTAACCAATCAACCAAACAAGAACCCATAAAAATAGATCATCATCTCCATGTCATAGATGGGGAAACTTAGGTTCACAGGAATGAAGTCGCACCCTCGAGATCGAACCCAGGTATGGCCAATTCCAAGTCTGTCTTTTTGTTTTGCTGCTGAGTGAGGACTGAACCTGGAGGTCACGTATGCTAAGCCCACTCTCTACAGCTGGTCCCCTACCTCCAGCATAGCCTACCCCCTCGCTACCACATCCAGGCCCAGGCTTCAAAAGAAGCAGACTGTATACTTGTGTTCTAATCCTACCCTTTCAAAACTTTAGCTGGGCATGGAGAATGCCTGAATCCCTAGCACTTGGGAGGCTGAGGCAGGAGGATCACTGAGAGTTGGAGACCAACCTGGGATATATAGCAAGACCAGGTGTCAAAATTAAGCCACTTTCCCACATCTATTTATCTGTTATCTCTCTATATATATTTTGAGACAGAGACTCTGTAGCCCAAGCTGGCTTCAAAATAGCTGAGGTTGTCTTTGAACTTCCACTCTCCCTACCTCCATCTAAGTGATGGAATGGCAGGTGCACTACCACACCTTTTTTTTCAAAATGAGATGAACCTCAAATCACTGGTAGTTGGTATTGGGAAGGTGAGGACTGGGAATGTCGTTAGCCAAACAGGGCTAGTTTTTGCAGCCAGCATGGGGATCTTTCAATTGCATACCTTGGCAACCGTCCCTAGGTAGCCAATGAGAGGCCATCACCTACCCTGAGTCTCAGGTGAGCTGATTGGGCCTTAGTGCCAACTCCTGCTCCTCAGCTGATGCCCACTCCAGGGCATGGCATCTGGCCAGGTGAGTGAGTAGGTAGCAATCCGCTCATTATGTCCCCTGCGTCAGGGCCATGAGGCCAGCTGTGTTAGCCAACCATCGGCTGTTGTCTCTCTCTCCCAGGTATGAATCTTGCCAGTTTGACAGGCGGTCCCCAGATACTGCCACACCCAAGGAGAGCAGGGCAGCTCACAGCCTCCCAAATCAGACTTTCCAGCCTAGGAGGGGGCAGTGACTATGGCTTCCTTTCTCCTGTGCTGAGGTACCCAATTCCCCAAACTGCTCGCTCTGTCCAGGGCTTCTGCTGAGACCTTAGGAAGTCTGAAGACTTGCAAAGCTTGCTCGAGCAAGCCCTCTGGCTGCAGCTGGAGAGATCCAGATTGTTTAGTTCAATTCTCTGGGCCCTGAGAAAGCAATTGCCCTGTTCAAGGTCACAAAGACAGTAAGTGGCAGAGTTGAACTAGAACCTGGTCTCCAGAGCTCGTTAGAGAAGGGCTCCTACAAGAAGGCGGGTCCCTTTAGCACAAACAAGGATGGATTCTCCTAGCTGCTCAGATTGAGGCTGTAGAGAAGTCATTGTTGGGCACAGAAGTAGAAGGCTTCCTTTTTTTTTTTTTTGTTTTGTTTTGTTTTTTCAAGACAGGGTTTCTCTGTAGCTTTGGAGCCTGTCCTGGAACTAGCTCTTGTAGACCAGGCTGGTCTCGAACTCACAAAGATCCGCCTGCCTCTGCCTCCCAAGTGCAGGGATTAAAGGCGTGCGCCACCACCGCCCGGCTAAGGCTTCCATTCTTGAACCATGAGACAACTTAGCACTGGGAGGAGCCCTGAAAACTCTTCCCTCCACCCCTAATATCCCAACAGCTTTTAAAGCTGCTAGCTGTGGATCCCCACCAGGAGACTGGCTGCAGAGGCGGGTGAAGGCACGCATTCCCTTGGGAGTCTGGAACCAGAAAGGATATTGCTGAGTAGTGGAATCCACTTCCATTGCACAGATGGGGCCATGAAGCCCAGCAGAGGGAATAAGCCATGAACCCAGACACACGACTTCTCAGTCTAGTCCTGAAGCCTCTGTCACCTCTCCACTCCACAGCCCACAGTTCCCTGCTCTGGGATGTCCCTAGTTTAGGAGGACCAGACCATGAACTTGGCTCCCATTCACTCAGTCTCCCTCACATGACTAGGAGACATTTGTGCCCTTAGTGTCAGTTGAGATACGTGTTCCTGCAGAGGCATGCGTCCCTTCATGCCTGGGATGGTGGTATTTCCTCAAGAGTAAAAACTAGCAGAGTGGTGGCCTACACCTATTAGATACTCAGGACCCTGGGGCAGGAGGATCATTTGAGTCTATAGGTTTGAGAGGAGCCCAGGCAAAACACAGGAAGACCCTATTTCAAAATAAAACAAGCCGAAGTGGGTTTACTAATAATCCAGATGACAACAGCGGGCAAGCAAGGAATGCCTTAGCCAGCTCCACTGGGACAGCCAGTGAGTCAGCCCAGGAGAATCTGTCCCCGCCCCCTCCATCTCAATCTCTGTTCCTAGGAAGGGAGGGTAAGACCATCCCCCAGCAGCCACCCTCCCTCTCTGACGGAGGCTATAGTAGCATTGGGGGGGGGCGATATCATGTCCAGCTTTACCTGGTTCGCGCATAAAGCCCATAATTGGCCGTAACACACAGAAAACATCGCTAGACTTTCTAGTTTCCATTATCACACTCCCTTAAGATCTAGCTGTTGAGCTTCGGAGCCAGGGGAGTGGTGGGAAACAGTGGAACCTGTACCATCTGCTCCCGGTGAGCTCCAGGATTCCCTGAGCTTGATCTCCACCTCATGGGGCAACCTTAAGTAGCTGAGGGTCCCACCTGAGGTCTCAGCTAGAATGGGGGATGAGAACTGGCATCCTCTGGTATTTCAGAATACCGGAATGCTCAGGCTAGAACCCCAAAGAGTAAGTTTGAGGTCATACAGAGTTAAGTAAAAGGGAAGATGGAGTTTGATAGAGGAAGCAGCTGCTGCCTGATCTTCAGGAGGGGGATGGTGTTTTGGGGTCTGAACCTTGGACTGGCCTTCATTTCCAATCTTAAGGGAGGAGGAACACCTAAAATGGAAATTTGATGCTATCTTCAGGGGTGGGGTCTCCGGTCTGGCCGATGCACGTGGGAGGCAGGGAGTCTTTCCCAAGGATTTCTGAGTTGTTTCACCTAGCCAAGGTTTCTTGAGCCAAGGGCTGTGGGAATATTTGGAGTGTGCCCTTGGAACCCTGAGGGAGCAGGAGGTCTAAGGATGTGAGGTAGAGGAAGAAAGCTATTTTGGAATCAAACACACACATTCCTAATTGGCGGCTGCCCGTACCTTTTGCCTTTGCTTGCAGATGGGGCGATGCCCCATCCACTGCCTTCCTCATCTCCCAGAGAGGATCTTGGTGAGTGGTTCCCAGGGAATAAGGGCTCCCCTAAGACTGAACAGGAATGCTCAATAGGGTGTAGAAGAGCAGAGCTGGTAGCCCCGGTCCCCGTTCCTTAGTTTCCCTAGTTGCTGAGCCAATCGTAGACTCCAAGTGTTTGGCGGCAGAGCACCGCCCCAGCCCCCTGCCCCTGCCAGCGTCCCCTCACCTGCACGATCTGCCGGGGCTGCACGCTCAGCGTGGGGAAGTTGCCTCGCCCGTGAATGGGGATCGGCTCTCTCAGTAGCGCGTCCAGCCGCTTCACCTGTGGCCAGCTCAGCCGGCTCTGGTGCCGTTCTAGAGGAGCCGAGGAGGCCTCTGGGTCCGGGCCGCCGCCGGCCGCCCCAGCTGTGGCCTCTACCGAGGCTGCATCCGTCCCCACCTGTCCAGCTGGCCGCTCCAGGCTCTCAGCTCCACTCTCCGACGGCATCATTCGCCCGGCCCCGGCGTCCCGACGGCAGAAATCCGAGAATGGTTAGGGCGAGGAGAGCGGTGAGAGTGGACGCGCACCGGCCGAGGCTGGGGGCGGGGTGCGGGGACCCGGCGGCGGCGAGGCAAACCCAGGGGACACCTCCGACGGCAGCTAGGACTAACAGACCTTAGAGCCAGGAGACTGGGACCCGGCTGACTCTTATAGGCCGCGGGCCGCATCCCCATTGGTCGACACAGCTGTCACACAGCGGGAGCCGCCCCGCCTCTCGTCCCACCCCTACCATTGACCGCCAGAGTTTTGTACCGGAATGCCGGCTCCCAGGGATTCTGATTGGTTGAAAGGCACGCCCCTTTCCCGCCCCCACTCTCGGGTTCAATTCCCTCCTTTGGGCTTTAAAGAACTTCTGCCGCACGTGATTGGCCCGAGCCTGCCGGGACTTAGAGGGACAGCGCTCTCCAGCGGCAGGAAGAAGGGAGGGCGGTCTCTGTAATGCAGTGTTTAACGAGGCGGCCGCTTTCTAATTTATTCCCGATTGGCCCTTCGAACCACAGCATGCCTGGCGAACATGTTCCATTTTAGGTGAGGTGAAATCTGCTCAGAGAGAGGGCGTTATTACCAATCATCACATAGCATGTGAGTGCCCGTTATGGTCCTGATGGAGGTATAAAAATCTAGGCAGCATCCTCTCTCCGCCGTGTCTGGGCAGACCCAGGGCTTTTCTCTCTCTTTTACAGATCATAGAGGCTGAGACTTACTGCTACTTTTGAATTTGTCCACTTTGATTTTCAGATTTTAAATATATGTATCCTGAGGAAGAGGAAGAATCGTAATCGAGACATTCTGATTCATAACTGCAGTGTTTTTTCCTCTCATTCTAATGACATAACAAATTCCATATCCAACCATTCTCCTACAAGGCAGGCTAAGGCAGGCCTTCATGATAGTGAAGGAGGGATCAGGATTTAGAAGCAGCTACTACGTCCCAGGGTCTGACAGGACACAGCTTGGCCTGCCTCAGACCAGAACACACATTTCTTCTTCCCCGAAGCCAGCCCCAGCAACGTGCTGCCCTTGTTTCCCTCTCCTGGAACCCCTGAGAGAAAGGGTTGGCCATGTGAGCTTGAGCAATGCCCCTGCGTTCTTCCCAGTGAAGTCGGTTGCTATTTTAACTTTTTTTGTTTGTTTGTTTTTTTGTTTTTCGAGACAGGGTTTCTCTGTGGCTTTGGAGCCTGCACTGGAAATAGCTCTTGTAGACCAGGTTGGTCTCGAACTCACAAAATCTGCCTGCCTCTGCCTCCCGAGTGCTGGGATTAAAGGTGTGTGCCACCACCACCTGGCCTATTTTAACATTTTTTTTACATTTATTTATTCTTTTACTTTTTGTTATTTTATTTTATTTTTGAGAGAAAGGGTCTCATTAACTGACCTGTAACTCACTATGCATATCAAGCTGGCCTTAAACTCAGACACCTGCTTGCTTCTGCCTTCCAAGTGCTGGAATTAAAGGCACACACCTCCACTGTTCCTTACATTTATTTGCTGCATGTGTGTGTGTGGGTGTAATCCAGAAATCAAATTTAAGTTCTCAGCTTTGATGTCAAGATCTTTTACTTCCTGAGCCATTTTTGTTTGTTTGTTTGATTGGTTTTTTGAGACACAGTTTCTCTGTGTAGCTCTAGCTAGCCTGGAACTCTCTGTAAACCAGGCTTACCTGGAACTCACAGAGATCCATCTGTCTCTGCCTCCCAAATGCTGGGATTAAAGGTGTGTGCCACCACCCCCTGGCTCCCTGAACTACCTTGACAACCCACTATAGACTTTTGATGGACACAGACAAAGTGATGGGTGTGATTGGATTGGTAGAGGTCTTACCTAGCATCATATGAAGCCTTGAGTTTGATCCCTGAACTATATAAACCAGGCATGCAATCCCAGCATCCCAGAGAGGGTCAGAAATTCAAGGTCATTCATATTGAGTTCTGAGTCAGCCAGGGCTACATAGTGGGCGAGATCCTGTCTCCTCTTCTCCTCTTCTCTCTCTCTTTCTTTCTTCTTCTCCTCTCCTTCTCCCTTCCTTCCTCCAGCCTTCTTTCTTTTTCTTCTTCCTTTTCTTTCTTTCTTTTTTTTTGATTTTTGAGACAGTTTCTCTGTGTAACCTGACTGTCCTGTAATTCCCTCTATAGACCAGGCTGGCCTCAAACTATGAGAGCTGCCTGCCTCTGCTTCTGCTGGGATTAAAGGCCTGCGCCACCACTGCTCGACTGAAACTAACATTTCTTAAACCTCTACTGTTCACCAAATCATATTATATATTTGATCATTCATTTCTGAAAATATGCCTCAGCAAGTGAGGTCATTTATCTAGATATGCAGATGAAGAAACCAAGGCTCCAGAGGTCAAATGATGTACCCAAAGTCAGAAACCACTAATTGGCAGTATAGAGCTTGAATTCAGGCCTCCTGACTATATTTCCAGCCCCTCCTCTTAGAAGTTGGCACAGGTGAGACGGCCATGCTTAGTACAGCCCTGGCACCACCCACGACACCCGTCCATCCATTTATTCATTCTTTAGTCAACATGTACATAGGGACTGAGTAGGTGCCAAGTGTGAGGCTGAACCCTGAGACAGGACAGGCAAAGTCCTCGTCCTTCTAGGACTTTTTACTGTAGAGAGACAATGGAGAAAGAAACAAGATGTTTCAGATGGTGGCTAAGATAAAATAAAATAGGGCCACAGGAAAGAGTAACTGAAAGGAGGGCGGGGACCTGAGATGCTTGACCAAGGTCATCTTCTTGGTGTGGTGAATCTCTGCCAGGTCCCCTTCTGCCCTATCTGTGTTTGTCCTTGAATAGCCAGGGAAGCCAGAGAGATACCAGGCCACATAGTCATAGAAGCCTTTAGACTCCAGCTAAGCAGGGCCATTGGCAGTCCCTGTCTTCGTCTTCTCAATTTATAAATAAAGTGGGGTATAGCGAGCAGGAGGGATTTGCCCCAGGTAGACCAGCGAGGCTGACACCCATTGAGGGACAAGTCCAAGTAGGGCCCCCCCTTACACACTTTACTAAGGAAGTTCAAATCTCTTTGTCTGTCTCTTGCCTTCTGTCTGGGCTGGGGAGAGCAATTAGCCAACACATGTACTCTGAATCATCCTTCTGTCAACACGTCCATTCGCAAAGCTCATGCCTTCCATGTTTGCCCAGCAGGGCTAGGGGTGACTTGGGGAACGTAGGAAGCCAAGACAGAGAACACAGGTGTGCCGAGCAAGAGCTTCTGTTTCCATTAAAGCCGGCACTGAAGTATCCCAATGGATGGTAGGAATGCACCCCAGGTGCATCTGGAGGCCAGCTGGCTTTGGGATGGCATAGGTGAGCCTCTGCCAGGCACCGGGTCACATTTCCCATCTCAGCTATGACTCCAGCTGATTTTAAAAGGGAGCTTGTTCTCTATGATAGAATTGTCATGACAGAGCGCAGTCTCTGCCTGCTGGACCCCAGGTTCTTATTCTCTAAGATGAAAGTGAAATAGGGGAGGCGCTCCCATTCATACCACCTGATTTGAGGACCAAAAGGGAGAGGCTGGATTGCTACAATGGCACATCAACTCTGGGACCCCAGAAGAAAGCATTCTGGGAACTAATGCGTGGCTACTTTTTATTTTGTTTTGTTGTTTTTTGAGATGGGGTTTCTCTGTGTAACAGTTCTGGCTGTCCTGGAATTGGCTGCATATACTAGGCTGACCTCAAACTCACAGAGATTCACCTGCTTCTGTCCCCTGCCCCTGCCACCAGTGCTGGGACTAAAAGGCGTGCGTCACCACCACCCAGCTGATAAACCCACCCCACTGAGCATGCTCTCTTCCTTATGCTTTCCATGCCTCACCAGATTTCAGAACACAAGAGCAATCGCTCACTTTGCAGAAGAGGAAACCAAGGCCAGAGAAATAAAGTCATTGGGGCTGGAGAGATGGCTCAGAGGTTAAGAGCACTGACTGCTCTTCCAAAGGTCCTGAGTTCAATTCCCGGCAACCACATGGTGGCTCACAACCATCTGTAATGGGGTCTGGTGCCCTCTTCTAGCCTGCGGGCATACACACAGACAGAATATTGTATACATAATAAATAAATAAATAAATAAATAAATATTTTTTTAAAAAAAAAAGAAATAAAGTCATTGGTGTGGGGCCACAGAGCTGGAAAAAGAGACTTCATACCTAGATCTGTCTGAACCCCAGGCCTAAGTCCTAATCAGGAGCTCACCTGGGAGGGTGACTTTGGGAAGCCAAATTACACACAGGTGATCCTTCCCAGCGGCAGCTCACCCATCCCCTCTTCCTGTGACTCTTGGCCTCCAGCCTACTTCATGTCCTCATGGCTAAGGTAATGGACGTTGTCATTACCGGTAATTGTGCCCCTACCCTGCATACCGTTGATATCAACCTCACCTCTCATCTCTTCTACTTAGACGGACAACCCCAACTCCATTAGCTTCTTCACCCACCGGGTCCTTTAATCCCTTGGTCCTCCTTTCTCTCCCTGTTCCTGGACTCCCTCATGTCCTTGACTTTCCCCCTTACCCAGTTCAGGGCCCAAGCCATCCCTGTAATTACTTCCTTGCCTACAGCCTCAGCCCCCTTCTTCCCTCATCATTTAATTGCCTCCACCTGGCTAAACCACACCTGAGTAATCCTCCACAGTTGACTGGGACTCAGGAGGGACACAGCCCTGCTGATCTCACTTTAACATCAGGCCCACCACCTACCATGTGTCTCAGCCACTGTCCTCTCTCCAGTCCTAGGGAAGAGGGTCAGGCTTTCTGTTTCTCCTCAACTCCAGCTTCTCCGCCTGTGTCCTCTTCTCGAGGGATGAGCTTGCTTCTCGTTTCCCTGGGAAACAGACCCATCCGAAGGACATTCCCTTCCACCCTCAATGCCTGCTCCACGCATTCCAGCCTCCCTTCCTGCTGCAAGGATGTGTCTGTTTGCTCCTCCCTTGAGTGTCCCAGCTCCCTTGAGCATCCCATCCCTGTGACAGGACTTTCCTTCTTGGACTTTCCCTCTCTCACTGACTGGATCGTTCTAATCTGCATTGAAACATAATTTCCAAAAAGCTAGGGTGTGGTGGTATATGCCTGTGAGCCTAGCACAAGGGAGACACTTGGTTCCACCCTTTCACCTAAACTGCCTTGGTCAGGATTAAGGTCACATTGCTAAATCTAATCCTCAATTTTCTTTCTTACCTTTTTTCTTTTTCTTTTTTCTTTTTTTTTTTCTTTTTTTTGGTTTTTCGAGACAGGGTTTCTCTGTGGCTTTGGAGCCTGTCCTGGAACTAGCTCTTGTAGACCAGGCTGGTCTCGAACTCACAGAGATCCGCCTACCTCTGCCTCCTGAGTGCTGGGATTAAAGGCGTGCGCCACCTCCGCCCGACGTTTCTTTTTCTTTTCGGTTCTTCAAGATAGGGTTTCTCTATGTATCTCTGACCGTCCTGGAACTTGCTTTGTAAATCAGGCTGATCTCGAACTCAGAGATCTGCTGGCCTCTGCCTCCTGAATGCTGGGATTAAAGGTCTGTGCCACCATTGCCTAGCCCTTTCTTCCTTTTTACTTTTCTTTCTTCTCCCTTTCTTTTTTCTTTCATGTTACAGGTTTTTTTTTCAGTGTAGAAGAAAAATAACAAGTCAAAATCCCAAAAGTGATGAAAAGAACAAAAAGGGCCTGGGCAGACATCAGGATGCAGCAGGAGCAAGAGGGAAGGATGCTGAAGAATGCATTCAGAACCTACAAGCACAGATTGGAGGATGTCAACAGACGTCTGGACCCCTCATGGAGCAATACCACATCCCAAGTCAGGGGGACCTGATTATCAGTTTCCATTGCTCCTCTTAGCTTCAGAGGACGGCATCAGGGGAAGCAGGGACAAAGTCTGGGTCTCCTCTGGCCACATTGGCGTTTTCTAGAAACACTTAATGACACATGCTTGTGTGTCTTCTGCTAAGAGTGTACTTTTTAAAATTGTGCCAGGCATCATGGTGCATGTCTCTAATCCCAGCACTCAAGAGGTAGAGACAGGTAAATCTTTGTGAGTTCAAGGCTAGCCTCGTCTATATAGTGAGTCCTAGGCCAGATAGGCTTGTTTAAAAAACAAAAAACAAACCTGAAACCAACAATAGAAAAAAACCCACAAAATAATATTGTCCTTTTACTCAGTCCTGGCTTCTGGACAGCGCTAGAATATAAACCTTTTTAGTTTGCACTGCCAAGTTCTGGATTCATCTCAGGGACATTTCTGGGTGAGTGGTGTCTTGAGTTGCCATCTCACACACTAAGGCCAAGCTGTCTTCATCTAGATAACATGGCAGAGTGCAGACGATGACACAGATGCTCCTGCCACCAGGGCCTGCAGCACACACCCCTGCCTGTGTGTCTGTGGGATGACCTACCCTTTTAAAGGGATGAGCTCCTTTAGCCTGAGACTTGGGGTGCAGTTCCATCTAATCCCCGCAGAAGTGCAGACTGTCAGTGCTCTTCAGCCTCCTGGCAGTGTGACGGTACAGCCTGGGCAGTAGCATGGCCACTCTTAAGGCGAGGATAGAGCATAGGTCTTGGGACAACTTTTCCCATCAGTACAAGTCTGCTAAGGCAGGCATTGCCAACTGATCACAGTTTTCCTTCCTTCCTTCCTTTTTTTTCTTTTTCTCTTTCTTTCTTTTCTTTTTCTTTTTCTTTTTTTTGGAGGTGGTGTTTCCAGACAGGGTTTCTCCATGTAACAGTCCTGGCTGCCTGGAATTCCCTTTGTAGATCAGACTGACCTCAGGCTCACAGATTTCTGCCTGCCTCTGCCTTCAAAATGCTGGGATTAAAGGCATGTGCCACCACCACCAGCTCTTTCTTTCTTTTTTTCTTCCTTCCTTTCTTTTTGTTTTTTCAGAATAGGGTTTCTCTATGTAGCCCTGGCAGTCCTGAAACTCACTCTGTAACCAGACTGGCCTCGAACTCAGTGATCTACCTGTCTCTACTTCCTGAATGCTGGGATAAAAGGCATGTGCCACCACTGCCTGACTGATCATAGTTCTTTTTTTTCCTTTTTTTTTTTCCTGAGACAGGGTTTCTCTGTGTATCTCTAATCTCTAGCTGTCCTGGAACTCACTCTGTAGACCAGGCTGGCTTTGAACTCACTATTTTTTGCTTTTCAAGACAAGAGTTTCTCTGTATAAGAGTCCTGGCTGTCCTGGAACTGTCGTCCTAAGCCAGGCTGGCCTTGAACTCACAGAGATTTGCCTGCCTCTGCCTTCTAAGTGCGAGGATTAAAAGCATGTGCTACCACATCAGGCCCTGTTCACAGTTCCAGGGCCTCGAAACTATGTACAGGGTTGGTACATCATGCGGTGCCTACTGGCATTCCTGGCCTAGGAACAGCTTATGAGTGACAGGGAACGGGTAGGAACCCAGCACAGAGAGGTATAGGTGTAGTGAATTGGAATGGCTGCATGTTGAGAGCCTGGTGTGCCACGTGAGCATTGACCTGTCTTTGTTGCTGCCATACACATTAGAAGAAAAAGTCAGAGGACAAAAAAAAAAAATCATGTATTGGATTCATATGTAAACTGCAGAATAAAGCAAAAACATGACATTTCAAGAAAAAAATCACCTCTACTGTAGCTCATAGCGGGACCTTGTTTGTTTCTAGTGCAGGTGATTGAACCCCTCCTCCATCTTCCCTCCCACATACATACTGAGCATGCTTTCTGCCACCGAGCTACACCCCGGTTCTGTTTTACTTTACTGGCAAGTGTGTTCTGCAGGTACGTGATAGGCAGTGTCTATGTTCAGCCATTGATGGATATTTGGGTTGGTTCCACTTCCTGATGAAGAATGCTGTGAAGGCATAGATATATTTTTAATTCTTTCTTTAAAAATTATTTTTATTTATTTTTATTTTATGTGTGTTGGTGTTTTGTATGATGTGTCTATGTGAGGGAGTCCGATGCCCTGGAACTGCAGTTACAGACAATTGTGAGCAGCCATGTGGGTGCTGGGAGTTGATCCTCAGTCCTCTGGAAAAACAGTCAGTGCTCCTAACTGCTGAGCCATTTCTTTATGTGCTTTTGTGTTACATGTTTTTATTTCTTTTGGATGTGATCTCAAAGGTAGAACTGCTGAGGAGATTCTTGTTAAGTCTTTTGAGAAACCGCCAGACTGTCTTCCAAAAGCAACCACACAGTTTACCTTCCCACTAGCAGTATACGATGGCTTGAATTTCTCCCCCTCCTTGGCAGCACGGCTACTGTGGTCCTTTTTTATATAGCCATTAGTCATGTGAGATGGCATCTCATTGAGGT